>SJYX01023462.1:391110-432057 GCA_006410675.1 Oreotragus oreotragus | reverse complement strand
GCAAAAGGAGAAGAGGGTGGCAAAGGATGAGATGGTTGGATGGCATCACTGACTCAATGGACGTGAATTTCAGCAAACTCTAGGATATAGTGGAGGACAGGTGTACTACGCAGTCTGTGGGGTCACAAAGAATTGAACACGACTTAGAAAATGAACAACAGGAGCACTGCTGCTGCTGCTAAGTCGCTTCAGTCGTGTCCGACTCTGTGTGACTCCATAGACGGCAGCCCACCAGGCTCCCCCATCCCTGGGATTCTCCAGGCAAGAATACTGGAGTGGGTTGCCATTTCCTTCTCCAATGCATGAAAGAGAAAAGTGAAAGTGAAGTCGCTCAGTCTGTCCGACTGTTAGCAACCCCATGGACTGCAGCCCAGCAGGCTACTCCGTCCATTGGATTTTCCAGGCAAGAGTACTGGGGTGGGGTGCCATTGCCTTCCCCGAACAGGAGCACAGAAGCACAAAATTATCACCTTTACACACCATGAGTGCATAACTTTTGTATTAGATTCTTTAAAACATGCTGCTGGGACTTCCCTGGTGGCCCAGTGGTTAAGAATCCACCTTGTTACGTAGGGACACGAGTTCGATCCCGGGTCAGAGGACTAAGATCGCACATGCCACGAAGTAACTAAGCCCTCACGTTGCAGTTAGTGAGCCCCACAACTAGAGAGTCTGTACGCGTCAACGAAGGATCCCACATGATGCAACAAAGATCCCGGGTACTAAACTGAGTCCCACGGCAGCCAAAGAAAGAACGCTACTGAAAAAAAAATTTAAATATAGGCTGCTGCCAGAAACATGGAGGTTACACCAGACCCTATGCCAGTCCTTGAGAGACTGCCCACTACCACTGGACCTACACCAAGGATAGGCTCAGCCTACAAATTATTAGACACGTAGCTCAGAAGATGAATGGCCTGTGCCTCTAGGGGACATCTGGCCTCACTCTTAAGGACAGTGTGAAAAATAAAACACAAACTGGGTAATAATTTATGTCCCCTGAGGAAAAGGTTCCTTGTATTAGCCACGATCATGTGACTCAAGCAAGTCCCAAAGTAGACGTGTCCAGCGGGTGAATATCCCTTATCTTTGGATCATCTCTCCAGCCCAGGTGCATCTTCCTCACAGCATCCAGCTGCTCAAAACATCTTTTGCCTCCCTCAAGCTCTGTCCCTAACCTCTTACATATGCTAGCCTCTCAACTCCTCAAAAACCCTCCTTTCCCAATGGAAGTTAACTGGTTCCCATTCAAATTCACCTCCATCCATCCCCTTTCCACCATTCCCCACCTTCAGAGTCAGCCACCCAGAGTAGTCATCTCCCATCTGGCAGACACTGATCCCCTTTGGAGCCCGGCTCTACTTTGCAGGCTGGTAGGAAGGAAGAGTCACCTGAAGGCTCTGGCATGTTTGCTCTTAGAAACGTTGGTGGATTTAATTCTTGATGGAACATAGGTGATATCTGTATAAAATTTAACCCATGGTATCCTTAAAACCCATCATTTAGAATTGTGTTTCCATGGTGGTGGCAGTGGCAGGCGGGGGTGGGGGGCATTCTGATATTCAATAAATTCACCAACAAAGCCCTAAAATACCTCTCACTTCCAAGTTAGAAATAATTAAACAATCAAAAGTATATTTAAAACACTGTGTTTCACAGACTCTGTGAAATTGTGAAACATCCCTGGAACACTTACATTTGGCAAGTTACAGAGGGCGAGACATGAACTTACCTAACTAGCTACACAAGGACAACTTGTAAGTTTACAAATAATTAGTTAAATTAAGCTAAGTGTGGGGCCTTTTCAAAAGGTCTCCTCCCACCAGATTTATATTATAGAAGAGGCCTGATTTACTGGAATCACATTTTCACCACAAGGTTCTCCAGACTTGAAGGATCCTTCCTTTCTCAGCCTGGAAACACAGTTGTGTGATGCAAGTGGACAGGAAGCAGGAGGTGAGCTGTTACAGGGTGACTAAGTCACGATCAAGAAAAGCTCCACCACAAACTGTAAGGAGTATGGTAGCAGGAGGGGATATAATAGAAAGAATAATAAATTAACTAACCCATCCCAAAGAGTTTAGTCAGTTATGGTTAAAGCAACAACCTCCAAAGAGGGATCACGAAAAACATCACTGAGTCAGCAGCAAGAGGTTGATTTGTCTTCCTGTGTGCAATCCCTTTCAGCAGTCGTTCAATGGGTGATGCTTCCCACAATACATTCTGAGCATCTGGGGTCTAGAATGCACCAACTCGAAAGGCAGGATCCACCCAGCCCCTCAGGCAGGCTCTGCTGGGTGCAGCCAGCATCCTTCACAGGTGTGTATACCACGTGTGCTGTAAACTCAAAACCAAGGGACGCAGTTTGAACTGGAAGGGGGGGAGGGGGGCGGGGCGGGGCTCTATCACTCCGGGAACAGTAGGAAGACAGGGAGAAATCAAACAAAACCAAGGACCCAGCCCACCCCTACCCGATCTGGTTTCACACCACTCCACCTTCTTTGGTTATTCTGGAAGACCAAAAAGACCAGCTTTCTCTTTCCTCACTGTTTCCTATCCTAATTCTTGTCAAGTCTGATTCAGCATCAATCATGGACTTCCCTGGGGCTCTGCCTGTGTTGGGGATGAGACAGGGGAGAGGTAACGTGGCAGAAGAATCTCCAGGGGAATCTGGAAAGGAGCCCTGGGACATCCAGCCTCGTCTCGACTGCTGGCCACCAGCACGGCCCTTTTCTACTGTTCTGGCCTCCTTGGCTCTTGAAGTGAAGTGAAGCGAAGTGAAAGTTGCTCAGTTGTGTTCGACTCTTTGCAACCCCATGGACTATACAGTCCATGGAATTCTCCAGGCCAGAATACTGGCGTGGGGAGCCTTTCCCTTCTGCAGGGGATCTTCCTGACCCAAGGATCGACCCCAGGATCTCCCACATTGCGGGCAGATTCTTTACCAGCTGAGCCACCAGGGAAGCCCCTTAACTCCACTTTGTAGGCGCATCCCTCTGGGCACAGTCCCCAGGCAGACCTGTGCTCCGGGACCGCCAGCCTCTTCCCTTATAAAGCGCCATTGTCTCTTCACTCACCCGTAATTCCAACGACTGACACACAAGTTACCTGCCTCCTCATCACCCCCACCCCCGTGGAGGTAATAATTCTCCCAACAGGACACAAAGAACAGGCCTAACGTCTCCATGCGACTCGCCAGCAGTAACCGCCTCTCCTCTGAAGGCCACCAGCACCCGCAGCAGCTGTTCTCAGAACCTGATAGGAAGCAAAAGGACCCGGCGAGCTTGCCAAGGTCACAGACCCAGGGGCCGGGAAACTCAGAGTTTCTAAAGTCTGGACCCCTCTGAGAGCGGAAGCGGGACCCCCACAAACGGGAGAGGGTGTCCAGGCAAACCTGGATTTTCCTTTTCGAGCTCGGTTTCCCACGCGGGATCTGAAGTACCCCCACGGGCGGTCCAGCCGCGGCTCCCGCACACGCGCTCCTCTGGGACCCCCCGCGCCGTGGACCCCGGAGCGACGAGGAAACGCGATCCAAAGCCCACCGCGGGCGGCGCGGGTCCCTGGGGCGGCCGAACGCGGCCCGCCAGAGACGGAACTTTGCAAACTTCCTAACCCGCGCGCCCAGGAAAGAAAAGCAGAGAAAGGCGAGGACCCGACTCTGCACGCCCGCGCCCGTCCGACCCGGCGCGCGCGCCCTCCCCTCCCGGCCGCCCGGGGGTGTCGGCGGTCCCCGCCCCCGTCGTCGCCCCGCGCCCTCCAGGGAGGGTCGGGAGCCAGGACCCCACTCACCGCCGGGAGCGCCCCGCGCCGCGCACAGCCGCACCCGCGCCGAAGGTTCGCGTCCCAGGAGGCCGAGGGCGCAGGAGGCGGGGAGTTACCTGCGCGTCGGGCGGCGGAGGGCAGCGCGGGCCCGCCCGGGCCGCGCCCCCGGGGCCCAGGTGCCGCGCCGGCGAGGGCGGGGTGGGGACGGGTTGCAACAGGTCCCGCGCCGGGTCGCACCGCAGCGCGCGCCGCTGGCCAGCGTCCCGGAACCTGTCCGAACTCAGACATCCAGCCCTCGGCCGGCAAAGTAGAAAATCCTTCTTTTTCTGTCCGCCCTCGGGGCTACCCGGCCTCTACAGGTCCCGGCATCCGGGCCCGGGTGAGCAGACCCCCCGGAGGCCGGCGGCGCTCACCTGGCCGGGGGTGGGCGCGCAGGGCGGCGGCCGGCCCCCCTCCCCGGTGCGCTCCCGACTCAGGAATGCGGCGGGGGCGGCGCGGTGGGAGCCGGGCTGGGACCACCCCCGGGGACCCGGCGGACTCGGCTCCCCGGAGATAATTCCTATCAGGAGCCGGCCTTGCAGACCCTACCCCGCCGCCCGCCCGAGTGTGTCCGGACTTGGAGGAGAGCAGGCAGTAGAAAGGTGTCAGACAAAGTGCTTGTGAAGTCACCTTTTTGGAATACAGAAGAATTTGAAGTATTTCAGAGATGTGGGACTGTCTTTGGATTGTCCTGGCTACTGACTTGGAATGAAAGAAAGACCTGAGCGAAAAGCAGGTCACTCGGTGGGGTGTCATGGAGCAATGCTGTGGACCGAGAGACACTCTCGTTTGGTTTGAATATAACTGCAGCAATTAATAAAACGAATTTTATATTTTCTCGTCTACATCTCAGTAAATCTGTTTCGAGTGTTTCTAATAAGTGTATCATCGCGTTGGCTTCAAGATCTAGCCATTTGCCATAAATGTTAAAAATGCATCCTAGTAGGGAGAAAAATGAATCTTTAGGGGAAAAAATAGGCATATTTTGAACTTTTAGCGTGATGTGTCAATTATCATAAGCTGGCATTGACTTTTTAAATGACTTTTATGGTTATTTTGCCCGGAATAAATAACTTGGGGAAAATGCTAAACTGTTGAGATTTGAGTTAGGTCCTCCTGAATGATGAGTAGATGCAGGCGAATGAAATTTACATTTTCTAGATGTTGAAACAGAGCAAAGGTGGAAACTAACAGTAAGTCCCACCACATCGCAAAGCTAAGCTTCCAGATTGTGCTGTTTGTGATCTGTAGTCTCTTTTCTTTAACAGCAAGTGGAGAATATTCTTGTTTTACACATTTACCTTCTTTCTTCTCCTTCTGCCAATTTCCATGCTTCACCTTTTAATATTTTTGCAATTCCGCTCTTCATTTTTCACGTGCAATCTTCTGACTCACTCAATCCATGTTCTCTGTGTGGATTTTCATTTACTGTGAGCAGCTGGTTTAGTCCCTAAGTTATGTCTGACTCTTGCGACCGCATGGACTGTAGCCTGCTAGGCTCCTCTGTCCATGGGATTCTCCAGACAAGAATACTGGAATGGGTTGCCGTTTCCTTCTCAAATATAAGCGCCTGAAACTATGTTAATAAATATATGCTTATCTTATTTTAAAAACAAGAGTATTTAGACTAAACAAATTAAAAGGGCCCATGGGAAGTTAAATTTTATTAAGATATGCATTCATACATAAAGCAAGTGAAATCGCAAAGAAGGATATCTACTAAGATGTTAATTATTCAAAACAATAAAAGAGAGGGAACTGTAAGTAGAGAGGAAGAATCTCTTAAAGGCCCTATACTAAGGGCTTTCCATCTTTAATGGGTTGAGAGACTGTATCAAATGGACATGACACCTTAAGGAGCCTGCAAACCAGATGAGGGGAGAGGATACAAATACAGCAAACAGAACTAGCATGAGCCAGTGAGAGGAACTTTAAATGGAAAGCTCCCGGTGCTTTTCGGACAAGAGGAAGAAATGATTAACTGCTTAGATCATTGGGGAATGCAAGCAGAACTTCACAGAAATGTTGGAATTTGAATTGAGTCCTGACTGATAAGCAAACTTGACAGGAGATGGAAACTGACATACAACTAGATGCTGAGATCACAGAGGAAAGGTTAGAAGCAAGAAAGTAAAACTGAGTTCTGGGGCCCTGCACAGAAGTGGCCACACACGGCCATGCTCGTGGCAGGACTGTGTTGGAAGGTAAGTTTAGGAATAAAGTTTACAGATATTTCCTCACCTGCAGAATGCGATCATAGTGATTTGCTGCCTAGAGCTGTAAGAATTATGAATTAGGAATAGTACTCGTAAAACCCTTATCCAGGCACTGATGTGTGGTAATAAGTGGCCACTATTGTTACACTTAGGCTCGGATTGTGAAGATTCCTGATTGNCCGACACACAGAGTCTGCTGCCCACTTCTGCTGACAACAGCTGAACAGATAGGTATATATGGTTTTAACACGAGAACCCAAGGCTTACAGAGTTTGAGGTTTATCCAAGATCACATAGCTAAGCATGGAGGGTAGAAATAGACAATATTAAAAAGATTTTTCTTCACTGATCTTGTAATTTCCACAAAAGAGTTTGCAAATCCTGTGATACACCTGCAATAAATGTGTATGGAATTTAATTCAAGAAATGAAATCCTCTGTATCAGAAAGGACATGAGATTAAGCAATGTAATAATAATAGCAATTCTAACAGGAGTTAACATTTACTGAACTTCTATCTACCAGGCACCACTGAAAGTGTTATATATATATGATTTTATCTTTAAATATGAAAAATTACTAATAGATAGAAAATTATTAATCTGTAACCCTGGGAAGTTATAATTACCAAAAAAGAAGAAATGGATGAATCCCTATCTGAGGGGGAATATATTTGATTGTCTCAGAAGTAAAGGTGGGAATAAGGTGATATATCCAAACTGCAACAAGGCAAGGACTTTTACTGTTTTGTTCATCGCCATATGTTCCACTCCTAGAGTAGAGTCCAGTACGTAGTTATAATAAAACATTGGGTTAACTAGACATAATATCACTTTTACTGCATTGTTGCATTGTTGGTGGAGGCCAAATGAGTTAATGAAATGTGTCCAAATATTACTCAAGATCTTCATTTTAATTGACTTAGCTTTAAACACCTGAGTACTCCTTCCTACAAAAATTAAAACAACAAAGACCCGTTACTGTTTGATCCTATAGTGTCCTGTACTTTACCTTGGTAGCACATTACAGTGATAGTCTGCTACTTCTGAATTCGTTTGTTAAATTTCTGGCTCCCCCTCTAGAATATAAACTGCTCTGGAACTTCCCTGGTAGTCCAGTGGCTAGGACTCTAGGCTCCCAGCGCAAAGGGGCCTGGGTTCAATCCCTGGTCAAGAAACCAGATCCCACATGCTGCAACTAAGACCCAGCACAGCCAAGTAAATAAATATTAACATTTTTTTAAAAAGCTCTTTGATGGCAGAGGCTGTGTCTGTCTTTTTCAACACTGTATCGCTGTTGCTGCTGCTGCTAAGTCACTTCAGTCATGTCTGACTCTGTGCGACCCTGTGCGACCCCACAGACGGCAGCCCACCAGGCTCCTCTGTCCCTGGGATTCTCCAGGCAAGAATACTGGAGTGGGTTGCCATTTCCTCCTCCAATGCATGAAAGTGAAAAGTGAAAGCAAAGTCGCTCAGTCTTGTCCGACTCTTTGCAATCCCATGGACTGTAGCCTACCAGGCTCCTCCATCCATGGGATTTTCCAGGCAAGAGTACTGGAGTGGGGTGCCATTTCCTTCTCCAACTGTATCACTAGTACATAGTAGGTACCCAGTGGTTAAATGAATAAGTAAATGAAGGAAGGAAGAAATGGAATGGATCTGAGATTATATCCTAAGGTGAATAAAACCTTAAACCTGAACAGTAACTAAACCACTTTTTTACATTTATACAGCAATTGATAGATTATCAGAGTGAATTCTCCAATTCTGTTCATCTGTTGTATCATTTTTAGATAGCTAGTTGGAACCTGCTTATATATATATATAAAGCAGGAAGCTCAGCTTGGTGCTCTGTGATGACCTGAATGCACAATGGGATGGGGGATGGAGGTGGGAAGGAGATCTAAGAGGAAGAGATATGTGTACACATTTAGCCTATGCTTCCCTGGTGGCTCAGAGGTTAAAGTGTCTGCCTACGATGCGGGAGACCTGGGTTCGATCCCTGGGTCAGGAAGATCCCCTGGAGAAGGAAATGGCAACCCACTCCAGTACTCTTGCCTGGAGAATCCCATGGACGGAGGAGCCTGGTGGGCTACAGTCCATGGGGTCGCAAAGAGTCGGACACGCCTGAGCAACTTCACTTCATAGCAGAAATTAACAACTTTGTAAAGCAATTATATACCAATTTTTTAAAAAAGAAAAAATCCAGGCCTCACTGCCAGAATGCTCCTCCAAATCATCAATTAAGTCCTGTCACGCTCCTGCTTAAGCATCTACAATAAATCCCTATTCCAATGTATACAGACCTCAACTCTCATTCTGGTTAGTATTTAAGACTACAACTTTCACCTTTGTAGAAGCCAAAACTTTGTCACCGATGTGACTGGACTGGTATTAAAGTCAGTTAAAGCAAGGGAATCATAGAAAATTATAGTTGTAAATTTGAAGCTTTAAAACCTAGAATTTATGACTGAATATTTAGTTGTTAATCCTCTGATGAGGGTCTAAAGCTTTTGAGAGTCCAGTGACTGGCATTTTATGTTTTCATTCATGTATAAACTACACCTGCATTGCATCAGCATAGCTGTTAAATGTCAGACTGGCTGGCTGGCCTCCACCTCTATGAAGAATGTAACCTTGGGCAACCTAACTCTCTGTGCCTCAGTTTCTGTTGTCTGTAAAATGGGGATGATATTGGGTTGGCCAAAAATTTCACTTGGGTTTTTCCATAAGATATTACGATGATAGTACTAACTCAAATTATTATAAAGATTAAGCAAATGTGATATATATGAAGTGTTTTGACTAATTCTTAGGGTATATTAAATGTTCAGTCATATTAGCAGTTATTAATATGTGGTATTACTATTTTTCCAGTTTTCTTTAAAGTAGAGCAAGAAATTAAAAATACTTAAAAATAATATGAGTATAAAGTGAGTGAAGTCGCTCAGCCATGTCCGACTCTTTGCGACCCCATGGACTGTAGCCTATCAGGCTCCTCTGTCCATGGATTTTCCAGGCAGGAGTGCTGGAGTGGATTGCCATTTCCTTCTCCAGGGGATCTTCCCGAGCCAGGAATCGAACCGGGGTCTCCCGCATTGCAGGCAGACGCCTTACCGTCTGATTCATCCTCTCTGTCCTCACCCCGATCTTTTAAAGTAGTCTTATATTCACCTAGTTTGACAGCAATTATTTATAGGGTGTTTTTCCATTTGGATTTTATAAACCAAAAAGTTTCCTTACTTATGTTTCATCATTTTACTTAATATTTAATTAAATCAAGTAATTACTAGAATAATGCAAATGGAATAAACATAATTTTGGGGGAAAAACTGCCAGGAACTGTTGGAGAGCATAAATGGTAGAAACAGCAATGTGTGGAGCATAGGAAGTAACCGTGGGCCCAGTGTTCAGCCTGTCCTGCACTAATCAGTATGTTTCCAGGGAGAATGGAGAACCTGGATTAGTTGAGATGAATGCCTTTAGTAGCTTAAGAGAGAGCCTGATGAAGAAAAGAGCACAGTGTACATACCACATTCATTTCCACCTTTACCATTGTTTACCACATGTATTTCCTTTTACATAAAGAGACCTCCTTGTAACTTATTTTCCTACAGCCCATGATTCCTTGTCATGGCTATACTTTCTGGTTATTCTATCTTTTTATCCCCTCGCCTCAGTTTAAATCTATGACATTAAATGTAAATTAGAATCAATAAAATTTTATCATTTTCATATGTATTAATTTGGAGTATGGCAGTTCATTGAATATGTTAATTTTACATTAAGCCAGCAAAAGCAGATTTCGTGGGTTTTTGGAACTTACTTAGAAAGATTACTTCTACAGCTACCATAGCTTTTAGATGCCTCTTTAAAACAGTATCCTGTCTTTAGGAAACACTTTTGTTCTTGTTTAACTTTGTAAGGTCAGAATTTCAACGGAACCCAGCTGAGTTCCAAAAGCCCCGTCTTTCTTTGCTTCAGTATTTGCATTTTACACCAGACATGCTTTTTATAAACAATTCACATTTAGAACAGCAAGTTCTTAATCATAATGAATTCCACTTTGGTACTTCTTTTTGTAATTGGAATTAACATTCCCACATGAACTGGGAAATGCTAAATTGTTACGGACATCCCTGGTGTTTTGCTGATTCTCATGATGCTTTCAATGGTTTCATCATAAGCTACCTAAAATATCACAATTTATACTCATATGCATGATACGCTTATGGGTGTCCTATTAGGTCTATATTCTTTATGCTGCAGAATTTAGTTTAAGCAATACCTGATTCAAAGAGGAGGTAGATATCAGCAGATAAATGAGATAAATGTTGCAGTGAGCAGGAACCTAATGTTTTTTAGTGTTTGCAGACATTAGAGCAAGCACACTGAATAATTGTAACAAGTATTACGTACCTTGTTTTTCATTTGTGGCATTTGTGGCTGGCCATTATGTCATTAGCTTTCTTCCTCTTTCTGATTTAATCTCCTTTTCTATTCCATGTTCCTTTAGTAGAGATTGTTTCAATCGGTTCCATTTCTAGGTGGAACCTTTCAGCTCATTTTCAAAAACTTACATTTCCATTTTGGTGCTTACACCTTGTTTATTTATTAGGTCATGTGGGGCTTTGCTAGAAATAGTGGAGTTGAAAGATCAAATCATCCTTGGTATAGGGGTCCCTTAACAAGACATGAATGTACTTTATAACAGACTCTGAAGTGTTAAAAAGGACAATTTGTTACAACTTTTAAATCTGATGTCAGTATTAGTCAATTAATTTTCTCTAGCCTCTTGTTTGTCAGTATGAGACCTGACTTTGAAATCCTGTTGTGTCCGTTACTTAACTGAATCGTCTGCAGCCAGTCATTCACTTCTTCTCAGCCTTGTTTTTCTGTTCATAAAAGAAGGGTGATATCTAGCCCTACCTCACAGGAATCTGTAAGTGAAACAGGATGGTGCGTACAAAAGGAGTTTTTAAACACTAAGCCTGGGAAAACAAGGAGGGGTGTGCGTAACTTTTCACTGTTAGTTCACCACAACAAAAGTAATTATTAGTTTTATTGACAATCATTATTGCCACTTTTCACTCCTTCCCCAGATAGTGCAATGAGTGGCCTGACAATTCCAGCAGAGGGGTGGCAATCCATGAGTGCTGGAGCCAACTGCGCCTGCCTGGGGACCCGACTGCTAAGTTTCCAGGAATTCTGTAAGTCACTTGTTCATCATGGCCAAGATTCAAAAAAGCCATTTAGAAACTTACAATTAAACAACATGCTTAAAAACCAAGGTAATAAATGCTCAAAACATCACTTCTTCATTGCTTTACCATTATCTATGCTTTAAAGCTGTTTCTATCCATCCTTTATAATGCATATCCCATATAACGGTGTGATAGAACATCTCTTCCCAACTCTGCATTCAGAAATGTTATTTCAGTAGTTTGAAAACAATCGTGATGGAGTATGTACACTATAGAAATTGGAAAACACTGCAAATCAGAGCTTGACTTATTGTGTTGATTGTCTAAACCTAAGAAAGTGATAGGAGAAAATTAAGCAATAAAGACTGAACTTAAATGTGTGTCCATTCAATGAATAGCACAAATAATTGATGAAACATTTTTCAGTACTTGAAAACTACTATCTGATCAACAGAGAAGTACTCACATCATTGCCAAAGGGTAGTCCAAACATACATCTTTGCTGTCTTACTTTCATCTTGCTCATTAATGTAAAAAAAAAAAAGAGTCATCAACATTCATGTTTGAACTTCAGTGGCATGAGTGACTTCTTTGCTGAACTGAATATTAACCAAATATGATCTGCTTTTGCCAAACATAATTAAATTGCAGCTGTAGGCTGACTGTGGGTGCAAGAGCTTGGCAAAAATCATTGAAAACAATCTGAAAATCAATGGACTATATAGAATTTACTGTAAAAAATGTTGTGTATTTTATTATTTTTTGGTAAACTGTATGCTATGCATTCTTTGTATCAGTAAAACTGTATAACAGATACAGAGATACTCCCTCGCAGCAGCTGTTAGACATTTATCAGCACACTGATTATGGATGTAATCTAATTTACTATTTGAAAGCTCATTCCACCTGTCATGTGGAGCCTGCGTTGTAGGAGCTAAGGCAGGAAGCAGGGGGAACAGTGAGGAGGCAGGCACACAGGATTCAAGGAAACACACAGATTTGCTCTGGGGTGGTGCCAGTGGAGGTGGGAAGCTATGGTTGGACAGGGGAAGCATTTTGGAGGCAAAGGAAGGCAAGCCAGTCATTTGGCAGCTCCATGGGAGAGACAGACTTGCAGGAACTACCCGTGCTAAAGGAAGGTTGTCTGGCAAGGACTGAGAAGGCTCAGTGGTTAGAGGAAGTGAGTGCTCCTATGAGTTGCACCTGAGAGCAGATGGAGGCAGCAGCGTGTGGAAAGAGAGAAGTAAATGGTCGGCTCAAACTCATAACTTTGAAGCACATGCAGAAAGTTAGGCTTGACTGCCTTGCAGTGGGAGAAAGGAGGGAAAACCCTAAACACCAGTAACACGTCCTATTGCTACTGCTAAGTCACTTCAGTCGTGTCCTACTTGGAAGTTTTCTTACTCATCTAGAAATTTTATTAAGATTTTTGCCCATATATCTGGGGAAAACCTTAACTGGAAATATGCATGCACCCCATTGTTCACTGCAGCACTATTTACAGTGGTCAAGACATGTAAGCAACCTAGAAGACTGCTGATTTAAGAATAAGAAAGTGCGGTATGTACATACAATAGAGTATTGCGTGTGTGTTCAGTCACTAAACGGTGTCTGACTCTTTGTGACCCCATGGTCTGTAGCCCACCAGGCTCCTCTGTTCACGGGATTTTCCAGGCAAGAATACTGGAGTGGGTTGCCATTTCCACCTCCAGGGGATCTTCCTAACCTAGGGATCTAACTTGCATCTTCTGCATCTCCAGCATTGACAGGCAGATTCTTTACCACTGAGTCACCCAGGGAAGCCCACCATGAAGTATCAGCCAAAAAAAAGAATGAAACAATGTCACTTGCAGCAACATGGATGGACCTATAGATTATCATACTAAGTAAGTCAGACAAATATCATATGATAGCACTCATATTTGGAATGTAAAAAAGGGCTACAAGTGAACTAATCTACAAAACAGAAATAGAGTTACAGATGTAGACACAAACTTATTGTTACCAAGGGGGAAAGGGTAGGCGAAGGAATATTGGGAGATTGGGATTTATAGATACACATTATATATATAAAAGAGATAACTAATAAGGACCTACTGTATATTACATGGAACTTGACTCAGTACTCTGTAATGACCTATATGGAAATAGGATCTAAAAAAAGAGTGGATATGTGTATATCTTTGCTGTACAGCAGAAACTAACACAACATCATAAATCAACTATACTCCAAAAAAAATTAACTAAAAAAAGATTTTGCCCACATAAAGGGATTGTTATTTCCATGCCTTGATCCTATCCCAATGTACAGAAGAGTTTTTTTCCCCCATCACTTGCCATATTAACTGTAAAACTCCCTCAACCACCCTGTGCTATAGAGATGGTGCTGCCTCTTTTTCTTCTCCTCAGGACCTTGTTATTCTTTGCTTTGTCACAGAAGACCCCTACCATAAGCCACCTACTGTGTTGCCTGCTAGTTAGCAGCAAGATTCTGGTCACCATTGCTCTCCCTGCTTCCTCCCTTACAGCATAAAACCTATACTCCACATTGCAGGTTGTACACTTCAGTTTTAAAACATATTGCAAGAGGTTATTAAATTTTATGGATTTTTAAACAGTCAATGTTTTGCAGAAAAAAAAAAGGACCATCTCCTCCACATTCACCCAGCTTCTGAATCCTAATGGTCAGAAAAAGGACAATTTCTCAACTAGACACCCACTAATGACTGACAGTTTGAGGATTCCATTTGGATATATTAATTTGGTTTACTCTGGCCTTCTGATACTAGTTATTTTATTGACAATTTCAATCAGTCATGGAATCTTCATTAATGGAAGGGATTTCCCCAACTATTTTCCTCTCCCATTCATTCATTTCTTCAGGAAAATATAATTTCTTCAACCAAATAGCAACTATTACATGTTAGGTCCCAGTGTAAGGTTGCAAGGACATAAAAATGATTTAAGATACAGCCTGGACTCTGGAAGAAATGGAGACAGAGTAACAAGTCGTTATCAAACAAGGAAGATGTGTAGAAATGTGGTGACAGCTGCATGGAGCACTACATACCCATCAGATCACCTGGATATTTCAGGACAGGGAGGTAGTTGTGGGTCTGGAGGTGGTGGTCAGGGAGAATTTCCAGGAGGTGAATAGGTCTTGTTTAAATTATGAAAGTTCTCCCCCAGGTTATTTCTCATGGAAATAACACAAAGAAAACTTGCCATTAGTATTTTATCAGGATTTTTTTTTTTAATGGAGTTAAAAGAAACCCAACTGTTAAAGCAAATTTGCTTTAAAAGTCAAGAGGAAATTTAGTTTTAGGCATGGTTGGATTCAAGGGCTCAAATGATATCAGAATGACTTGAGGACTTCCCTGTTGGCCCAGTGATTAAGAATCTGCCTCCCAGTGCAGGGGACGTGGGTTCCATCCCTGGTCTAGGAAGATCCCACATGCCACAGGGCAACTTAGCCCAGGCACCATGATTATTGAAGCCTGTGCGCTTAAAGCCTGCATACCACAACAGAGAGTAGCCCCTGCTCGCTGCAACTAGAGAAAGCCCACTTGCCCAGTGAAGACCCAGCAAAACCACAAATAAATAAATTTTTTAAATTTATTTTAAAAAAGGACTTGACTCCTATCTCTTAGCTTTACTTTCCTCTGTTTTGGCTTTATTCCTGGGAAGGTTACCCCCACCTGGTGGCCCATAGCTCTTGGATTTAAAACTCTACCAGCTTAGTAACTTCAATGGAAAGAAAGTTCTTCTTTTCCAAAAATTTTAGTGGATGTCCCTGGGAGTAGCTCCATGGATCTCGCTGGGTCTAGTTGGGATTATATTCTTGCTGGCAAAGCCTAGGTGAAATGCCCACCCACTGATATTTAATAGTGGGGTGCAAATGAGAGAGAGAGAGAAGGAAAAAAAGAGGAGAGAGGTGCTCTTTCCAATAATTAGGGTTTTAAATTAAAGTAGGAGAAAAGGCCACACAGAAAACAACAGATGTCTACTGCGACAGCTATTTATCAAAATATTAACAGTGATACAAATATCATATTTTACATTTTAGGGGAATTAATCATGACCTAAAATTTTTGCCAGCAATGAACACTGAAAATTAAGTATAGTTGTTATAAGTCCTACTGATTCCCCTTCCCAGCTTTAATAGGAAAAGCATAAGGATTTTTGTTTTAAACATTTCAAATAGTGCACAAACGAATTAACTATTACTTTGCAGAAATAGTACTTCTACTAATCAGCCCTTTTCAGTTGATGTAGTGATATTCATGATTTGTAAGCTAGGTTTGGAGTCTTTCACAGAAGGACTTTATCTTGTTGCCTGTGATTCCAGTGAACGTGACAGGGTATAGAAGGCTGCTGTGAGCCTCTGCCTGTTTATTTGGCTCCTTCTGTCCTGACAAGCTGACTGTCATGCAATTGTCTCCAGCCTGGGCGCTGGGCAGGCAGGAAGCCAGCACCAGTAAAAGAAGCAGGAGGCACTCTGTGAATACTTGCTGATTAATTTTAGCTCCATAGGCCTGACGGGTTTTCCATCCCTATAATTACCATCAGCAAATTGTTATCGAATGATGTCTAGTATATTTTTATTCCCCTTTCCTTGGTCCTGATTTTCATTTCCTATTTTACCTCACTGTGATTTTACCAACAGAGCCTCCTTGATCTGTTTCAACTTGCTCAATTTTATTCCACATATGAAATATCTATGTATCCATCCATCTATCCATCCCTCCATTCATTTGCCCAGCCATAAAAAAAGAGGAGAGAGGTGCTCTTTCCAATAATTAGGGTTTTAAATTAAAGTAGGAGAAAAGGCCACACAGAAAACAACAGATGTCTACTGCGACAGCTACTTATCAAAATATTAACAGTGATACAAATATCATATTTTACATTTTAGGGGAATTAATCATGACCTAAAATTTTTGCCAGCAATGAACACTGAAAATTAAGTATAGTTGTTATAAGTCCTACTGATTCCCCTTCCCAGCTTTAATAGGAAAAGCATAAGGATTTTTGTTTTAAACATTTCAAATAGTGCACAAACGAATTAACTATTACTTTGCAGAAATAGTACTTCTACTAATCAGCCCTTTTCAGTTGATGTAGTGATATTCATGATTTGTAAGCTAGGTTTGGAGTCTTTCACAGAAGGACTTTATCTTGTTGCCTGTGATTCCAGTGAACGTGACAGGGTATAGAAGGCTGCTGTGAGCCTCTGCCTGTTTATTTGGCTCCTTCTGTCCTGACAAGCTGACTGTCATGCAATTGTCTCCAGCCTGGGCGCTGGGCAGGCAGGAAGCCAGCACCAGTAAAAGAAGCAGGAGGCACTCTGTGAATACTTGCTGATTAATTTTAGCTCCATAGGCCTGACGGGTTTTCCATCCCTATAATTACCATCAGCAAATTGTTATCGAATGATGTCTAGTATATTTTTATTCCCCTTTCCTTGGTCCTGATTTTCATTTCCTATTTTACCTCACTGTGATTTTACCAACAGAGCCTCCTTGATCTGTTTCAACTTGCTCAATTTTATTCCACATATGAAATATCTATGTATCCATCCATCTATCCATCCCTCCATTCATTTGCCCAGCCAGCTATCTAAATTTAGTTTTATTATAAACAGTGTAAGTACTCTCTGGATTAGTGAGGGGATAAATTGTGAGGGAGGAAAGAAAGAAAAGGATAACGAATGGCTACTCTGTTAGTACATTCCATATACACCTTACAAGTCAATATTTTTTTTGTTAGAAATAATGCCTAATAAGCCAGTAAGTCCTGACTGGGTCTCTCAATAGAGCAGCAGTCCCCAGCTCACCAACTTTTTTGGCATCAAGGACTGGTTTCGTGGAACACATTTTTTCCACGGACTGGGAATGATTTCAGGATGATTCAAGTGCATTACATTTACTGTGTACTTAATTTCTATTGTTTTTATTATATCAGCTCCACCTCAGATCATCAAGCATTAGATCCCAGAGGCTGGGGACCCCTCTATAGACCGAATGGAGAGCAGTGAAGAGTGACAGTATGAGTTAAGAAAATGACAAGTGGAGAAAGATTTTACAGAGAGAAGATTGGGGGATCTCAAGAAAAACGACTGTCTGTGTGCATGGCATTAGAAGATGACACAATTTTAGATATTACTTTTGTCTTTTAAAAAACTTTAAAATATACATGCTAAAATACATACTTGTTTTTAAAAATTCAAACATATAGAAGAGAGAAACGCACAAATGAAAAAGTAAAAAACTCTCCTCCATATGATCCCATTTTGAAGACGTAACAATTTTAACAAGCTGGTGTACATTCTTCCAGGCCTTTCTTGTCTATGCATACACACACCATATCGTTTCTTAAGAAAAGAAAGCTAGGGTCTTACTATATATTTTTTTTCAACTTTATTCATCAGATAAGATGTTGGGGACATCACTCCATGTCAACATTTTCAGGTAACACCAGCAGAGCTTTCTATTGTTTGGCTAGAATTCATTTAACCTTTACCTTATTGATAAATATTTAAGTCATTCATAATTTTTCACAGTTGTCAGCTATGCTGCAATGAATATCTTTGTATATCTTTACACACCATTGTGAAAGTATTTCTGTAGTATATAATTGAAATTACTCAGACAAATGTGATTCATAACAATCATTAAGCACCCAAATGTGGCACACTAGTGGGCTTATTAGAAAACTGCTTGTCCATTACCAGCTCATTTTCTATTTTCGTCTTCCTTGAGATATTACAGTAAGATTCAATTAAAGCAGGAGTCATGGATGGCTATGCAGAATAGGCTACCACCTAAAGATCCCTTGTGTATTGCTATGGGTCCAGTTTTGCTGTATTCATCCTTATGTTAACTATATTATAAATTCAAGAGGATTGGTTTACATATGAACTGTGAAGAGTCACCTGCATGTGGTCATTTAGGGATACCACAATGCTTTCGATGATCAGTCTCCATCCTATGAGGGTACCTGTTATGTTCTCTATGATAACCAGATGGGTATAGATATTGTCTGTGACTGCTACACACTCATTCTCCACATATGGTACTAGGACCTCAACTTTGCTTTGGAAGACTATCCTCTTCCCATCTTAAGTCCATGTATTTGTGATGGGATTAACTCCATCCCAAACTCTATAGATAGGACAGGCCTGGCCTTAGGTCAGAGATGGGCACATGACAGGCACAAATGAGCCTGTCGAGGCCTGCAGGGACTATTCAGAAACTCGCCCTTTTTAAACAGGAGTAGCCAAGCTGGTAAGATGTCTGTGTGGAGCAGCTGTATTCTAACACTTAGAACCTCCATCAGAAAGAGCTTTAAAAAAGAGAGAGAAAAAGGAAAGGGATCTGGAGACAGACAGCTTCTCAGTTATATAATTTGAATATCTAGGTCCTCAGGCTAGGGCTACCCCTAGACTTGACAATTACACATTCTGATAAATTATTTTTCCTCTCTTCAGCCAGTGGTATTAGCTCTGTAACACTGGCATCTGAAAGGATCCTGACAGAAGAAGTCAAGGTCTAAAACACAGGGCACTGCTTCTTATGGAAGACAGAATCAGGCTAAGGTTACTAGGCATCTAGGGTGACCCCAAAAGAGAAGCCAGAGAGAGAAGCCAGCTGAATGTTTAAAAATAAACTTTACCTGCTTCATGAGTTTGGCTCGCGTTTCCCCGTTAATAATTAACTATGTGAGATGGCCAAACTTCTTTATTTATGTATCCATAAATGAGAACATCAACCTTCAGTTAATTTACTCATTTTGGCTATATCTGCCTTAGGTTTCCATTGTTTAAAATTAATATAGAAATTACTTCTCTCCTTTAGGTTGTGCTTTGACAGAAAAAATAATATATTCCCAAAGAAATGTTTTATCTAGTTTGTCTTTTGCTGTTGTTGTTTACTCACTAAGTTGTGTCTGACTCTTTGTGACCTGATGGACACCAGGCTCTTCGGTCCATGAAATTCCCCAGGCAAGAATACTACAGTGGGTTGTCATTTCCTTCTCTCGGGGATCTTCCCAACCCAGGGACTGAACCCACTTCTCCTGCATTGGCAGGTGGTTGCTTTACTGCTGAGGCACCAGAGATACCCCAGATTTTCTTTAAGGAAGCCTAAATTACTACTCTGTTTTCTTTATTGATCCGGCCTTATATTTTATAGCTTTGTTTATAGTAGACTTGATAATATATTAACTTAAGTACAGCATTTGTAAATATGGCCTAGTGAAGTATATATGAAAATATTTTATATATTTTTATATATTTTATATCTTTAAATATATATAAAATGTATATTTTTACTTGTGTTTTAACTTGTGTTTTTGAAAATCAAACTTGATAGCTGAAGGAAAACCTCCAATAATATGAAAAACCAATCCCTCAGCTGAATTAAACCTACAATATTTATACAAATATTGTTACTGTTTGGTATATGTAAGCTTTATACTCTTCTCTCATCTGTAGCAGGGAAAGAAGGCATGGTGGTGGATGGGGATTTCATTAGTTAGACACAGTAAATATTTATTTAGTTATTAATAACTCCAGCTCTGTCGGAAATAAACTTGAGACTCTAGCTCTTAGTAGACATGTGTCTTTAGGCAAGTTAGTTAACCTCTCTGAATCTTAATTTCCTTATTGGAAAAAGAAAGGTAATAATAGTATTTGTTTCATAAGGTTCTTATACAGATTAAATAAGCTATTCTATGTCAAACATTTAGCACAGTCTCTGACACATGTGCTTGTTATGTTCCATGATGACTGTTGTTACTAAGCCCTGTGCTAAAGATTAGTAATGTAAAGAAACCAACAAATCATAACCCCTGCAGAAAGGGAGATGGACATGTAGGCATACGCCAGTCAGAAAGACACACACATACACTCACACTGCCCTGCTGCTGCTGCTGCTGCTAAGTCGCTTCAGTCGTGTCCGACTCTGTGTGACCCCATAGACGGCAGCCCACCGGGCTCCCCCATCCCTGGGATTCTCCAGGCAAGAACACTGGAGTGGGTTGCCATTTCCTTCTCCAATGCATGAAAGAGAAAAGTGAAAGTGAAGTCGCTCAGTCTGTCCGACTGTTAGCGACCCCATGGACTGCAGCCCACCAGGCTACTCTGTCCATTGGATTTTCCAGGCAAGAGTACTGGGGTGACCCTTTAACAAGACAGGCTTGAACCTGTCTCTTATACACATCTAGATGTGTATAAGAGACAGCCTGTGNCCTTCTCCAATGCATGAAAGAGAAAAGTGAAAGTGAAGTCGCTCAGTCTGTCCGACTGTTAGCGACCCCATGGACTGCAGCCCACCAGGCTCCTCCGTCCATTGGATTTTCCAGGCAAGAGTACTGGGGTGGGGTGCCATTGCCTTCCCCACACACTGCCCTAGCTTCCTTCAATCTAAATCACTTTCCTCCTCACATCATAGACTGTGAGGGAAGACTCGCTAAGCACCTGCTGGGGATTCTGCAAAAGAAATTCAGCCACTAGCTGGGAATTCTCACTGTAGGACCTATCAGGCTCCTCAAAGCTTTGCGGTTCAATAATGCTGTAAATCACACAAGTTACAGACCATGGTGGGATTTTATCCTTATGAAGCCCACATATTTCCACTTCTAGCTGAGCATGCTCAAATAGAGAAACACATTTAAAAGCATAGAAATGGATCATATGTCCTTTAATCAGCAGAATCCTATAGCCAAAAGAAATAAAAGCACAAAGAACTGAAATAATTTGACTGGAATCTCACTAATTTGCCAAGGAACCAAAACGAACACACAAGCTACCCTAACTCCTGGTTGAGTTCTCTACACAGTAAATACAGTGATATATAATCTTCATATGTCAATATTTACCTTTTATGAATTTATTGCTGGCCATGTGTCAACCCACAAATTCATTTGTTTACTTATATCAGTGCCATGAAAACTCCTTTCACTTCACCATCCGTGTTTGTATAACAAGTGGACAAGGCACTGAGCGGTGGCTAGGGGACTGGGTTTTGGTTTTCGGGACCCCTTCTTGCCTCACCCCACCCCCAACTACATGATCTTGGGTAGGTTTCGTCTTTTCAACTATCTTTCTTTGATTAGGTCCCTGGACTATTACTTCCTATGTCTTTCAACCCAAACAGAAGTAGTCCTGTTGCGACTGTGAAGTCTTTACTAGACAGCCCATATTTATGCCTGGTGGGCTGCTGTCTATGGGGTCGCACAGAGTCGGACACGACTGAAGNAGGTTTCGTCTTTTCAACTATCTTTCTTTGATTAGGTCCCTGGACTATTACTTCCTATGTCTTTCAACCCAAACAGAAGTAGTCCTGTTGCGACTGTGAAGTCTTTACTAGACAGCCCATATTTATGCCTGGTGGGCTGCTGTCTATGGGGTCGCACAGAGTCGGACACGACTGAAGTGCCTTAGCAGTAGCAGCAGCAGTATTGTTCAGTCGCTAAGTCATATCCGACACTTTGCAACCCCATGGACTGCAGAACACCAGCCTTCCCTATGCGTCACTATTTCCCAGAGTTTGCTCAAACTCATTCACTGAGTCAGTGATGTTATCTAATCATCTCATCCTCTGCCGCCCTCTTCTCCTTTTGCCTTCAACCTTTCCCAGCCTCAAGGTCTTTTCCAATGAGTCGGCTCTTCGAACCAGGTGGGCACAGTATTGGAGCTTCAGCTTCAGCATCAGTTCTTCTAATGAATATTCAGGACTGATTTCCTTTAGGATTGACTGGTTTGATCTCCTTGCTGTCCAGGGGACTCTCGAGAGTCTTCTTCAGCAATTTGAAAGAATCAGTTCTTCGGTGCTCAGGCTTCTTTATAGTCCAACTCTCACAGCCATACATGACTTCTGGAAAAACCATAGCTTTGACTGTTCATATTTTTGTTGATAAAGTGCTGTCTCTTGTCCAGGGGACTCTCGAGAGTCTTCTTCAGCAATTTGAAAGAATCAGTTCTTCGGTGCTCAGGCTTCTTTATAGTCCAACTCTCACAGCCATACATGACTTCTGGAAAAACCATAGCTTTGACTGTTCATATTTTTGTTGATAAAGTGCTGTCTCTGCTTTTTAATATGCTCTCTAGGTTGGTCATAGCTTTTCTTCCAAGGAGCAAGTGGCTTTTCATTTCAGGGCTACAGTCAGCCTGCAGTGATTTTGGAATCCAAGAAAATAAAACCTGTCACTGCTTCCACCACTTTTCCCTTTTTTATTCGCCATAAAGTGATGGAACTAGATGCCATGATTTTAGTTTCTTGAATGTGGAGTTTTAAGCCGGCTTTTTCACTCTCTCTTTTCACCTTCATCAACAGGCTCTTTAGTTTCCTCTTTGCTTTCTGCCATTTGGCTCCTATTGTATGCCTATATGTAAAGCACTGGAGATAGACATAAATAAGGGAAGCTTCTTACCCTCAAAGCTCTCCCAGTAAAGAGGGGTCAGAAATACAAAGAGATGACATAATACAGTAAATGCAATAATAAAGATGTGTACAGGGTATGACAGGAGCACAGGAAGTCAGAGGGTGAAGTCAGGGAACAGGGAAGGTCCTGGAGGAAGAAGGTTGCGATTTAAAGGATAAGCAAGAGTTGGTGTCGGGTAGGGCAGATAGACATAGTCTGAGCTTCCTGTGAGATGACAAAGATCATGCTAAGAGAAAGAAACTGGCTTGGATTAGGGCAGAACTACAAAGAACACAGGCTCTGATGATTCTAGCTGGCTGATCTTGACCCAGTTACCCAGTTTCCCAGTCTATTAAATAGGCATAATGACTAGATTCCTTCCTTAGGGATGGTGTGAGGATTCAATGAGATTATGCTAATTTTAGCACAGTACTGGACATTAATTACAGTAATAGCTAATAATAATAGTGATAGTATTACCAATTTACTATCACTAAGAACATATTGCCTCCTCTCACTCTTCTAAGGACACAAGCATATTCATATCCCACCACTAAATATATTTTGTTTATAGATATTTTTTTAGGGATAACACCCAAGTATTTGAAGCACTGTGATTAGAAAGTGAACATTTCATGCAAAGCTTGAAGAGATCGTGGAGGAGCCATAATTACAATGGTTTCTCCTAGATCAGTAGTTGTCATCTGCGGGTAACTTTTGCCCAGCTGGCAATGACTGGTTATCATAGCTGGAAGGGGGAATCTCATTGGTATCTGGTGGCTAGACACCAGGGATGCTGCCAAATATCCCACAATGCACAAGATAGTCCCCACAACAAAGAATTATCCAGCCTAAAATGTCTGCAGTGCAGAGCTCAGCAATTCCCGCCCTTGATGTAACCCATTTGCAGCTGGCTCTCAGTCACCATCAGGAAACACAGCAAAGCAGTGTTTCTAAAGATCCAAATTTCAGAAAGTTTATCCTACAGACATCATACATGTTTCAACATCTGCAGAAATAAAAGTCCTTCAGAACCCCTGATAGCATCATTTAGACTTTTCTTGCTACCAAAGTAATGGTAATTTTAAAAAGTCATTTTCCCTTACTGAGATAACTCAGGACAAATACCCCTTTTTTTGGATAGCTGTTTTTTTTTTTTTAATGAAATTTACCAAAAGGAGACTCAGTTAGCCCTTATTTGGGAGTCTTAGAAACTTAGAATGGTCTTGGCTTGTCTCCATAGCCATGGAAGTTCAAATGACCAGCCACCTTTAGTAGCTCCCATAGTCCCTCAGGGGAGGGGGCTAAGTGCCCTTTGGGCTCCCGTGGTCTCCTGAACATTCCTGCCAGATCAGGGCCAGCATCAGTGGGCCTCAGAGGGCTGTGTATTCATGTCTCCCGAAAATTTGATCCCATTAATGGTCTCATCTTTCATTCCTTCTTTTTCTTTCTTCTAGAAGCAGTCTAAGAGTGTGAGCTCTGGTGCAAAACTGCCCAGGTTTGCATCTGTCTCTGCCATTTCTTATCATGTGACTTTTACAGGCTTCTTAACCTCTGTGTAACTCAGGCTCCTTACCTGTAAAATGAGGGAAAACAATAGGACCTGCCTTCTAGGGTTGTTATGCAAATGGAGTTCTTACATATAAAGCATCTGGAACACAGCCTGGCACATAATAAGCAGTAAATAAACGTTAGTTCTTTCTCTTACTGTTTGTTCCTATTTGCGCTTATGGTTTATTCTTTTGCTCATAGGACACTCTGAAATCCTACGATTTTAGGTATGATAAGGACTTGGTGGAAGGTGCCTGTCACTGCAGGATATGCCAAACAGTCATAGTCAATGGCCAGCTGGGGGCCGAGGGAGGGGTGGTTCCTGCTTGGCTAGCTCTGCTTCTTGGTTAGACTACCAGTAGCTTGTGTTTTTCTTCCTCCCTCATCTTTACTCATACCCAGTTTTCTCTTACTTTTCCTAGCGTTTCCTCCCAAGTGTGACATCTCAACAGGATCCTCCTTGCTTTGACCCTCCACAGTGTTTTATTTGGCCACTCCTTAAAGCATTGGTTTCCAACTGAGTTTTCCACCAAATTATTTGGGAATCTGTTTAAAAGTACAGATATCTGGGTACCACCTCAAACCTACTGAACCAAAGTCTAAAGGCAGAGTTCAAGGATCTCTGTTTTATTAGTCTATTTGAGAGGCAGCCTGGCACAGTATTTTAGAACATGGCCAAGGAGCTACTACCCTAGGCTACCTGATAGCTGTGTGACTTTCGGCAAATTGTAGAACTCTGTGACTCATGTTTTCATCTGTGAAATGGGGATTAGAAGAGTGACTTATTTCCTAGGGTTGCTTGGAACATTATAAACATTTTGTAAGTGTTACCTATTTCTTTGGGCTTTCCTGATAGCTCAGTGGTAAAGAATTTGCGTGCAAGGCTGGAGCAGCAGGAGCTGCAGGAGTCACGGGTTTGATCCCTGGGTCAGGAAGACCCCTTGGAGGAAGGCATGACAACCCACTCCAGTATTCTTGCCTGGAGAATCCCCATGGACAGAGGTGTCATAGTCAATGGCCAGCTGGGGGCCGAGGGAGGGGTGGTTCCTGCTTGGCTAGCTCTGCTTCTTGGTTAGACTACCAGTAGCTTGTGTTTTTCTTCCTCCCTCATCTTTACTCATACCCAGTTTTCTCTTACTTTTCCTAGCGTTTCCTCCCAAGTGTGACATCTCAACAGGATCCTCCTTGCTTTGACCCTCCACAGTGTTTTATTTGGCCACTCCTTAAAGCATTGGTTTCCAACTGAGTTTTCCACCAAATTAGTTGGGAATCTGTTTAAAAGTACAGATATCTGGGTACCACCTCAAACCTACTGAACCAAAGTCTAAAGGCAGAGTTCAAGGATCTCTGTTTTATTAGTCTATTTGAGAGGCAGCCTGGCACAGTATTTTAGAACATGGCCAAGGAGCTACTACCCTAGGCTACCTGATAGCTGTGTGACTTTCGGCAAATTGTAGAACTCTGTGACTCATGTTTTCATCTGTGAAATGGGGATTAGAAGAGTGACTTATTTCCTAGGGTTGCTTGGAACATTATAAACATTTTGTAAGTGTTACCTATTTCTTTGGGCTTTCCTGATAGCTCAGTGGTAAAGAATTTGCGTGCAAGGCTGGAGCAGCAGGAGCTGCAGGAGTCACGGGTTTGATCCCTGGGTCAGGAAGACCCCTTGGAGGAAGGCATGACAACCCACTCCAGTATTCTTGCCTGGAGAATCCCCATGGACAGAGGAGCGTGGCATGCTACAGTTCAAAGGGCTGCAAAGAGTCGGACATGACTGAGATGACTCAGCACCTATTTCTTTTCTCTTTCTCATCCGCTCTTGCTTCCCTTTTATCTTCTTAAGTATCCACCCTTCTGTCATTATTGTCTTCTCTCTTTCCAACAAATACATACTGGCCATCTACTTAGGACATGACTTTGGGGATCAAGAGACAAATTAAACAAATGTGATTTTAGTCCTCCATGGGGCTATAGTCTAATGGTGTGGGTGGGGAATAGACATACAAATATACAAATATAGTGTTCCAGTTCCAGGTGTTGGTAGATATATGTACAGTGTATGAATGAAGAAGTTACTGGTTTTCTTAAAAAAAAGAGTTTGAGGAAAGGCTCCAGAGAAGAAGTGACTTTCACATTAAATCAATCCAGTATGTGGAATAAACATTCCTGAAAGTTGTACATACCAAGCATAGGTCACAGTGCCTGCTTGACATTTTCTTTCTTTACTGAGTTTCAGCTTCATTTTTAATGTTTTTAAAAGTTATTAACCAGGAGTAGCAAAATTATCTTAAAAGGAGAGTGAAGTTAGAGGAATCATAATTCCTGAACTCAGAACTTCCTACAAGGTCACAGTAATCAAGATAGTGTGGACTGGCATAAGGAGAGATAGTTGGATCAGTGGAATAGAACTGAGAATCCAGGAAGCTATATGTCCATGAACAACCGATTTTTGCCAAGAATGTCAAGACTGTTCAATAAAGAAAGAATAATCTTTTCAACAAGTGGTGCTGGGACAACTGGATAGCCATATATCAGTTCAGTTCAGTCGCGTCCGACTCTTTGTGACCCCATGAATCGCAGCTCGCCAGGCCTCCCTGTCCATCACCAACTCCCAGAGTTTACTCAAACTCATGTCCATCAAGTCGGTGATGCCATCCAGCCATCTCATCCTCTGTCGTCCCCTTCTCCTCCTGTTCCCAATCCCTCCCAGCATCAGGGTCTTTTCCAGTAAGTCAACTCTTTGCATGAGGTGGCCAAAGTATTGGAATTTCAGCTTTAGCATCAGTCCTTCCAATGGGAACTCATACAGCCAATTTTTGTTCCGTTTTGGGTTAATTTTGTATATGATATGAAGTAAAGATCCAACTTTATTCTTCTATACTTCTATATATGGATACATATACTTCTATATATGGATAGCCATATATAGTATAGAAGAATAAAGTTGGATCCTTACTTCATATCATATACAAAAATTAACCCCAAACAGAACAAAAATTAGCTGTATGAGCTAAAACTATAAAACTCTTAGAAGAAAACACAAGTGTAAATCTCCATAACCTTGGATGAGGCAATGGTTTCTTGGGTATGACACCAAAAGTGTAAACAAATGGGAAAAAAATCGATAACCTGGACCCCATCAAAATAAAAATTTTTTTTTCTGCTTTGAAGAAATAATGAAGAAAATGAAAGGACAACTCACACAAATGAAAGAAATATTTGAAAATCATGTGTTTTCATTTCAGTAGTAAATGTGGTAAAGTGGTCAAGAATCCGCCTGCCAATGCAGGAGATGCGGGCTTACTCCTTGGGTTGGGAAGATCTCCTGGAGTAGGAAGTGGCAACCCACTACAGTATTCTTGCCTGAAAAATGCCATGGACAGAGGAGACTGGCAGGCTACAGTCCATGGGGTCACAAAGAGTCGGACATGACAGCACAGCAACACAATAAAAAGACAATTTTATGTTAAAAATAGCCCAATGAACTGAATAGAAGCAGACAGACAAATGGCCAGTGAACACATACTAAGATGCTATCATTAGTCACTAGGGAAATGCAAATAAAAAACACAAGACGTATCACTTCAAACCCACTAGGATAGCTAGAATTAAGAAGAAATAAAGGAAAATAATAAGTGCTGGTAAGGATGTGGAGAAATTGGAACTCTCAAACTTTGCTGATGGGATTATAAAATGGTTCACCCACTGTGGCAGTTCCTTAAAAAGTTAAACATAGAGCTGCCATATAACCCAGCAATTCTACTTCTAGGTAGAAATAAAGACATATGTTCACACAAAAGGTTACACATGGCTGTTCAGAACAGACTTACTCATAATAGCCAAAAAGTGTAAATAACCCAAATTTCCATCAGCTGATGAATAAACAAAATGTAGTATATCCATTCAACAGAAGTTTATTTAGCGATAAAAGGGAATATACTACTGCTTGAAAAATACTACAAGATGGATGAATCTTTAATATGCTATGTTAATTGAAAGAAGACATAAAAGGCTACATATTATAGGATTCCACTTATATTAAATGTCAAGAATAGGCAGAAAGAAGGTTGATTAGTGGTTGCCAGGTGAGTTAGGAAGAAGGGAATTGGGAGTGACTGTTAATAAGTACAGGTTTTATTGTTGGGCTGATGGAAATGCTCTGGCAATAGATAGTGGGGCTGGTTGTACAAAACTATGAATATACTGGAACTCATTGACTTGTACTTTAAAAAGTGGTGAAGTTTACATTATGTGAATTATGTCAACAGTAATAATAAAAAAGAAAAAAATATTAGAAACCAACAACATATGCTTTCTATTTTCTTTGGAATGTTGATACATTATACAAATCAGCTAAAATAATAAAGCAGAAGAGTTGTTCCAATAATATTTGTTTTCTAAGAATACACGTGTTCCATACTAGGTGAGAAGTTCCTTTAGATTGTTACCAAGAGTAGTCAAGTGAGCAAGGGAGGGCAGAGTTTAAAGGACTTGATAAGACTCTTCTGACTAATTTTTAAACTCCTACATGATAATTCAACTGTTCATTAAAACAGCACTTTGAAAAAACAAATTTTATTGGAACTTTGCCGCTGTTGCTAAGTCGCTTCTGTCCGACTCTTAGTGACCCCATGGACTGCAGCCTACCAGGCTCCTCTGTCCATGGGATTTTCCAGGCAAGAGAACTGGAGTGGGTTGCCATTGCCTTCTCTATGGTACACTAATTCATGGGTCAGATACTGTCTTAAAGGGGCAAGTGAGTTATTCTTAGAGATGTACAAGCTCTTGGAGGGTACTGAATGGCTGTGTATCTGGGGCTAACCTGTGGGGTTCCTGTGATTACTGCCTCCCCTCAGCTTGGTTCACTGTGAAGACTCCACCAATAGTACCTTGCTTGCTCTTTGGATGGAGGAGCATGTATGTTAGTGGATGCAGGATCTGACTTGTTCTTGGGGATGTAATTCATAAATCATAAGCACCCAATCTTGTTTACCAAAGCAGGTATATTCATTTCTGCTTTCTTTGAAGGAGTTCAAAAGTTGAGACACTCTCCCCAGTGAACTGTTGGAGTTAAGGATTTTCATTATTAAATGGGACATACTGTGTTCTTATTGACCATTCCACTCCAGATTTGGCTTATTTTCTTTCCTTAAAAAAAAAATTTTTTTTAAGTGAGGATACAAAGAGAGATTCTGAAGCATTTTGCATATTACTAGATAGGGATGATTAATCATATTTCGGGACTGCCCTGATGGTGGGTTGGGGTGGAAGGAATTACCCCTCATAGTTTGACTATGAAATTTACATGAAATAGATGCAGTCATCTAAAGGGAAAGAATGGCAGATAAGACCAGAGGCAGAGGGAAAAGTGTTGGTAAAACTCAGTAGTGCTTTCTCGGGCCCCATTTAGGGGATAACAGGATTTGGGAATTCCCTTTTGAGTGGCAAGGCCACAGCCAGTGTGGAGTTGGATGGAGGGTTGTAACCAAAGGACTTTGTGAGCTGAGGATCTGCTGGTGATATCACTCTTCTGTGAAATGGATGCACCTGAAAACTGGATTCCCTGCTTTCCTTTCTCTATGGGTTTAACGTTCTACTAGCAGCCTTCTGAGCATATTTGCCTTCTATGGCACAGTATGGTGTAGCAGTTAGGAGCCCCAACTCTGGTTTATACCACGTGGTTCAGTTCCCGGCTCTACTGCCCACTAGATTTGTCACATTACAAGTTATATAACCTCTGACTTTCTCTGTAAAAGGGGCTTAACCACAGTTCCGACTTGATAGGCTTGTGGTGAGGACTAAACAAGGTCATCACGCTGAGTGCTTCATGCTATGCTCAGCACACTGTGAATAAATGACAACCATCATAATTATTATTGCCCACTAGATTTGTCACATTACAAGTTATATAACCTCTGACTTTCTCTGTAAAAGGGGCTTAACCACAGTTCCGACTTGATAGGCTTGTGGTGAGGACTAAACAAGGTCATCACGCTGAGTGCTTCATGCTATGCTCAGCACACTGTGAATAAATGACAACCATCATAATTATTATGTTATTCCAATGTAAGTATATCAGTGGAGACAGCTCACATGTGGCAATTGTTTTTCATTGACAGTTACTCTGATGAGCTTCTGACTTCATACATCGATCACTTTAACTCAGTGTAAGTCTGACAGGGAGAAGGAAATGTGGGCTGACAGATTCAAGGTTCTGATCCTGGCTTGGATTAGCGCTAAAAGCCACAGCAAATTCACCAAGTTTATCAGTGCTGCCTCATGAGGTGCCTTGGGGTTAGCTGCTGGTCGTACCCTAAAGATACCATCTCAGTCAGAAGTGAATTTCCATAGGAGGGAGATTCTACAGGGAAACTAAGCAGGTGGGACCAGTGATTCACACGATGACTGAAAGCTGAAATACTGGTCAGCTGAGGGCAGGGCTTATATATGAAGTGAAGTTGCTCAGTCGTGTCCGACTCTTTGTGACCCCACGAACTGTAGCCTACCAGGCTCCTCTGTCCATGGAATTTTCCAGGCAAGAGTACTGGAGTGGGTTGCCATTTCCTTCTCCAGGGGATCTTCCCGACCCAGGGATCAAACCCGGGTCTCCTGCATTGCAGGCAGGCGCTTTACCATCTGAGCCACCAGGGAAGCCCCAGGGCTTAAATATACCAGGTCATATTCTTTCCAAAACTCCATGAAGGCGTCCCTTCTACTTTTTGGGTAAAAAGCAAGCTTAATGCTAGGGTACACAAGATCCTTCCTGTTGGCAATTTCTGCCTTTCCCCCTGTATGGTACAACTCTTCCTCGCTTGCTGTTCTCCAGTCCAGGGGCTGACAAGCTGCAGAGAAGTTCTGGAAGGTTATATGAGACACCACCACACACATTTGTTTCTGGAAGGCTGTAGGGGACACCAGCACACAAATTTGTTTCTGGAAGGCTGTAGGGGACACCACCACACACATTTGTTTCTGGAAGGCTGTAGGGGACACCACCACACACATTTGTTTGCATCCTGCTGAGGGCTGCTCTCATGCAGCAGGGGCGGAGGTGGGTGCTTCAGACAGAGACTACAATGCCTACAAGGTCACATGGGAACACCTGCCTGCACGGACCTGGGAATAAGGTCCACTTCTGGGTCCATGGAGAAATGGTTTTGCTCATCAGTTAACAATTTTGAACTGATGATGGCAAACAATTTTTTGCCATGAAAGCAAAGCTACGTTCTTGGCTAGGGGTGGATGGGTGGGTGGGCGGTGGTGGTCTTGAAATTCCCAATTGCACTTTCCATTCTGATTACCACACTGTTTCCCATCAGGTCCCTGCAGAACTGATATCTTACAGGCACACCTTTTGAAAAACATGGGCTTTACTAATTTGCTTAGGCCTTTTGAATAAAGTTCCCTTTGTATTCTGATAACATTTGTAATTACATGATATGGATGTACTCACACTGTCAGTGCTTTAAGAACATTCAACAGAAAGCCAGTGACTTCCAAAGAGCTTCAAACACATTGAGTCTAAATTCATTGCTTAATAATAAGCAACAATGATAATAGTAACTTGCTACATACTTTAAAAGCATGATCTTACCTAATGCTCACCTATAAGGTGCTTTGCATTCATCTGATAGATGAGGAAATGGAGGAAAAGAGAAGTTAAGTAACTTGCCTAAGTTATATCATAGTAAGTAATGAATGATGGATCCAGAAGTCAAAACCAAACTCTGATGCAGAACACTGATGAATTCCCTTATCCCTATAAGCACCTTACATAGTTAAACTAATACCTTACCCTTGTGCATTAGTTTATAGTTTACAAAACTGATGAGATTATCCTTGTTTTCTAAAAAAAGGGAACCAAGGCAGGTAAGTTGTGATTTGACAAGGTTATGTACCTGATTTAAGAGAGAAGAACATTAGGAACTGGGTAATGGATTCCTCTGATCAGAAACAAAACCTGAAGCCGAACCATGTGTAGCTGCTCATTCTCCAGGCCAGTCACCCATCTAGAACCTGGTACCACTTCACAACTGGCTGTCTGCATGGCATTACCTAGATGCCAAATATCTATCCTTGGAAGTTCCATTCCTAACAATACATCCTACCTCATCTCAACCAATGGGAGAATGGTTAAATGAATTATGTTGCATCCATAATACTGAATGATGCCATCAAAGATCATGACCACTGTGTTGTGAAAAACACACAGGAAATGAACAAGTGATACAGTATTAACTAAAGTACAGATTTTATTCAGAGTTTACACAGGTTTATGCTAGTGTCCATTATTTGTTTCTGTGTCTTACTTAAGACTCCACATTCTGTTCAGCTGCATCGAGCAGGTTCAGCTGCACGCAACAAATTTTGGTAAATTACCTTTTCATTTTTATTCTACTACAAATGTTTTCTAAATTCTTCTTTTTTTTGGCTGCTCTGTGCATCGGATCTTAGTTCTCTGACCAGGTATCAAACCCACACCCTCTGCAGTGGGAGTGCAGAGTCTCAACCACTGGACGCCAGGTCCCATCCTGTTTAGTGCTGTTGAACATTTACATGCAACCACTAAAAACACATCCCCATTTTGAACTTGTAAATAATTCTGACTTCCAGTTAGGAACTTCCCGGTGACCATTAGTAACAGCTAAGTGTGTCTTGAATTCAATCATGTATAATGTTCCTTGAGCAGAGATGTGGGAAGAAGAGAGGAGGTTTTAGTTTTTGGGTCTTCATGGGATGTAGTGTTTGGTGTCTTTTCAGAGGAGAAGGGGGAAAAGATTCAGACATAGTTTAGGACCACAGTATCCAAGGCCAGACATGGCCATCTGATGCAAAGAGCTGACTCACTGGAAAACACCCTGATGCTGGGAAAGGTTGAAGGCAAAAGGAGAAGGGGGCAACAGAAGATGAGATGATTAGATAGTATCACCAACTCAATGGACATGAGTTTGAGCAAACTCCAGGAGATAGTGAAGGAAGGGAAGCCTGGTGTGCTGCAGTCCATGGGGTCGCAAAGAGTTGGACACAATTTAGCAACTGAACAACGATAATCCAGGACCAGACATGAACTGTGGCCCTGGAGCTTCTCAGAGTTAGTCCACTCTCTCCCCCAACACCTTCATCTGTTTCTACTGATTTTCAACAGGAGGGCTTAGGAACGTCCAGAGAAAAGACTGGACTCCTGCTTACCAACGCAATTGCAAACTGACTTTTGCAAAATGAAGTGCTCCCGGGTGGAGGATGGATGTGGAGGAATAGGTGCCTCCAGAGAAGAATGAAACTGGCACTGCACTTCCAGGAGTAAAGGTTGATAGGTGTGGAGAGTGGGGATTACAGTTAGTCTCTCAGTTGAGCCCAGAACTTGTCTTGACCTAGGCCACCTGGGGCCTATCTGCAGCCTTGGTGAAAAGGACTGTGGGTAAAATACTATCCAGATTTGCCTCATGTCATAGTGTTTCTCTATCATTTGGAGGAATGATACCCTGTAATGGTAGGAACACATTGACACTCAAGCAACTTTGCAGGGGGGCCCCTAGATGAGTGTACTAAAGCCAGGACATGCTCTGCCTTTGAATCTCACTTATCTTGGCTTGGGCACAGAGATGGTTCTCCCTGAGGAGATGACAGTGGCCACAGAGGTGACAGCAGAGGTTCAACCTTGGAGACACAGAGCACAGGGAGGACTGGCAGGGTGTGGGCTGAGAAGCGCCCTGCTTGGCCCCCCGCACCTCCAGTGAGGAAGCCCTGCCATGGGCCACTATGACAGTTGAGGCTGAGCAAATCTGCTGTGGAACTTCTAGCCGAATGTCACTCCATGTGTCCTCTTCTCACTTTGCTGAGTGGGCAGGTGACAACTGCTTCCAGTTTAGGGAACTGGCAAGTATTTCAAATTTACCAAGACTGCAGGCAGTGGTCTCTGTGACAGCCATGGGGCTGGAGAGATTTCTAGTCCTGAGGGGGAATCTTTGTGGAGGCACTGAAGCCTGGATCCATGGATTCCCGCCATGATGGGGACACTCAACCAAATTATTTCTGGTCACATTTCAGTACACTTGGCAATTCCAGAAATATTTAGAGGGAAAGAGCTGTTTAAAAGGCTGAGGTAAAGCAGGGATATTCATAATCAGAGAACTGTGAGATGCTTGGGGCAAGTTTATTTAAACAAAGCAAGCCAAAGGGGCCACTGAGGCCTGTTGAAAGTGAGAGAGAAAGAGAAAGAGCGGAAAGTGGTTCGGTCGTGTCTGACTCTTTGCGACCCTATGGACTATACGGTCCACGAAATTCTCTAGGCCAGAATACTGGCGTGGGTAGCCTTTTCTTCTCCAGGGGATCTTCCCAACCTTAGGGATCAAACCCAGGTCTCCCGCATTGCAAGCAGATTCTTCACCGGCTGAGCCACAAGGGAAGCCCAAGAGTACTGGAGTGGGTAGCCTATCCTTTCTCCAGTGGATCTTCCCAACCCAGGAATCAAACCAGGGTCTCCTNTCCAGGGGATCTTCCCAACCTTAGGGATCAAACCCAGGTCTCCCGCATTGCAAGCAGATTCTTCACCGGCTGAGCCACAAGGGAAGCCCAAGAGTACTGGAGTGGGTAGCCTATCCTTTCTCCAGTGGATCTTCCCAACCCAGGAATCAAACCAGGGTCTCCTGCATTGCAGGCGGATTCTTTAACAAATGGCATGTTATTCTCCACAAATTCAACATTTTTCTGAAGCAGTTTGGCTTCCATGGCTACTTGTTATAACTCTTCCAAGGAGGTGTCCTTGTAGGACTTCATTTTTTGTTAGATGAGACAAACACTATGATGTGAGGCAAGCCTGGATAATATTTCATCATTAACAGAGTTTATTTTCAGAGGCTCTCCCCACAGGGATCTTCTCAGTCTGCCCACAGTATAATCAGCAACCCCTCAACTGTCACATCTCTGCCCCATATTTATTCTTTCCTTCCTCCCATTCAAATTTAAGCCAGCTATCATGGCAGAGACGTGATGTAAATTCACCTAAAACGGCAAATGACTGATGGTAGCTCAAGAGTTTGTTTTAAAGGAGGATGTCTGTGGTCCACGATGCCTGAACAGGGAAGATATCAGGCTAATTGTGAAATTCTTTTTTCCCGAGAGGCAGTTAGAACGAGTCTTCTGGGCCGGGGAGCTTCCTGGAATCTATTAATGATACCCCAAAGGTAACTCAGCTGACGCATAAAATTAACTCTGAAGGTGCTAACAACAGAAGTAATAATCCCTAAACCTGAGCTGCCTAAACTCTAGTTTTGTTCAACGACTCCTTTTTCAGTAGGGAGAGCAGAAATGACCATCCTTAATTCTCAGCCAAGATACCGAGGAGTGGAGCGGGTCCTTCATGTGCCCTAGTCTCTCACCTAGTAATGGGTGGAACCAGGGCTAAACAGACAGTCATCTTGTTAGGCCAAAAGGCCCAGCGTCCAAGAAAAGGATGTTTTCCTTGGCCCTGATGGGTATCGTGGAATATGAAGCTATAAGGGATTAACAGCTCATCTTTCTGATCTGTAAGCTTCTTTTTCTCTCACACCCCATATCCCACCCTCCAGCCAGTTCTACAGACTTCATGTTGGGAATCTACGGTGAAATGACCACCTTCAACCAGCCCCTCTGTTCCACCTTCACCTGGGTCTTCACTGTCTTTCCTTTACAGGATCAATTTCAGCATCAGCTTCCTGGCTACCTCCCGGCTTCACACTTGCCTCACTACAGTCTGTGCACACACCAGCCAGAGGGATCCTGTTAAACTAACCTAGGTCATGGCAAGTCCTCCTTGGCTTAATACTTTCAGTGGCTCCCCATCCCACTCAGCATCAAAGCCAGAGTGCCCCTGGCTGCCATGTTGGCTGCATCCCCTCACCGCCCCAAGTTCTCTGTACTCCTGCGTGCTGCTCCTCAGCCTTGACAAACACCTGCCTTTCCACCTGCTCTTCCCCTGCTCTGAGTCCCCCAGATACCACATTAGCAGCTCCTTCCCTTTCATGAGATCCCTGTTCAAATGCCACCTCTCAGAGAAGCACCACCCGCCACTCTCTATACACAGCCTCCTCCCAGCACTCTCTATTCCCAGATCCCCAGTGTTTTTGCTTTCTTCATAGTATTTTTCATCTGACACATTAAATACTTTTTAAATGCTTTGTCTGGCTCTCTTATCTAGCACCATGTGAGTTTTGCTGTATCTCCCATTGCTAGAATAGGACCTGGCACCTACTTGCTGAATAAATGAAACTGAGAAACTCAGAGCAACCCATTTCTTTTTTAGATAAGAATATTTTCTTCCTTTTTAGTTTAAACTACCCAGCACATGACATCAGTCTTGTGATCATTTTTTTCTGAAGCTCTAACCTCTGGGTGACCTTTAGCAAGTAACCTGACTTTGTTAGAACTCACTTAGCCAGCTGTGGAATGGGAATGAAAGGACTACCTACCTCTCTTCCCTGACACTTGACTGGAGCAGGCTCTGAGAAGCCTTCTCTGTTCTGAGAGGGAAGGAGCCACGAGAAAATTCTCCTCATGAAATTGCAGTGAAAGTCCCAGGAGAGTAGGGACTGTGCTTTCTGTCCATTCCTGCACAAAGTAGGCATTCACTAAGTGCTTATCCAAGTCAGGATCTGTGGGACATCAATTACACCTTCTTCTGCAGCCCTGCTCACAGAAGCTGGCCCCTTTCTGAGCTAATGCTCTGAAACAGCAGAAGAACAAAGTCTAGCTTAGAGGTGACACAGATTCTTTTTCTAGAGGAAGACAACTGCACAGCCCTTGACGGACAAATCATGACTTCCCACGTGGTCTTTGCTTTGAACGTGAAGCAGGGAATTTCACAAGAGGAGAAAAATTCACATCAGAGGGTTCTTCTCGGCTATAAGTTTTTCTGGAGTGACTCTGACTGATACCAGTACTCTCTTAATTTGGGTGACTTTTCTGGTTCAGTTCAGAACTACTGATTCAGCAGATATTCCCAGAGTCACAGCCTAGTGGAAACTAATTTATAGGTGAAATCTGGTGCCAGGCACTTCCTGATGTCAACAAGGATTTCTAGGAGGGATGAGCATGGACCGTCATGCCACACTGCTGGCTTGCCACCACCCCTAGTCTCTCCTTCCTCTCCTCCTCTCCTGACTCTCTTGCTTGCTTCCCTACTCACGCCTCGGTGCTTCTTTGAGATACGTGGGCACTTTACGGTTTTGTTGGTCTTGACAGATTACTGACCTTTCAAAGTCCAGTGATCTCGTGTCAGAAGATCTAAGTTTTCTCCTTTTTTCTCTACCCTCTAAAGAAGCACGCTGTAGTTTCCCCAGCAGAAGTGAAAGTGATTTCGTGGGCAACTCAGATGTCTGTACAGCACAAGAAAGCGGGGAAGAGGGAGCAAGAGCAGAGGGAGAGGCGACTTCTGGAGGGACTGAGAGCAGCCCCCCACACATACTGCTCATCCAGTGGAAAGAAATTATACCTTGCAGGGAGATAATTGTCATTTTGATTTTTGTACATTCATTTTAACGACTGAGACTTCCTCATTTGCCTGAGGAGGAGCTATACGAGGATGTACAATTTATAGTTGACTTGAAGATGAATAAAATATTAACATACCATTTGTTGCCCCTAAAACACAATACCCAAATTAGCACTGTGCTCTGCCTGCTGTCCCACACACACGTTTAGGTTGTAAATGAGCTCAGTTTCAAGCACATTTGTAACGGTGAAACAAATGAGGGACCAATTAGGTGGCCATACTGATACTAATGAGAGTGACCTCCAAAACTGTCCCAGCCCAAGAACACCCACGGTGGGACCAACAATCCTGGCTTTAGTCCCAATCTGGAGGTTTTCATTCAGTCCTAGTCATAGCAGAATCTGTCAAATGGATTTGTTTCCAGAAAACTTGCCTGACACAGGTCAAATGGCAGAAGTTGCAGAAATGCTGATTTACATAAAATTTCTGCAGAAATTATACCCAGAAACTGCTGCCCTTTTATCTCATTAACTGGTAGATACAAAACAGCCAGCTCCAATGGTTACCATAATGTCAAGGATTATTTTATGGTACATTTGAAATTGTTCTAAAAAAACTGATATGAAATGAAAGTTATCAGAATTAAGATGTTTTCCTTAAGAAGTAGAAAAGATGAACAACTTATTAAGAGCCTAAGAAGAAACTGGTTCTATAAAACGTGTTCTTGTATTTGTTGAAAGAATATTGTCAAGGTCTTGATCCATATTATGTGGCTCCTCAGAACATAGTTTCTTCAGATTTTAGTCTTAGGTTCTGCAGTAGTGCTGGTTTGTTTTAATCTTATAGAAACTGTAGGTTTTTAGTGCATATTTTCCTCTTTGCTTTGGTTGGTAGGGAGCTCAAAAATCAGACTTACTGCTTCTCTCAAATGACTCTGTGAACTTCATCTTTGCATTTCTTTGTTCTTTTTCTTAGAGAGATTAGTGATTGTTCATTAATTCTATCCTTGGCTTTATTTTCTTCTCAATATTTTCTCTTTGCTGTGATTCCTTCACTTGTTACTTTTCTGCTTTTCTACTATATATATTCTTAAAAGCTATCATGCAAGGATATGGAGCATGAATATATAAATATTAGTAAATCTGGTCTCAATATGATAAACTTAAGACATACAAAATCGTCATCCTGGTGCTACTATTTATCCTATCTTGCTATCTTTTTAGAACATTTAAAATGCTGTTCTCCTTCTTGAAATTATAAAAACATTTTCCTGAATTAGCATATACTGAACTCAGGTATTCCTCTTAGTCTTTTAAATTTTGTTCTCTTTTTTTATGCTTTGCCTCAAAATAAGTTCATGTGAACCATTACCCTAAGTTCTATTAATCATCAACTTAGGGACACAATCCTGCTGCACTGGCAGTGAGTATCTTAGTATTGTTGATAGTTCCAAGAGGAAGGATGAATCTATCCTGAGCCATCACATTCTTCCACTCTGTCTGCCCAGTGGATGTCTCCTTGCATTTACTTCTTTACTTTCCAACTCAACTTACCTATTTATTATTTGGCCATTTCATATTATCTCTCTTCCTCTCTTTCTCTCTCCTACCCCCTTCAGCTCTTTCCCTTTATCTCTTTTTTTTTTTTAATCCAAGTATAGTTGATTTACAATGTGATGTTTGTTTCAGGTATACCGCAAATATATATATATATATTTTTCTTTTTCAGATTCTCTTCCCTTATGGGTTATTATAAAGTACTGACTGTAGTTCCCTGTGCTATATAGTGAGTCTTTGTTGGTTATCTATTTTATACATAATTGTGTGCATATGTTAATTCCAACCTCCTAACTTAGTCTCCCCCCACTTTCCCCTTTAGTAACTATAAGTTTGTTTTCTATGTCCGTGGGTCTATTTCTGTTTTGTAAATAAGTTCATTTGTATCATTTTTTAGATTCCACATATACGTGATATCATATGACATTTGTCATTCTCTGTCTGGCTTCCTTCACTTAGTATGACAATCTCTAAGGTCCATCCATGCTGTTGCAAATGGCATTATTTCATTCATTTTTATGGCTGAGTAATATTACACACACACACACACACACACACACACACTCCACATCTTCTTGATCCATTTCTCTGTTGATGGACATTAAGGTTGTTTTCATGGCTTGGTTACTGTAAACAGTGCTTCAGTGAACATCAGGGTGCATACGTCTTTTTGAATTATGGTTTTCTCTGGATATATGCTCAGGAGTGGGATTTCTGGGTTGTTTGGTAACTGTTTAGTTTTTTAAACATAATTTTATTTAGTTATTGAGTTTATTTCGGCTGTGCTAGGTCTTCACTGCTGCATGGACTCTCTCTGGCTGTGGCAAGCGGGGGCTGCTCTCTAGCTGCGTTGGATAGACTTCTCAATGCAGCTGCTCCTCCCACTGTGGAGCATGGACTCTTGAGCATGTGGGCTTCAGCAGCTGCAGCTTCTGGGCCTAGAGCACAGGCTTCATTGCCCTGCGGCAAGTACGATATTCCCGGACCAGGGATTGAATCCATGTCGCCTGCATTGGCAGACGGATTCTTTACCACTGAGCCACTAGGGAAGCTCCATGTTTAGTTTTTTAGTGAACGTGAAAGTCACTCAGTCATGTCCAACTCTTTGCGACCCCATGGACTCCATGGAATTCTCCAGGCCAGAATACTGGAGTTGGTAGCCTTTCCCTTCTTCATGGGATCTTCTCAACCCAGGGACTGAACCCAGGTCTCCTGCATTGTAGGTGGATTCTTTACTGAGCCTCCACATCATTCTCCATAGTGGATGTACTATCCCTTAAACTCCTTCCCCATCCATCCTTCCATTCCTTCCCTCTTCTCTCCCTTTCTCCTGTATATGCTTTTCTAGTTTAAAGTGAAAGTTGCTCAGTCATGTCCGACTCTTTGTGACCCCATAGACTATCAGTTCAGTTCAGTTCAGTCGCTCAGTCGTGTCCGACTCTTTGCGACCCCATGAATCGCAGCACGCCAGGCCTCCCTGTCCATCACCATCTCCTGGAGTTCACTCAGACTCACGTCCATCGAGTCCATGATGCCATCCAGCCATCTCATCCTCGGTCGTCCCCTTCTCCTCCTGCCCCCAATCCCTCCCAGCATCAGAATCTTTTCCAATGAGTCAACTCTTCGCATGAGGTGGCCAAAGTACCGGAGTTTCAGCTTTAGCATCATTCCTTCCAAAGAAATCCCAGGGTTGATCTCCTTCAGAATGGACTGGTTGGATCTCCTTGCA
>SJYX01023462.1:369344-380364 GCA_006410675.1 Oreotragus oreotragus | reverse complement strand
GGAACGAATTCTTTTAATTAAGGAGGGGGAGCATTTTGAGGCAGTCATTAAGGATGAAGTCACATGCACCAATGCACAAAAAACCTTTGCCTTTACACTTCTTTGTGTGGAAACATCTGGCAAAAACATGTTGAGAAAAGAGAACTTTTGTGCAGCAGGATCTTGCTGTGAAGAGATGAAAACTTAAGCTAATTACAGGATGTCTGTGAAAAGAAAGGGCTAGCTTTATATTTTAGGCCCATTTTTCTCCCTACAGGGTAGACATCTAATGTAAATGCAGTGGTATGCTGTGAGAAATAAATATGGGGTAAGAAACAATGAATTGCTTCTAATATATAATACTAGACCATAAAGATTATTAAAATAGCTTTCAATTTATACTTGCCTTTATAACTCTGCCAAGAGAAAACCAGACAAGTCTGAAACCTGTATGATACAGACCACAAAACTGCACATTTTCTTATATGTAAAATGTTGCAGACCTCTTAATTAAAAATGACCCAGCTATTGCCCTATTTAGAAGTAAATAATGCAGTCTGGGATTTTTCTTCACATCTATTTTAAAACTACAGTGACCTCAAATTCTTTTTGAAATCTCCTCTCTCAATGTCCTTTAGTTCCTTTTGCCTTTCTTTATAATCCTACCTTCATTCTATTCCTTTTCCAGAGTTCTGTGATGCTTCAGCTTAAAGACCAAAATTACAAAAAAGAAAAGCAAAGTTGAGTGCAGCCTGGTCCTAATCTCAAGATTGAGGCATCCCATGTGACTCTATCAAGATTCTAATCATAGGCAACCAAGAGGCTAAGATCAACCCTAGGCATTCAACAAGTTCTTCTGATGTTAATCATTCTAAAAGCAGGATTTAATCTAGCAGAGGAATGCTTGATCCTACTACAGGCTTCTTCCTACAGGAACAAGGTGCTTAAAATCACCTGCAGAGGAAATTTCTGACAGTCTTCTCGAGATGAATGAAATTTGTTTTCCCTTTTTCCCATCTCTGTAATTTGGGTGAATATTAAAAGAGATCTTTATAAAGAGGTAGGCCAGTTGTAACCTTCCTCCTAGTTGTGCAATATCACCTACACTGTCAAGTACCTGGCTGAGACATATGGGCTCAAAGACTAGGGGATCTGGCTCCTAAAACCCAGTCTTGTGGGGATCATATTATACCTTACTCATGGCCCTCACAACTGCCTGCCATCCTCTGTCCTCTATAAGTACCCCACTGTTGGAAGTCGGTTCTCTTCAGACTGACGTGAGCCAGGAATCTCACATCTGTGTGGAGATTGTGTCACCTTTACTGTTCAACAGGGATGTTCCTCCCTGAAGTGAGCCTTACTTCTCACCAGGCACTATTGTCTCCGAGACTGAGGCTGTAGCTTCGCCATCTACTCTATTAACTAGCAAGGCTTCTAATGCTGGTTTCGTTAAAACTGAGAATGATTTCTTCATGACTACATGTCTATCATAAGTGGGAAAATTAAAGAGGCCAAAAAGACTATGTGACTTTTCTGACATCTTCCTATTCCCTGGGAATTTTTGATTTGCAGTCTTTGTAATGGGACTGCCATCTCCATGAAGGCTATGACTGCACCTGTTTTTGCTTGTCTTTGTCCCTTCTTTCAGACCCTAGCACTGATTTGGGTATCTGGTAGATGCTCAGAAATTTAACCTGTCCAGTAGAGGACTGAATGCATCTACTTTGGCTGTGCACTGTCCTCGGTGCTTTGAATATAATATGTATAAGACACAGTTCTTGCCATCAAAACCTGACACAGGACTAACCTTTCCAACATGTCTTTCGGTGCTTGAGCAAAACAATTTAAGTGGAAATTCCTGTTAAACCTCTGGTTTAGGGATTCTAAAGGAAATTCTGCTCCCAAATGTCTCTCCAGTGAGCCAGGCAACTCGTGATATTTTCTGCATTTATTAGCAATGATGACAGGGACTTCCCTGGGTTTGATCCTTGGTTAGGGAACTAGATCCCACATGCTAAGACCGAGTTCAGACGCCTCAACTAAACAGCCTACATGCCACAACTAAGAGCTGGCACAGCTAAATAAATGTTACAAACCAAGACAGGGCTTCCTTGGCAGCTCAGTCCAGGAGACATGGGCTCAACCTCTGGTCCAGGAAAAGTCCACGTGACGCATAGCAAATGAGCCTGTGCTCCACAGTCAGGGAACTGTAACTACTGAAGCCCACGTGCCTATACTCCACAGGAGAAGCCATGGCAATGAGAAGGCCACACACTGCAATGAGTGAGTAGCTCCTGCTCAACACGACTAGAGAAAAGCTTGTGCAGCCATGAACAGCCAGCATAGCCAAAAACAAGTAAATAAACGCAATTATAAAATAGACATCCCCCCTCCCCAAATGATATCAGTCATGGCTAACCAAACTTATGGATGCTTTCACTGTGCTTGGCACTGCTACAAAGTGCCTTGCATATATTCTGTAATTTTCACAGTCCACCCCATATATTAACAGTGGGTATTATGATAATTTTATTGATAAGGAAAGATAGGCTAAGAGAGGTTATGTGCCCCAGTCAGTATACCAGCTACACAGCTGGTAACTGGAGACAGTTGCTTTCAGCCTTGCCTGGTCAGATTTCAAAGACCAGACCTGTAACCATGCTCTGTTCTGCCTCCCACTCCTTCCTTAAGAATAAAGTAATATCTTCAAAAAAGGGAAATACATTGACAAGAATTACTTGGTCTGACTCTGTCCCTTGTGGAAAACAAAACTGGGTACTTTTTGATTTGATTCTTCTAATATTCATTGTATGGGGACCAAGTGTTGTACCTGTACTTTGTGAGGGACCTGGGACTCTCCAGGTCACATGGGAAACAAGCAGCAGACTGCTGGTCTGACTAGATCACGTTATAGTATTCTTTCTACTGTATGGGGAGGAAGCCTCTGGGCATTTCAGAAAGAGATTTTCTGTTCCACGTTTTCCCCAGGGATGGGACTCCATGGGGCATTTTTGCATCTGGTCCGGAGTAGTTTACGGAGACCAAATTGGTGACTGGAAAAATATATGCCCATCCACGTCTCTACAAGTGATGTGATTTCCTTTTATGGTTGAGCAATATTTCATTGTATATATGTACCACATTTTCTTTATGTGTTCATCTGTTGATGGACATTTAGGTTGCCATGTCCTAGCTATTGTAAATAGTGCTGCAATGAACACTGGAGTGCATGTGTCTTTCTGAATTATGATTTTCTTAGGGTGTATGCTTAGAGCCTATCAATCAGAGTGAAGTCAGAAAGAGAAAAACAAATATTTCATATTAATGTGTTTATGTGGAATCTAGAAAAATGGTACAGATGAATCCATTTGCAAGATAGGAATAGAGGTGCAGAGAATGGATGTGTGGACCTGGAGAGGTGGAGGTGAGTGGGATGAACTGGGAGATTGGGATTGACGTATATACACCCCTATATATAAAATAGTAACTAAGGACCTACTGTATAGCACAGGGAGCTCAGCTCAGTGCTCTGTTGTGACCTGGATTGGTGGGATGGAGGTGAGGGGGTGCAAGGGAGACCCAAGAGGGAGGGGAATATATGTATACTTATAGCTGATTGACTTCACTGTACAGCAGAAACTAACACAACATTATAACACAACTATACCCCAATTAAAAGAACAAAAAGGCTCTGTACTTCTCTGATGATCCAGTGGTTAAGAATCCACCTGGAAATGCAGGGGACACGGTCTCAACTCTCGGTCCAGCAAGATCCCATACGCCACGAAGCAACTAAGCCCATGTCCCACAACTACTGAGCTCAAGCTCTAGAGCCCACAAGCCACAGCTACTGGGCTGGAGTGCTGCACTACTGAAGCCCACATGCCGGAGCCTGAGCTTCTCGATAAGAGAAGCCGCTGCACTGAGAAGTCAGAGCACCACGACAAAGGACTGCGATGCGGGAGAAGACCCCTGAGAGTCCCTTGGGCTGCAACTACAAAAAGTCCTCGGGGAGCAATGAAGACACAGCACAGTCAAAAATAAAGAAAAAAAAAAAAAAGACCCAAAAGGCCAATGATGGTCTTGTCTTGTCTAGGTGTGCCTTTCTTGAAGGATGTAGAAACAGTCTGCCTGCTAGCCTCTCCCACCCTCTAAACCAACAGTTCTCAATGGTGATGATTTTGCCCCCTAGGACATGTGGCAATGTGGCGGGACATTTTTGACTGTTGTAACTGTGGCCTATGTGTGCCACTGGAATTTCATGGGCAGAGGCTAAACATCCTACAAGGCACAGAAAATCCAGACAGTTTAACAACTAGGATATATAAATTAATTCTATAAAATACACTGTGTACGCCCAGACCACCTTATCTGCCTCCTGAGAAATCTGTATGCAGGTCAAAAAACAATGGTTAGAACTGGACACGGAACAACAGACTAGTTTCAAATAGAGAAAGAGTACGTCAAGGCTGTATATTGTGACCCTGCTTATTTAACTTATATGCAGAATACATCATGCGAAATGCTGGGCTGGATGAAGCACAAGCTGGAATCAAGATTGCCGGGAGAAATAGTGGTTAGAACTGGACACGGAACAACAGACTAGTTTCAAATAGAGAAAGAGTACGTCAAGGCTGTATATTGTGACCCTGCTTATTTAACTTATATGCAGAATACATCATGCGAAATGCTGGGCTGGATGAAGCACAAGCTGGAATCAAGATTGCCGGGAGAAATAGCAATAACCTCAGATAAGCAGATGACACCACCTTTATGGCAGAACGCGAATAGGCACTAAAGAGTCTCTTGATGAAACTGAAGGAAGAGAGTGAAAAAGTTGGCTTCAAACTCAACATTAAAAAAACTAAGATCATGGCATCTGATCCTATCATTTCATGGCAAATAGATGCGGAAACAGTGGAGACGGTGAGAGACTTTATTTATTTGGGCTCCAGAATCACTGCAGATGGTGACTCCAGCCATGAAATTAAAAGACTCTTGCTACTTGGAAGAAATGCTATGACCAACCTAGACAGCATATTAAAAAACAGAGATATTACTTTGCCAACAAAGGGCCATCTAATCAAAGCTATGGTTTTTCCAGTAGTCATGTATGGATGTGAGAGCTGGACTATAAAGAAAGCTGAGTGAAGAATTGATGCTTTAGAACTGTGGTGTTGGAGAAGACTCTTGAGAGTCCCTTGGACTCCAAGGAGATCCAACCAGTCCATCCTAAAGGAAATCAGTTCTGTATATTCACTGGAAGGACTGATGCTGAAGCTGAAACTCCAATACTTTGGCCACCTCATGCGAAGAGTTGACTCACTGGAAAAGACCCTGAGGCTAGGAGAGATTGGGGGCAGGAGGAGAAGGTGACGACAGAGGATGAGATGGTTGGATGGCATCACCGACTTGATGGATATGAGTTTGAGTAAACTCTGGGAGTTGGTGACGGACAGGGAAGCCTGGCGTGCTGCAGTCCATGGGGTCGCAAACAGTCAGACACGACTGAGTGACTGAACTGAAGCTGACTGAGGCCCATTAAAGAGAAGGGAGATGTTTTACTTATTTATTTGAACATGATGTTCTTTAAAAATGTTCCTCTCACTCCCAAGTATGACAGACACGTAATAGTATCCTGAATTTTTTTTAAACTCCTGTATTTTGAAAACAAATTATTATACAGCAACTAATAAAATATTAATTGGGGTCCTTTTTTCTATCTAAATATCCTAGAACAAAACAGAATGATGAAGCTACTTTTTAATACAGTCAGTGAAGTAAACATCATACAGATGGTCATGGAAAATTAAAATAATTTCCTGTAAATGAAGAGAAATGTGAAATGAGGTTAATATAAACCTTTAATTCACTGACTGCTTTCTGGGACTTTGAGAAGCATTCCGTTTAGCAATATTTCCACTTACGTGGCACACAGTCTATGTTTTTTCCTCTGCTACTTGTTTTGGGTAACCAAGAATTCACCTTTAAGTGCCCTGCGATAGGAACTGGGACCCCAGAGCTGCAGTTGCTCAGGGCCTTGGGTGTAACTGGGCCGAGGGCTTGAAACCCAGAGACTGGGTGGGATCTCTCCAGGGACAGCAATAGCAACCTGTTTTCTCCTTCTTCTTTTAAAATTGAAGCATGGCTGATTTACATTATTATATTACCTCTAGATGTACAACATAGTGATTCAATACTTTTATAGACTGTACTCCCTTTAAAGTTATTACAAAATAGTAGCTGCTTTCCCTGTGCTTAACAACACATTTTTGCTCATCTAGTTTATACATAGTAACTTGCATCCTTTTCATCCTATTTGCCTTTCTTGACCCTCCCCACTCCCCCTCTCAACTGGTAACCACTAGTTTGTCAACACGGCTAATTGTCAGGGAAATGCAAATCAAAACCACAGTGAAATATCACCTTACACCTGTCATCAGGCTATCATCAGAAAGGCCACAAATAGCAAGTGTTGGGTAGGGCGTGCAGAAAAGGGAACTCTCATACATTGTTAGTGGGAATGTAAATTGGTGCAGCCACCTGTCTTCTGAAGCTGGCCTCCTCATTTTAGGCTTCTCAAGGCTGTGACCTCTGCAGAGGAAAACCTTCTTCTCATAAAATAATTTAAGAAACATTTTTTTTAATGCAAACCAGACACTGTGTGAACACTGAGAGTATGTACAGTAAGAAAATGATTGATGTGACCCCTGTCAATGTGGATATTACAGCCCAGGCAGGGAGAGACAGAGGCAACTGATAATCTCATAAATGACCCTTTAACTACAAATGTGGTAAGTGTGATGGGGTAAATACCAGAGGATTTGATGAAGGCATACACCAGGGAACCCTGACCCAGTCTCCATATCTGGGGATAGGAATAGGGTAGGAGGATAGGGAGGTTTGTTTGGAGGTGATGTTTAAACTGAAATGGATTAATGAGCAGTCTGGGGAAAATGTGTTCCAAGCACCAAGAGCCATCTCACAGCTTCTGCTTGCGTATACTTTCGGTTCAAATGTAAATTTACCCTGCATACAGGTCTTCATGCCTTTTCAGCTCCAGTTATTAATACTCCACGTATAGCCTTACTGTTGCATAGTTCTGCCTTCACTTCATAAGGGAAGCTGACTAGGTCAGTTCACTTTTTACCCTTGGCATGTAGGACTTGCAAGTTATTCCTATTTCTGCAACTAGAGTCAGATTTCTTCGTGGGCAGAAGCCAGGGTCTTCAGATAACCTTACTTTGTGTACTCTGGAAATCTTCCTGGCCCTTGCCATATGACAATTCCTCTTTCACATGGGCAAAGAGGGAGTTTTGGATTGCATGGCAGTGCAACAGTTAGGCTATTCCAATAGCATGTGTAATTTCCCTTGTGACAACGAGAGTGGAAAGGAAAGCATGAAACACTCTTCTCCATCTTTATGTCTTTCTCTAAATTGGTCATTTTGTGCACAAAAGAGAGAGGCGTGTCCTTGCTCTACATCTCCACTAAGCTCAGCTATAGATGCACTTCTCTATCTGTGCTGCTGAAAACAGAGTATGATCTTGTTCTGATTTCACATATAATTCAAGTTAGAACCAAAGAAGCAGTGTAGAAAATATTATTTAATATTATCTTGAGTAGAAAATAAAATGACTTCGTTGAAAAATGCTTTTGGATGACTCCCACCCTTTAGAGTTCACAACCTTTCACCAAATTACTTAATTTAGGGTTGACAAAAAGAAGGGGATTTCTTATGTTAGGCCATGAATTATCAGGTAGCAGGGATGCTACCTGATACTTCTTTGGTATTCACGACAATGCACACTGTAGGGGTTGAATAAACGGTGATGCCTGAGAAGACTGCCCTGTAAATATTCAGTTCAGTGAACAGAAGCAGGAGATCATGAAGTCTTAGCCCTGTCCAACTCTTTGGGATCTCATTGACATCCTTTCCCAAGACATTTTTTTGGGGGTCATTCTTCCATTGTAGCATTTCTATTACAGCATCATCAATATTATTATTATTGTCATCATCATCGCCAACACTCATTCTGAGTTGTCTAGTAAGAGTTGCTATTAAGGGTGACCTTAACATGTGTACAGAAGCTTGGTTGTCTTGCTCATTCATCTGTCTGTCCATCCATCCAAACACTGAGCATTTTAAGTAAGACTATCTTGGTTCTGAAGCTATTTAAAGTCTGGTAGCACCATTTTGACCACAGGCAAGTACTTCTTAGTGGTTTACATTCTCCAGTTTAGTCGCTCAGTAGTGACCGACTCTTTGCAACCTCATGAATTGCAGCATGCCAGGCCTCCCTGTCCATCACCAGCTCCTGGAGTTCACCCAAACTCACATCCATTGAGTCGGTGATGCCATCCAGCCATCCTAAGCTAGATATAATGTGAGAGTGGGGTAGAGTGGGGGACATCAGAGAACTCTGTGTGTGTGTGTGTGTGTGTGTGTGTGTGTGGTGTGTGTGAATATGAGTATACTTAGTAGCAAGCAGTTACAGATTTCCTTATCAGCTACTTTTGAATGAGACCAGTGAATATGTAAAACTATTTTGGAGATTTATATGGCTTTCCTTGGGAAAACCCCAAGGTCTTGAACAAAGACCTTTTATGAGAAGCCACAAATAATAAAAGCCACTCATTTAAAGAAAGCACACACAAAGAGGAGACTCTAACTCAAAGGAAACATTGAGAAACAGGGAGGCCATTGAGAAATAAGGAAGAACCTTAATGAAGAGGAAGTAGGGTAGGAAGGGAGTAAGCAAAACCTATCATGCTTTAAAAAATTAGTATAGGTCTCTTACTTCTCTGCCAAAAATAGTCTCAGACATTGAGGCAGAAATTAGGACTCCAGGAGGTAAAAGGGCCCTGACTCTAGCCCTAAAGTGTTCCCTGTGGTTCCCCTAGACCCTCTGCACCCCAACTCTGTCACTCAAAACCACTAAAGTCTGTTTTTCAAAATTTCTATGAAGCTGCCCTTGATGTTTCAAGACAGTATGAGGTATAATCTCATTTCTGCAGCCATATCTCCCACCCTGCTCCTCTATCTACTAAGGAGTCTTTATTTTATTATATGTTATTTACTTCTATGGACATGCTAACCTGGCTCTGCACTTGTAGGCAAGAGTTTTGTTCAGGTTGTCTTTTAACTTCTAGAGCTTAGCACAGATACCCTATTGATATAATAAACATTTGAGAAAGGGAAGAGAAATAAAGGAGTACTTAGATGACTATTATATTAACTAGATAAAAAGACTTATTCAGTGAGACTTGAGACATTCATGTTCAATCAACCAACAAATACCAGAATTAACTAAATGCCAGTCACTGGGATAAAACATGGTTTTAGCCCATAAGGGTTTAATCTCTATTAGGGGATTCAGTCATGTCCAGCTCTTTGTGACCACACAGACTGTAGCCTGCCAGGCTTCTCTGTTTCTGGAATTCTCCAGGCAAGAATACTTCAGTGGGTAACCATTTCCTTCTTCAGGGGCTCTTCCCAACCCAGGAATCAAAACTAGGTCTCCTGCACTGCAGGCACATTCTTTACTGTATGAGCCACCACGGAAGACCCTGATGCTGGGGAAGATTGATGGGGAAGGCAGAAGATGAGATTGTTAGATAGCATCACCAACTCAATGAATATGAGTCTGAGCAAACTCTGAGAGATAGTGAAGGACAAGGAAGCCTGGTATGCTGCAGTCCAAGGGGTTGCAAAGAGTCAGACACAACTTAGCGACTAAGCAGCAATAACAAAGTGGACTCAGACTTATCAATAGGCAAGTAAAATGCAATGTGATACTAAGAGGTAGGTAGTGGTAATGGTGAATGTGATTAACGCCACAAAACTGTATACTTAGTGATGGCTAAAATGGCAGCTTTCACTGAGTTGGTGATTACATGGGTGTATACAATTGTCAAAACCCACCAAATTGGATATTTGTGATCTGTGCTTTTAATTGTATGTTAATTATTTCTCAATTAAAAAGACAATTAAAAAAATAAGAGGTGTTTATATGAGCAACAGGAGGGGTACCAAATCCTCCTATTGGGGGTCAGAGAAGGCTTCTTAAAGGACAGAAACCCAACTACGTGCAACATCAAAGAGAGGTTTATACATTTGAAGGAAGTGAAAAGAGAATCAGAGATAGGAAGTGACATGTCCAAGGTCACATCCAGCTGATGGCAGAACTGGAAACAAAATCCAGTGTTTTGATTCCTAAGCCAGGGCTCATTTCATAAACCCATTGTGCCAGTTATTATCTAATGGCTTTCAGCCCCAAGCCCACTGTTCCCTGTTCTGCTCTGTGACGCTGCCTTTCCCAGACACTTGAGTTGCCAAGTTAGGTCCTGCCAGTGAGAGGCAGTGGTGGAAAATTTTAGGCAGGAGGCAGGGAGAGGAGGCAGTGTGCAGCGCTCGTCAGAGTTCTGAGCACCCACCCTGTAGCGACACTTTGGAGATCCAAGTACTAGCCGTCTAGTGACCCCACCAAGAAGCCCGAGTTGCCAAGCCCCCAACCCCAGAGTATGAGTTCAGGTCGGAATGGAAGTGAAGCCAACGATCTTTCTCCCCAGACTGAGTTTTCTAGTGCTTCCAAGCTTGGGGAATGACAGGTTATCCAAGGAGTTACTCTTGACATCTGCCTTTCCCTCACTCTGTTTGTCCAAAACCAACACCAAGTCGTGGCCAGTCTACTTCCTAAAAGCCTCTTAGATATGTTCATTTTTTTCTTTAAATTTTTAAAAAAATTTTATTTTATTTTACTTTACAGTACTCTACTGGTTTTGGCATACATTGACATGAATCCACCACGGGTGTACACGAACTCCCAAACATGAACCCCCCTCCCTCCTCCCACCCCCCATCATCCTTCTGGATCATCCCCATACACCAGCCCCAAGCATCCTGCATCAAACACAGACTGGCGATTCATTTCCTACATGATAGTACACATATTTCAATGCTATTCTCCCAAATCATCCCACCCTCTCCCCCTCCCTCTCCCTCTCCCTCAGAGTCCAAAAGTCCACTCTACACATCTGC
>SJYX01023462.1:321293-349542 GCA_006410675.1 Oreotragus oreotragus | reverse complement strand
CTGGGTCATCCCAGTGCACCAGCCCCAAGCATCCAGTATCCTGCATTGAACCTGGACTGGTGATTTGTTTCATATATGATATTATACATGTTTCAATGCCATTCTCCCAAATCATCCCACCCTCTCCCTCTCCCACAGAGTCCAAAAAAATATAACTTGATATTTAAAGCATGTCTCTTACAGACAACAAATAGTTTGCATTTGTTTTCAGTTTAAAAGTCTCTTCCTTTTAATTGGAGGCTTAGGCTATTTATTTTTAATGTACTGATTGATAAGGTTGGATTTAATATTTCTGTCTAATTATTTGTCTCTCATTTGTCCATTCCTCTGTGTTCCTTTATTCTTCCCTATTTCCTGTTAGAGTAATCCGATATTTTAAAATATTCCATTTAATTCATTTCTTGGCTTTTTAGTTTTTTTTCTCTAGGGATTTAAATAGGTATTATCTCCTAATGGCAGTCTACTTAGATTAAATATTGTACTACTTCCTACAAAATACTTAGAAAATTATTTTTTTTTTCTCTATGTCCTTTGTGCCTTTCCTGTTTTGTTTCTTCCATCTGGCACATAGTAAGAACATGATGAATATATTCTGAATGAATGGATAGCATATCAGAGTAAAATATCTAAGAGAAGAGACTGTTTCATTATAATGTTGACTACAGTTAGTCTTGCTGTGTTTGCTAAGTCCAGTGTTAGTGATATTCTGATAACTTCACTCAGAGAATCATTTTCAAGTAACTGCTTACTGAGTATCAGGGGGTGCAGAGGTGACAGAGCTGAAAGAAGAGGAAACAGAGTCAGGACTGCTTTTTGCAAGTTAAAGAAACCCAAGTAAAACTGGTCAAGCTAAGAACAAAGAAGGACAGGTATTTATCAGTTTTCATAAGTGAGAAGTTTAGGAATGCTGCCTCTAGAGGCTTAAACAATGCTGTTAAACCTCTTTATGTCTTTCTCTCTCTCCTCTCTCTGCTCTATTTCTCTCTGCTTCCCTTTGTGTGTTGGCTTCACTCAGTCAGCTGGAGGTAGACCCTCCCTACCTGGCAGAGAAATATTTTTCTGGAATCCCCAGGGCTGTGTTTTTTTGGCTTGGCAGTTATGGATGCTGACTGGCTCCACTGAAGTCACACGATCTTCTGTGACCCCATCACTGTACACCAAGGAATGTGGTATTGTGACTGACTTTGACTGAGTCATGGGCCCTCATGCTCACTGGTCAGGGAATAACTGATATTCCCAACAGGGTCTCATGGAATGAGGGATGAGTTCCTCTAAGGAATCTGAAGAAGGCAAATGGGAACATCTGTTGGGGGGAAAAAAAAAAAAATACTGGCCACTGAAGGCTCCTATGTGTGTTGTGCTGGGCTCAGTTGTTCAGGCATGTCCAACCGACTCTCTGAAACCCTTTGGACTGTAGCTCGCCAGGCTCCTCTGTCCATGGGGTTGTGTTCAGGCAAGAATACTGGAATAGGTTGCCGTTTCCGCCTACAGGGGATCTATCTGACCCGAGGATTGAACCCTTGTCTCCTGTGTTGCCTGTATTGCAGGCAGACTCTTTACTCCTGAGCCATCAGAGAAGCAGACTACTATTAACAGAATCTCTTTTAAAGTCCCTTTCCACTAGTTTCTCTATGACTTTAGCCAAATCACTTCCCTTGCTTAGCTACCTTGTCTCATTTGTATAATGATCTCTGAGGTTTATTCTATCTCTACTTTGGAAGCAATGTAAATGTCTATGAAATGGAATGAATAAATTTTAAAAAACCACTCATATAATGAAATACAACACAGTAATGAAAATAGCTTCCCTAGGGGCTCAGTGGTAAAGAATCCACCTGCCAATACTGGAGACACAAGAGACACAGGTTCAATCCTTGGGTAGGGAAGATCCCTTGGAGAAGGAAATGGCAACCCACTCCAGTATTCTTGCCTGGGAAATTCCAAGGACAGAGGAGCCTGGCCATTATAATCCATGGGGGTCACAAAGAGTCAGACACGACTTAGTGACTAAACAAATGAAAGTGAATGAATTAAAATCACATATTCTAACATGGGTAAATTTCAAAAGCATAGTGTTGACCAAAAATGCAATTTGAAGAAGGCTATAGACAATACTGTATCACTTAAATAAAATTTCCAGAACTCAAGATAAAAGTACAAAAAAAATATGATTCATAAAAAAATTGGGACTGTAGATACTGCTCTGAAGGGAGGGATGGGAATGGGAGGTGAGAAGAGTACAGCAGGGACCTCAACTTAGTAACATCTGGAATGTTTCGCTTCTTAAAAAAGATATGAAAAAATATGGCATAATATTATGATCTGACAAAGTTGAGTGCATGGATGAATATTTGTTACTTTCTACGCTAAACTTTTCTGTATACTCAAAATACTTCAAAATGACAATGCCAACAGCTATCAGTACAATACTATCGACTGTGTTCCAGGTACTCAGGTAATGACTTTAGATAAGTCATCTAATTTAATCAATATATTAGTTATCTACTAGACAGTACACAGCATGACTGTGCAGGCAGGTAGTAGGAGGCAAGTCTAGAACTACAGGACATAGTGTAGTGATGGAGGCCAAGCATACCAGCACAAGGCTGAAGGAGGTCTACAATGATAGCAAGGTGGGGAGAGATGCCTCAGAGCTGGGCTTTAGGAAGGACAACGGAAAACTGGGGGGACAGGGGGAGGAGCCTAACGTATGGAGACAGCTGTGAGAGTGTCCAACAAAGAGGAGGGGTCAGAGGTGGTGGCTGGCCGGTGGAGGTGTCCCAAGAGTAAGCCCTGCTGGGGAAGTTCTGTGCCACCTATTTTGTTGATGAGGAAACTGAGTCCCCACTGCCGACTTTCTGAGGCCTAGTTCCTGACGGTGAATTCCTCTGCTCTAGAAAGAAAAAAAAAATCTATGACATCTACCTTCTGTCAGCTCTTTTCCAACTTGAAGTTTCTGAGAACTTCCCTTCAATGACCTAAAAAAAAAAAAAAAAAAAAAAAAAATCTTCCTTGATGCTAAATATAGACCAGTGAAATTACTCATTATTAGATAGTTCTTGCCTTAAAAATAATCCACAGATAGATTCCTGGAATGGTGGAGTAGGGAAGAAAATAGCCTCATTTCTTTTAAAAGTAAATGTGCCTGCTGGAGGTGGCTCATGCACTGGCGTTTCACAGGAGAATTAATCCCAGGTAAAACTATGTGGCGGGAAGTTTGCTTTGGTGGTGCCCTACCTGTGTGCCAGGGGCTTTTAGGAAGAGAGGCAGTGCTTCCCAGAAGTTTTCCCCAAAAGAGACTGTCACCAGCTTTGATGAAGACTCATGGGAGGCCAAGCCCTCTGTGTGGATGGGTGGGAAAGGACCCTGCCCTCAGGCTGCTGATGAAAGCTCAGCCACAGATAACAGCAGGGCTCAGAGAACCTTCACAACTTAGGCTCATAAAGTTAAGTTTCTGTCAGTCTGCCTGTCATCACATCCCAGGAAACAGTTGGATAGACTTTTATAATATCCAGGGGGTATGTGTGGGATAGTCTGACATAAAACATAGGTTCTATGGAGTAGACAAAAATTAACGTTGAAGGCCAAGGAGGACATTTCAAATAGATAGGCAATTGCCCTCCAGGGCACCTGAAACTGTATAGAACAAGTTTGTGGTGGGGAGAAGTATGGTGCTACTGATAGTAAAAAAGCTACTAAGAAGAACCTAATGTTCGTTGAGTGCTTACAATCTGTTAAGATGAAGCAGACAAAGAACGGAAACAAAGGTTTTATGTGAGCCTCAAGAAGAAACCAGGTGGCTCAGAGGTTAAAGCATCTTCCTGCAATGTGGGAGGCCTGGGTTCAATCCCTGGGTCAGGAAGACCCCTGGAGAAGGAAATGGAAACCTACTCTAGTATTCTTGCCTGGAGAATCCCATGGACGGAGGAGCCTGGTGGGCTACAGTCCACAGGNGTGGGAGGCCTGGGTTCAATCCCTGGGTCAGGAAGACCCCTGGAGAAGGAAATGGAAACCTACTCTAGTATTCTTGCCTGGAGAATCCCATGGACGGAGGAGCCTGGTGGGCTACAGTCCACAGGGTCGCAAAGATTCGGACACGACTGAGCGACTTCACTTTCACTTTCAAGAAGAAAGTCACTGACAGCAGATGTTCCCAACTGTCGACACTTATTAGCAATGTCCTACTTGTTCTCACTAGGGCAAATATACACAGGGCTCCAGGGTGAGTAGCAGCAGGAATTTATTTATTTCACTATATTTATTCATTCTCCTGAGCTATGTCAAAGAGGCCTATTATTTCTTCTTTTACCACCATTAATAATAGCTGCCATTTGCCATGGGCTTGCTACATGCCAGGCAATGAGCCACATGCTTTCACATTGGTTATTTATCCCTCATAACAGCCTATGATGCCCATGCTGCAGAGAAGGAGACAGAGGCCAAGGAATGAACCAGTAACATGTGCTAGGTTGCCACAGTAAGGGTAAAATATTCTCAAACTCCAATCAGGCACATGGAATGACATTCTTATGACTTCACTGAGAGCATAATTTTTAAGTAACTGCTTACAGAGTATCAGGGGGTACAGTGTTGACAGAGCAGAAAGAAGAGGAAACAGAGTCAGGACTTTTTTTTTTTTTTTTGCAAGTTAAAGAAACCCAAGTAAAACTGCTCAAGCTAAAAACAAAGGAGAGAGGACAGTTATATATCAGTTTTTATAAATGAAAATTTTAGGAATGCTGCCTCTGGAGGCTTAACCAATGCTGTTAAGCCTCCCTATGTCTTTCTCTCCTCTCTATTTGTCTCTGTTTCTCTTTGTCTGCTGGTTTCCCTCAGTCAGCTGGAGGTAGACCCTCCCTATCTGGCGTAAAAATAATTTCTGGAATCCCCAGAGCTGTATTTTTTCAGCTTGGCAGAGTTACAGATTTTGATTTGCTCTGCTTAAGTCACATGATCTTCTCTGACCCTATCACTGTACATCAAGGAATGTGGTATTGTGATTGACCAGGATTTATGCACCTATAAAAGTTATAACCAAGGTATAAACACTGACATATACTTATTCAATAATGAATCATTTTTATTGAAAATATTAAAATGATATCAAATTAACTGTCCTCAGGAAGTCTCAACTGGAGGGTGATGGGTTTGGGGTGCAGAGGGGAAGTCATCCCTATCAGAGGGCTGCCACTGGCACTTGACTCCTCCCTGTACCACCTCTGCCCTGTTCTGAGTATCTGGGCCCAGACTTCTGTGGTTTCCAGTATTTCAGTTTCTTCCCATTGTCACTGCTAAAATTCAGGTCTAATTGCACTCTTCCGCTTAGAAACTTTTCATGACCCATTAAAGAGAAGAGAAGACACTACACATGGACATCACCAGATGGTCAATACGGAAATCAGTTTGATTATCTGCTTTGCAGCCAAAGATGGAGAAGCTCTATACAGTCAGCAAAAACAAGAAGCTGATTGTGGCTCAGATCATGAACTCCTTATGGCAAAACTCAGACTTAAACTGAAGAAAGTAGAGAAAGCCACCAGACGATGCAGGTATGACCTAAATCAAATCCCTTACGATTATACAGTGGAAGTGACAAATAGTTTCAAGGGATTAGCTCTGATAGAGTGCATGAAAAACTATGGATGGAGGTTTGTGATGTTGTACAGGAGACAGGGATCAAGACCATCTTCAAGAAAAAGAAATACAAAAAGGCAAAATGGTTCTCTGAGGAGGCCTTACAAATAACCAAGAAGAGAAGAGAAGCTAACGGCAAAGGAGAAAAGGAAAAGAGTTCCAAAGAATAGCAAGGAGAGAGAAGAAAGCTTTCCTCAGTGGCCAATGCAAAGAAAGAGGAAAACAATAGAATGGGAAAGACTAGAGATCTCTTCAAGAAGACTAGAGATACCAAGGGAACATTTCATTTAAAGATGGGATCAATAAAGGACAGAAATGGTATGGACATAACAGAAGCAGATGATACTAAGAAGAGGTGGCAAGGATACACAGAAGAACTATACAAAAAATATCTTCATGACTCATATAACTATTATGGTGTGATCACTCACCTGTCCAGCCAGACATCCTGGAATGTGAAGTCAAGTGGGCCTTAGGAAGCATCTCTACAACAAAGCTAGTGGAGGTGGTGGAATTCCAGTTGAGCTATTTCAAATCCTAAAAGATGATGCTGTGAAAGTACTGAATTCAATATGCAAGCAAATTTGGAAAACTCAGCAGTGGCCACAGGACTGGAAAAGGTCAGTTTTCATTCTAATCCCAAAGAAAGGCAATGCCAGAGAATGTTCCAACTACTACACAGTTGTACTCATCTCACATGCTAGCAAAGTAATGCTCAAAATTCTCCAAGCCAGGCTTCAACTGTACATGAACTGTGAACTTCCAGATGTTCAAGCTGGTTTTAGAAAAGGTAGAAGAACCAGAGATCAAATTGCCAACATTTGCTGGATCATCAAAAAAACAAAAGAGTTCCAGAAAAACATCTATTTCTGCTTTATTGACTATGCCAAAGCCTTTGACTGTGTGGAACACAACAAACTGTGGAACTCTTAAAGAGATGGGAATACCAGACCACCTGACCTGCCTCCTGAGAAATCTGTATGCAGGTCAAGAATCAACAATTAGAACCAGACATGGAATAACAGACTGGTTCTAAATAGGGAAAGGAGTACGTCAAGGCTGTATATTGTCATCTTTCTAATTTAAATTATATGCAGAATACATCAAGCGAAATGCTGGGCTGGATGAAGCACAAGCTGGAATCAAGATTTCTGGGAGAAATATCAATAACCTTAGCTATGCAGATGACACCACCCTTATGGCAGAAAGCAAATAAGAACTAAAGAACTTCTTGATGAAAGTGAAAGAGGAGAGTGGAAAATTTGGCTTAAAACTCAACATTCAAAAAACTAACATCATGGCATCCAGTCCCATCACTTCATGGCAAACAGATGGGGAAACAATGAAAACAGTGAGGGACTTTATTTTGGGGGGCTCCAAAATCACTGTAGATGGTGATTGCAGCCAAGAAATAAAAGATGCTTGCTCCTTGGAAGAAAAGCTATGACAAATCTAGACAGCATATTAAAAAGCAGAGACATTACTTTGCTGACAGAAGTCCATCTAATCAAAGCTATAACTTTTCTAGTAGTCATGCATGGATGTGAGAGTTGGACCATAAAAAAAGCTGAGTGCCAAAGAAGTGATGCTTTTGAACTGTGGTGTTGGAGAAGACTCTTGAGAGCCCCTTGGACAGCAAGGAGATCAAACCAGTCCATCCTAAAGGAAATTAGTCCTGAATATTCATTGAAAGGACAGATGCTGAATCTGAAACTCCAGTATTTTGGCCACCTGATGCGAAGAACTGACTCACTGAAAAAGACCATGCTGCTGGGAAAGATTGAGGGCAGGAGGAGAAGGGAACAACAGAGAATGACGTAGACTGCATCAGTGTCTCAATGGACATGAGTTTGAGCAAGCCACGGGAGTTGGTGATGGACAGGGAATCCTGGCATGCTACAGTCTATGAGGTTGCAGAGTCGGGCATGACTGAGCCACTGAAATTAATGATCCATTGTCTTTAGAATCAAACTCAAACTCCTTCACACATCTGGGACTCTTCATAATGTGCTCACAGCCTGCCTAATCATCTCTATCCATCCTCACACACGAATAATTTTAAATATTTAAAATAATTTAAGTAAAAACTTTAAACAATAGTTTTATTGAAATAATATCACATTTAAATCCATTTTATATTCGTGGTATACATCAGAATTTAGCAAGTCACTCACAGTAAGCCATTTGTTATTCATAGTGACCATACAGGGCAGGCAAGCAGATGAGCATCTCTGTTTATTAAAATAAACTTTTAATTTATAATAGATTTAGATTTACAGAAATGTTTAAAGACAAGGCAGAGAGAGCCTAACATCCTGCACTCAGTTTCTCTGATTATATTTTGCATTAACATGGCACGTTTGACACATTTGTGAGCGAGTATTGACCCACTGGTATTAGCTGAAGTCCATACTTCATCCAGATGGCCTTACTTTTTCCCCACTGTCCTTCTTCGGTTATAGGATCTCATCAAGAGAACAACAGAACATTTAGTTCTCAAGTCTTCTTAGGCTTCTCTTGGCTGTGACCTTTTTTCCGACTTTCCTTGTTCTTTATGATCTTTATGAGAGCTTCCGAGGAGTACTGATCAGGTATTCTGTAGAAAGGCCCTCAATTGGGATTTTTCTAAGTTTTTTTTCCCTCTTGATTATACTGAGGTGATGCATTTTTAGGAGGAAGATCCCAGAGGAGTGCCTTTCTCATCTTATCATTCTAAGGGTGCACAGGATCGAGTGTGGTACATATATACAATGAAATATTGCTCAGATTTAAAAAGGAATGCAATTTTGCCATTTGTAGTAATATGGATGGACCTAGAGCTTATTATACCAAGTGGAGTAAGTCAGATAGAGAAAGACAAATATTACATGGTATCACTGAATATGTGAAACCTAAAAAAGTAATACAGATGAATCTATTTGCGAAACAGAAACAGACTCACAGACATAGGGGAAAAAAAAAACAAAACACAAAACAAAAACGCATGGTAACCAAAGGGGAAAGAGAAGAGTTACGGCGAAATTAAGAGTATGGGATTAACAGACACATACTAACTACTACATATAAAATAGAGATGCAACCTGGATTTACTGTGTAGGACAGGGAACTATATTCACTATCTTGTAATAACCTATAATAGAAAATAATCAGAAAAAATATAAAACTGGATTACTTTGTTGTACCCCCCCACCCTGAAATTAACACACAACTGTAAATCAACTATACTTAAAAAATAAAAAAGATGGCTTATCACTGTTGATGCAAGTTTTGGTTACCTGGCTGAGACAGTGTTTGTCAGATTTCTCACAGTAAACTGAGCTTTTTCCCTTCCTTTTTCACACTGTACTGTTTGGAAGGAAGTCACTATGCACAGCACACCCAGTGGTAGGGAGTGATGCCCTCCTTCTGGAAAACATATACTTAGTTATTTGGAATTCTTTTGTATGGGAGACTGATGCTAGGAAAGATTGAAGGCAGGAGGAGAAGGGGATGACAGAGGATGAGATGGTTGGATGGCATGCATCACTGACTTGATGGACATGAGTTTGAGCAAGCTCCAGGAGTTGGTGATGGACAGGGAAGCCTGGCGTGCTACAGTCCATGGGGTTGCAGAGTTAGACAAGACTGAGTGACTGAACGGAACTGAACTTGGATGGGAGATCTGATTCTTTGCCCCCATTTATTTATTCAGTCCATCATTTATATTAGTGTGGACTTATGGGTATTTATTTTATGCCCTGGGTTCTAATTCAACACTACTTTATTTCTCCCTCAAACTGGTCCAACCTGAGTCACTGGGAGGTTTTTCAGTGGCTCCTATGCTCCTACCACTGGCTTGCCTCATAAATTTCCTGCTCTAGTGCTGGGATTAGTCATTTCTCCAAGCAGTCCTGGTTCCCTTTACTGGAGGACAATATTAGAAACCAAGATCTAGGCGTTGGCAGGTCACTTCTCCTAGGCTCTCTCAGCTAAGGTAGCTATTATTCCTATGTTCTATTGAACAGTAAGGATTCAGGAGATTTTCATCATTTCTTGAAAATACCAAAACCATCCTGTAGTCTCACTGCTTTAAACGCCTCTCTCTTACTTTTCTGTTCAGTGAAGTAGCTCCTGGTACACCTTGTGAGTTTTCTCCTTTGTAATGTCCTCTCCTCTCCATCATCAGTTAGTTTTTTCCTCCATGTTCCCATGCTACTAGTTAATAGCACCAGCATATATTGGAGCCAGTTAGCATTCCCTTGATTGGCTACCCTGTTGTTACTCATCTAGCACACCTAGTAGGTGCTCAATAAACATGGAATGAACTATGTTTAAAAACAAAGATACTATCTGAACATAAAGAATAGGCATAGATATGAAGAGGATGTCTTGTATGATGTGTGAAGTCCTCTGACCTCTGTCCTTCCCACTTCCTACTTAGAATTCTTTATTTTGGTTATAATTTACAGCATCATATATGGAAAACAGGGCCACACGGTCCTTGAAGGTCATCCAGGTAAGGTTTTCATGGTCTGAGTCCTACAGCCGCCATTCCTAAACACTACTGCACTCAAGAATTACCTGTTAGTATACAGAGTCCTTCCCCCAACCTCCACTCTAGAAATGTGATTTCAGAATGTCTGAAGTGGGAACTATAGATCTTATATTTGATATCCTCTCCCTGAAGAAAGTAAGCCAGTAAAGCCAAAGCAGACAGTCTGCAATCTAATACTTTCAGAACATCTATGAAATGTAGATTCTCTAGTTAATCTGTAATATTTGAATGGTTAAAAATTCTGCCAGAACCTATATCTCCTTCCATGGTAGACATACAGGCGAACTAAAATACATAAATGTAAGTGAAGAGAGATCAAACTGCCTCAGAGGAGCCTGCTGGCAACTTTTCAGTATTGTAACTTTTACATTTTCTTTACAAGGTTAAATTGGGCCAAACCAAATTTTAAAGCAACATCTCTAGAAATGTGATTTCAGAATGTCTGAAGTGGGAACTATAGATCTTATATTTGATATCCTCTCCCTGAAGAAAGTAAGCCAGTAAAGCCAAAGCAGACAGTCTGCAATCTAATACTTTCAGAACATCTATGAAATGTAGATTCTCTAGTTAATCTGTAATATTTGAATGGTTAAAAATTCTGCCAGAACCTATATCTCCTTCCATGGTAGACATACAGGCGAACTAAAATACATAAATGTAAGTGAAGAGAGATCAAACTGCCTCAGAGGAGCCTGCTGGCAACTTTTCAGTATTGTAACTTTTACATTTTCTTTACAAGGTTAAATTGGGCCAAACCAAATTTTAAAGCAACATTCAGAGTCTGATAACTGTGCAGTCCATCTAGTCTCAATGGTCATGATTTATTTGAAGCTCCCTCATCCCATGCTGTGGTTTTGAGAAATACACTGCTGGGAACTGAGTTAACAGGGTATAATCTGTCAGTCCTTAGAGCTATTCCAAAGTCACTTAGGGATGTAGTCTTGCTCATCTTCCACAGGCAAAGATGGTTTTACAGTAAACCTGTTTTCTAGCAAATGTCTTCTTTACAAGTAAATTTATAAAAGACTTTTCTTTCCTCCTTTCCCTTCTCTCTAAAACTCACACTCACAAAACTCATTTGTTCGAATTCTGTACAATGATACAATAGATAACAATCTGAATTTTAGAATATTTTAAAAATAATTATAGTTTACAGCTTTCAACTATATTTAATGACACAAATGAAGCTGGAAACATATTGACAGAGATGCTGACACAATGAGATTCTTCAAAGTATAGAAGAGCAAACTTATAATTAGTTTGAATGCACCATTTCCAGTAAATTGTGTTTTATAAAAATCAAATGTCTTAATTTTTTATTATAAAAGTATACTCCTTCTACAACCTTATTTTGTGATTTTTGTTAATAGCATAATTTTTTTTCATAGTCAGCAAAGGATAAACGGAGAAGGCAATGGTACCCCACTCCAGTTCTCTTGCCTGGAAAATCCCATGGATGGAGGAGCCTGGTGGGCTACAGTCCATGGGGTCGCTAAGAGTCAGACACGACTGAGCGACTTCACTTTCACTTTTCACTTTCATGCATTGGAGAAGGAAATGGCAACCCACTCCAGTGTTCTTGCCTGGAGAATCCCAGGGACGGGGGAGCCTGGTGGGCTGCCGTCTGTGGGGTCACACAGAGTCGGACACGACTGAAGTGACTTAGCAGCAGCAGCAGCAAAAGATAAACATTTCAGTTTGGCCCCGAATGACCACACTTTTACTAATTTTTGTGATGACAATGATTATGATGATAATAATGAAAGTCAATGATTTTGAGTGCTTGCCTTGTGTCAGTCATGTCACATGCATTATTTTATCCAACCCTCATATCAACTCTGTGAAGTGGGTAGATACTATTATTATTCCCATTCTCACAGAGGTTAAATAACCCACGTAAAGTCAGACTGCTAATAAATGGAAGATTTAGCTTGACTCTACAACAGACCACATTTTGGACCATTACATCTCCAAATGACTGCAGCATCTCCAGTGACTCTTTAGGTGTTAGGGCTGCACACACTGATGCATTGATGACAACAATGATGATAGAAAATGATTCATATACAATAGTTTTAAAGCAAACTTTCATTGAAGAGTGACATCAACAAGATGGTGGAAGCGGAATTTCAGCTGTCACCTCACACCCCTCCCTCGCCCCAACCAAACATCAGTTTTGACAATCTCCATGTTGAGAGTACCATTGTGGGAGTCTGATAATACAGCAGAGAGGTTCCGTCACACCACTGGAGAAAAAAGTAATCCAAGCTTACACACACTGACAAGCATAATAAGAGGTACACTTCTTTCTCCACTCACCCTAAACACTCAGGGGATTAGCATGGCTCAGTGGTAGGGAGAGACTGGGAGTGGAGAAGAGAAGTAGGGATTCATAGCAACCAGGGTTCAGAAATCAACAGAGGGCTATGGATTCTATTAATTGCTTTACAGACTCCATAAGGAGCCTAGCCTTCTCATGGAGTTTCCAAATGGCCCTCAGACACCCCCAATTCTCTGGTGCCTCCCACGCAAGGATAGCTGGCCCACCACTGGGTGAGTGAACTTTTGCAGATGGCTCACAAGCAAATCCAGAATGTAGGCTCAACACTGTGGTATTGGGAAAAGGCTCACAAACTTGAGCATGTCTAGGTGGCGGCCTGGGGAGAACAAGCTACTTTAGTGAACTGGACAAAACTTTAGTCTGGGGACTCATACTGGAGTAAGATGTGTCCCTTCTGCTATTTTCCTTTGATACTAGGCTACCTTTAGAGTCATATCAGTAAAGGTGTAGTTAATTTTGACAAAAATTTTTCTTGGGCTCCAAAATCAGTGCAGATGGTGACTGTAGCCATTACATTAAAAGATATTTGCTCCTTAGAAGGAAAGCTATGACAAACCTAGACAGCATATTAAACAGCAGAGACATTATTTTTCAGACAAAAGTCTGTATAATCAAAGCTATGGTTTTTCCAGTAGTCATGTATGGATGTGAGAGTTGGACCATATAGGCTCAACACTGTGGTATTGGGAAAAGGCTCACAAACTTGAGCATGTCTAGGTGGCGGCCTGGGGAGAACAAGCTACTTTAGTGAACTGGACAAAACTTTAGTCTGGGGACTCATACTGGAGTAAGATGTGTCCCTTCTGCTATTTTCCTTTGATACTAGGCTACCTTTAGAGTCATATCAGTAAAGGTGTAGTTAATTTTGACAAAAATTTTTCTTGGGCTCCAAAATCAGTGCAGATGGTGACTGTAGCCATTACATTAAAAGATATTTGCTCCTTAGAAGGAAAGCTATGACAAACCTAGACAGCATATTAAACAGCAGAGACATTATTTTTCAGACAAAAGTCTGTATAATCAAAGCTATGGTTTTTCCAGTAGTCATGTATGGATGTGAGAGTTGGACCATAAAGAAGGCTGAGTGTGGAAGAATTGATGCTTTTGAACTGTGGTGTTGGAGAAGACTCTTGCAAGTCCCTCGGACTGCAAGGAGATCAAACCAGCCAATCCTAAAGGAAATCAGTCCTGAATATTCACTGGAAGGACTGATGCTGAAGCTGAAGCTCCAATACTTTGGCCACCTGATGCTAAGAGCTGACTCATTGGGAAAGACCCTGATGCTGGGAAAGATTGAAGGCCGGAGGAGAAGGGGGCGACAGAGGATGAGGTGGTTGGATGGCATCACTGACTCAATGGACATGAGTTGGAGCAAACTGCAGGAGATAGTGAAGGACAGAGAACCCTGGTCTGCTGCAATTCATGGGATTGCAAAGAGTTGGATACGACTTAGTGGCTGAGCAACAACTGCTGTTTGCAAGCCAATTATTTTTAACCAGTCATAACTCTGGCACCAAGTCCCCTTAAGGCTGTAACTTTCCACCCTGTGAAACATTTTCTTCCCAAGTTCTCTCTTCAGTATTCTCTGAAAGGTTCAAATCACTCAGAAACCCAGAAGCTTAGTGAAACTTTTCCCCAACCTGTGCTGACACAATGGGAAGAAGTCATGTATCAAGTCCCCCTGGGTTGCTATCTCCCTCATGGTACCAGCACCCCCTTTCCTACATAATGAAGAATCTGCCAATGTGGAAACTCTGCAGAAAAATGTTTTCCTGTGTTTGGTTATTGATGTTTCTGGCTGGAATGAAAAATTGTTTCCATCATTCATTTAGCTTCCTCTTGACCTAAAATATGATTCTCTTAATTTTACATTCAAGAGTGGTGTGGAGAGAAAGCTACAGTCTATGAAAATCACCACGTCATAGTGCTTTTAGAACAGAGAACATATTTACCAAAAATGAGCCATTCTTAACACCAAGTGGTTAGGAGAGCAATTTGATGATGTTTTTCTACCTCACATGTAAGTTCCTTCTTTCATCTAACTGGTCAGCAATATTTAAGGAGTACTTCCTGTGGAGGTTGTCACTGCTTAGTGAACAAAACAGACAAGATCCTTGCCTTCATGAAAATAACAGTATATCATAGAAGGTGTAAAAGCAGAAGAATTTTTTTCGATTTTCTTTACTGACATATACTATGATTTGCCCTAAATCAATAAAAGAATGAATAAACATTTTTGTTTTGAGCCTTTGTAAGGATGGAATGGCCTCCATTTCAGTTTTGGCTAGCCGATTTCAGTCAGTTTTTCTGTGGTTACAGAAATAAATCTCTCACCTACCAAACCTTTTGCAAAATTCATTCTATTGATCACAGAGGGCCTGCATAATAGAATATAGATATATGAATCTGCCCTTATCCTGATTCCTAGACCAAGAAATCAAAGTTTGTGTCCTATGGACTGATTAATAATGCATCTAGATGGCTTATCTATCATCAAATGCCATCTGATTGCCTCTTCATCATGCCCCCTGAACACTTGCTAATAAACAGAATTCAGCATAAACTAAATAATAGAGAAATAGATCATCTCTCTATGTCTCTTGGAGTTAAGCTTAAGTCTCATGCAGAGGCTTCAAAGTTCAAAAGTGAAGACAGTATATTTAGCACTAGAGAATGTAACATTTCCATTTCGTTATCAAAATAATTCCCATCTTTTATATTGAAACAATAGAACTATTTATTTGTTCTCTCATTCGTGGACTTATTCTTTCCACAAGCACTTTTTACCTGCCTGTAATAGGCCAGAATGCAACACAGGAGACCCCGGTTTGATTTCTGGGCTGGGAAGTTCCCCTGGGGAAGGGATAGGCTAACCACTCTGATGGGCTTCCCTGGTGGCTCAGACAGTAAAGAATCCACCTGCAATGTGGGAGACCTAGGTTCAATCTCTGGCTTGAAGATCCTCTGGAGGAGGTCATGGCAACTCACTCCAGTATTCTTACCTGGAGAATCCCCATGGGCAGAGGAGCATGGTGGGCTGGCTTCCATGGGGTTGCATCCAAAAAGTCAAAGACAACTGAGCAACTAAGCACACAATGGGCCAGAAACTATGCAAGCACTGCTGAAAGAAATATAAATAGTATTCGGTTTGTAGTTTAAAGCACCTTGCAAACTGGAGGAGGAAAACACAGCATGCAATGCAGGTGTTAAGTGTGTGGGACTCGAAGCTTGAATAGAGGCCTGGTCTGATGTTTAGGGAGGGTTCAGAAAGAAAACCAAGCTGTAAGTGAGTTTTGAAAAATAGGTCAAATTTTTTCCCAGGTGGAGGAAGGGGATTGAGGAAAGTGTGAGAAACAGTTTAGCAAGTTTTGCAAGCAACTTGGAGCAAGGCTCAGCATAGACTGAGTCAGGGGAGATTAGTAGGGAGGGCAGCCAGAGAGGAATCCATCAGATGTAAGATGGAGGAAGTAAAGAGGGGCCTACAGCATACATCTGATTGCAGAGTTTTGCAAGTTGTTTAAAAATTTCTTAGAACCAAGTTTGTAAAAGTCAGTTTTTTTCCCCTTCCTCTTTGCATTAGTATCACAGGCTGTTTGAGATCTGTTTTGTCTCCACTTGAACAAACTTTGTCCTCCATCATAATGCAGTCTCATTGCTGTAGTTTTATGTTTTTGACTGTGACCTTTCCAAGCAGGTCAGAAGTACTATAGCAGGAAGGGAAACTTACACAGTTCAGGAACTTTGTACCTCAGATCACAGAGAAAATTAATCAGGGGACTGCCAAACTGGCAGGTTTCCTGGTGCTGAAATCAGTGTAAATTTGTCGAATTTCTTACAAAGAAATTTAAAAACATCAGAAATTATGTAAGCCTACTTTGAAAACCGTTTTCTCCTTTTGGGGGTATTGGGCCTCTCCTGTTTGCCTGGTGTGAAGAATATGTGCTCATCTGAGTTGCTCCCAGAATGGGCCTCATGCCCTCCTCCTGGCCCTTCAACCATGGTAGATTTTTCTGGTTGATCAAAACCTCTTTGTTGGTGAGTCAGATATGCCCAATGGATATGGATCTCAGATATGCATCTCTTTTGTCTGAATGCGAGTTACATATATAAAGCTTTTCTGGGGCTTCCCTGGTGGCTTGGTGGTAAGGAATCTGCCTGCCCAGGCAGAAGACAAGGGTTCAATCCCTGGTCCTGGAAGAGCCCACATGCTGTGGAGCAACTAAGCCTGAGAGCCACAGCTACTGAGCCTGTGCTCTGGAGCCCAGGAGCCGCAACTACTGGAGCCGGTGTACCGCGGGCCTGTGCTGCACGGCGAGGGAAGCCCCTGCAAGCGAAGCCGCACGCCGCAACTGGAGAGGAGCCCCTGCTCCCTGCAACTAGAGAAAAGCGCTTCTGCAGCCACGAGGACCCAAAACAGCCACAAAGAAAAACAAACTTTTCTAATATCTACATTAGGACACATCCCTAAAAAGGAGGCAGGGAAATTAACTTTATTCATAGATTTTATTTGACCAGCTGTACCCAAAATATTACCATTTCAAGACAGACTCTATGTGAAAAACTATTCATGAGATATTTTATACCCATATATTCCTACTAAGTTTTCGAAATCTAGTGTGCATTTTTATATTAGTAACACATTTTAATTCACACATTTCAAGTGTTCAAGATCCACATGGGGATAGTAGCACATCTATTCGACAGCTTGGGTCTCAATGTGACCTCAGGTCACAAAGGGGAAGCTGAGAATGGGTTTGGAAACACTTCTCTTACTTTGGTGGCTGAGCCCTTTCTGTGGTGGGGCGGGGTCCCAGTGGAGTGAGACTAGAAAAAGCTCACTTTCACACTAGCCCTTACAGAGCATGTCCTAGGGCAGCAGGAACTGCCTTCTATAAAAAAAAAAAAAAAAGAAGAAGAAGAAGGAATGTCTTTAAACTGGCAATTGACAGAGCCAATCAAAATCATATATTTTCCTATGGATGCTAGAGAAAGTGTGTGATCAAAGTGAAAAACATATGTTTCATGGAGCTTTTGCTTCTTTTAAGAATAATTTAAAATTGGAGATCATAAGAGGACTATAAACAGAATACTGGTGTTTAGAGAAGATATTCAGAAGAGATCAAAGACTCCAGAATGTTAGAACTGGAAGAAACTTTGAGGTTGAATTTACATGTTTGGACACCGAGAGCCACAGAATTTGAGAGGCTTTATCAGCCAACAGCTGGGGAGAGACAATGCTGGGTCTAAGACTTAGCTCCCTCAAATCCTTACCTTAATAAAGGCACGTTGGCCCTGAATCCTGAGGTCACTTGATGTTAGGAATGAAACACTGTTGGAGGAATATGCAGCTAATTTGAGGACTGTAGTTCATAGCAGATTTACAACTGCCAAGGTATGGAAGCAATCTGAGCGTCCATTGACAGAAGAATGGATAAAGAAGATGCTGTACACACACACACACACACACACACAGACTACTACTCAGCAATAAAAAGGATGAAATAACGTCATTTGCAGCAACATGGATGGACTTAACATTATCATACTAAGTAAGCCAGACAGAGAAAGACGAATATCATATGGCATCACTTACATGTGGAATCTAAAAAACAACAAACTAGAGAATATAGTAAAGAAAGAAGCAGACCCATGGATTCCGAGAACAAGCTAATGGTTACCAATGGGAAGAGGGGCAATATTTGGGAGTGGGAGACACGAACTAGGGGATGTAAGATAGGCTCAAAGGATGTATTGTTCAACACAGGGCATATGGCCAATATTTTATAAGTGTAAATGGAGTGTAATCTCTAAAAATCGTATTGAAAAAGACTGTGACTTTTTTTAATACAAAAAGCCAGGTGACTGCCCCTCCTTCCCATCTCATTTTGTTGGACTTCAAAACCTCGAGGGTTCCCATCAACATTAAGAGCCTGAGAGTCTAAGATCTGTTTGACATTGCCTCCCAGAATTAGGAGGAAGACGTTCTGGTTTCTGAGTGATTTTTAAAGAGAAAAAAATATATAAGCAGATGATTTAATTACCAGTCCTTGAACTGATTTTTTTTCAGCAGTAACAACAAAGTCATACCACCCAGTGACACAAATCAAGTGATTACTCTTTAAATGTGGGCGATGAAGAGGAGAAAGAGAGAGAGAGAGAAAGAGAGAGAGAGAGAAAGAGAGAGAGGAAAGCTCTGACTTCATATGATGGCTTCAGGCCAGACTGCAAAGAAGGAATCTGTGAAATTCAAGGTCCTGGAGTCTATTATTTCTCTTTGCTATTATTTCTGAAATAAGACCTGGGCAAAATCAATTCAGGTTCAGAAAGAATATTACTTTAATTTTCTACATAAAATTGTCAGGAAGTCTGATTTAGAAGGGGAGAAAAGATAGACAACTATCACCCAAGAGGAAATTAAATGAATAAATTAAACAAAGCATTCATACTACCAAAACTCTTGGTCCTGAGACAAAACACATCTCCTGGCACAAACACATAGGGATTTAAAAACACAAACCAGCAACACAGATGATGAGGTAATGCTCCTGAAAATAAACTCTTTCTTGAGTGTTAGAAAATCAGTGATGGAGCAATAAAATAGAATTAATGTTATTTTGATGCAAATGCATCCTTAATGCTTTGATTACATTTAATCCTAGAATATGTGATCTTCTTAAAATTTTAACTTATATTCCACCCTCCTCAAGTAACTGACATGCAGCTTTGAAAATTGGGAAGCTCTTCAGCCCGTCATTCTGCCTAACCATGATATGCTGACTCTTTTTGTCCTTCTTTCAGCGTAGGTTCTTCACTAACCATAAATTCTACCTGCCTCTCATTCGATCTCTATCAGATGTCAAAGAACAGCAAAGAAATCTGAAGAAGTGGGTGATAACAGCAGAGGAGACTTCCTTGGAAATATTCAAGTGGTTTACAGTCTGCTGGGACTATCCTCTTGCTCTTAAGCTTTTAGCATTTTATGGGACCTAAGTTTTCGCTCTTTAAGTTTTTGCCTTTCCCTTTTGGCTAGCAGAAGCTTTCTCACAGGTTTTCCAGGTTAAACTACAGGTCTGGTGGGAATCTATCAGCATAGTGTGTGGGTGTTTGCATGACGCAAATACATGTTCCCTTGACTCTTCCCTTACCAGGCAAATGCCAATCCATCTTCTGGGTGGGGAAGCAGAAGAAGTTGGGCTCTGGCATTCCAATCAACAAAACTGTTGAGTGCTTACTCTGTGACCAGTGCACACGAGGTGCTGTGTCACTAGTGGCCACATGCTCTGTGTGGGGATCTTACATCTACAGATAAAACAGCTTTATTTTTCATCACTTTGTTTTGGATGCACAGTAACCTTATTCTCTCTTAAGTATACAGAATTCACGTGCTGCCCAATTTGGGCCATGATATTGTCTCTTGATTACTTATTCTGAATCTCTGCTCCTAAATCAAAACTCACCTTCTCTGTGTCTCATCCTGATCTTTCTCCCTAGTGACAAGAGCTAGACTGATCTGTCATTCAGAGCTAGAAGGAATCTCATAGCTCATACGGTCCAAAGTTCCCATTTTAGGCAAGAGGGAAAGGAGTCCTGAAATGTTCAGTTCAATAAACATTTAATAAGCATCTCTTTGGGGCCAGTGAGCATACCAGCACCTGGGTGGCACATATAAGAAAGACAGGATTTCTACCACAATTCTTTTGTTGGAATAGAATCACAAAAAGGTAATTAGAATACTTTGAGTGCAAAGAAAGAGGTATGTTTAGGGTAAGGTGGTGCTCATGGAAGGACGGAGGGGAGGGCTTCTAGGAGATGATATCTAGGCCAAGTTATCAAGGATGAGATGGAATGGGTAAGGTAAAAGTTCGGTGAGGAAAAGTGGAGGGTACTGCAGACAAAGGCACAATTAAATTCATGAACAGACTTAGCTTGGTGTGTATATGTGCACTACAGGGAGCTCAGGGTGCTGGGATGGCAGTCTAAAGCCAAGGGAGATAGCGCTGAAGAGCAGGTAGAGGGTCTCGCATGCTGTTGAGAGCCTTTGTGCTTGATCTGGCAGGCCGTGGGGCTGGGGTTGGGAGATGGGTGTAGGGTGGGCAGCAGTGAAGAACAAGCTGAGACATGGTTAGATTTGCGTTTTAGCTGGATCGTCATGGTAATACCATGGAAATGAATCTGGGGATAGACAAGAGGCAGGAGGACTAGTGAGTCTAGAACTCTGGTCTCTTCTTTCTGAGCCCAGGGTTTCACCTACTACACCACACTGAGTCCTCCAAGGACTCAACTGGAAGCAAATATCTCCAGAAAGCCTTTAAGTTATTCCCTTGGTTTTCTGGGCATCTGCTCTTTTTGCCTGATGGGCATCCATTCCTTTATTCTTATGGCAATAATATTTCAATTTCCTTTTGGGGGAACTATTCCCATTCCAAACTCAATCTGAGCTTCCATGGGAAGCTCCATAGACTGGTGCCTGACCCAGATCAAGCTACTCAATATAGTCTGTCCTCCTGGAAAAGTGACTGGGTCAGTGATGGACATGGGACTAGGCCAGACCAATGAGACGCAGTGATACTCAGGACTTTTCGGCTATGCAAAACACTCTGTTGACTTCAGCTTCATTAGCTGTTCAAGGGTTCCTAACAAATACCTCAAGAAACATTTCTGAACACTTTCTACATCCCTAACTTTCAGACCCTACACAGTGAGTTCAAGTTCCATGGCATGAGTCACAGCTCCTGTCACTGAGGGAGCCACTCAGTGATGACTAGTGGATTGAAGACATCACTGAGTGATCCCTTTCCTTGGTGCCTCTAAGGTGCAGTTTGAGATTCTAAGGAGCAGAGTATTTTGGGAAACCCAGTAAGGCATAAAGAATAATAAAAGAGTCGCCACAGCCCCACGATGCAGAGCTACCTACTGTGAAGAGTTTTTTGTATTGACTTCTATGCCTCTTTTCTATGCAAACATGATACATACCTCCAAGAACTTGAGCACATAGAGACACCCAGGGCATTGGATGCTGTCTCTGTTGCTTTGCCCCTGGCTTTTTCCACTGCACAGTGTAGCTTGGGCTTTTCCCTCATATGCATGGCATTCTTAAGTGGGCTCATTTAACCTCTAAACAGTTCCAAGATGTCCTTATCTGACTCCCACATTTCTAAGTGTGTGCCAGCTGCCTGAAAGCAGTTTCTCTTGGCCACTATTCCAGGGGAACATCTGCCTGCTGCCTCTTTCTCCTTCTGCAGCAGCCAAGTGATCCATGTAGTGGTGGTGGTGTAGTCGCCAAGTCATGTCCAACTTTTTTGCAACCCCATAGACTGTAGCTCACCAGGCTCCTCTGTTAATGGGACTTCCCAGTATAGAATCCTGGAGTGGGTTTGCATTTCTTTCTCCAGGGGCTCTTTCCCACTGGGATGGAACCCTTGTCTCCTGCATTGCAGGTGGATTTTTTATCATAGCCTGGAAAAACTACAGGGCCAGGACCAGGGTCAGGGACAAACCTAGGCAAAGGAAGAGGAGGAAGCATCCTGGTAACTCAAATATGTATGACATGCTAGTTGCAGTAACCTTCACATGATTATTGTTATCGCTGAGGATTCAAACATAAAGCTGTTCTTGCCGTCTACCTCCTGCTTAAAATGATCCTTGGCTGCTTAGTGCTTTTAGGATAACTACCTATATTCCGATCAATTGCAGGCTAGGGGGTGGCACAGTGGGTAGTTTGGCCTGAAGACCTCCCCAACGTGACCTTGTGGTCTGGCCTTTCTTCCTCATTCTTAGCAGTCAATCTGCGCTCATTATATTTGCAAATGCACATCAGCCGATGAAATCGCCTGAATCTCTGTCTCTTCCTCTAGACTGCAAATTCCATGAGGGTAGGGAGACCATCTGAGCTGTTCCCTGGGTGATCTTTAGTGCCCAGGTCAGAGCTGAGTGTGTAGTAAGTTCTCAAAAGTCAGTGAAGGAAGGAGGAATGTTGGGAGAGGAAGGTGGCAAACAGAGAGAACTCTGCTTCATGGCTGTCCCTCTCTTCTTGCCTCTCTTGACTGCTGGGGCAGCTCCTCTGCCCCACAATCCCCTAGAAAGGACTCCAAACTCCTTTTTCTTTCTTTCTTCCTCTATTTCCCTGCTGGGAGGCAGGAGGCAGAGGGGTCAGGACCACAGCATTTTGTTTTTCAAACACACATGTGAATCCCTGCTCACAACTGCCCTAAGGGCCTTGAGTGCACCAGAGCAAGCAGATACCTCACTGTAGTCAGATGAGGCAAGGTCACGGAGGTAGAGGAGATGAAAGGCCTGCTGTGGGAACCCTGGACCCAGGACAGCACCTCCTTATGTAACTCACTCAGTCAGAAATTATAAGAGGAGAGTTGTTACTGGTTTCCTACGTTCTGCTTGGAGCTCTGGTTTTCTACTCTTTCCCTTGGAAGGAGAGGCAGTGGCTATTACTATAACAACAACATCTCTAAATAGGGCCTCCCTTGGAGGGTGGAGAGTTTCCCATCCATGAGTTCATAAGACGATGCAACAAATCTGCCCACTCAAGAGTGTTTTTGCCCTTTGTTACTGAATCTTAGCTTGATTTTGTGTTTCGGAAGTGTGCCTCCACCCAGTTCGTGAGAAGGACTGCATCTCCCGTGACTACGAAGCATGTGTCATGGCTTTACAGAGTCTCTTCTAGGCTCAGAAACCAACAATGGGTCTTTTTGGTTAGAAAGGAAAAATCCAGGTTCTTTGCCAGACACCCAAGGCCCTCCTAGTCCAGGCTTCTTCTCCAGTGTCCCCTTCTGGAAGGTGACTAAATGGGAAAGTTCCATTGTGACACACGTCAAACCCCAATGGCTACTCTGCTGTTTGGGTTTTAGGTGGTGCTGTTCCCCTTCCCAGAATGCCTGTGCTCTTCCTCTCCATGTCTGGGTACCATCCCCACCCTGCACTTCGGAATCAGCAAAAGCCCTGACTTCACCATCTCAAACTAAAGCTAGTAACCCCTTCCACACCTTCATTTACTTGGCATCTTGGCAGCATTCAACTCTGCTGACCTCTCCTGTCCCCCCACCTCTTTGTGATACCCACCTGTCCTCCTCTGTCTCCTCTGTGGATACACCATTTTCTACCCAGCATTTTCCCCAAGTACAGCCCTAGGCTCTCCTCCTTTGCCACATATGTACGAACAACTCGCAAATTAGTATCCTATCCCAGATATTCCCTCTATACAATAAACTCTATACCCAACTCTTGGACTCTCAATCACATCTTATCCCCAGTACAGCCAAGACAGATTCAGGATTGTTTCGCCTGTTGCCCCCTGCCTCTGCTGTCCATCTTGACCTTGCCAGAGTCCCTTCTCTCAGTGAATGGCTTTACCATCCACCCAGGCACAGAGGCCAGAACTCTGGAGTCCTTCCTGGGCTCTCTTGTTACAGACACACTTAATGATGCTGACTATGGACCAGACTCTGGCTTCCATTCATATCTATGATAGTGTCTTTGTTCTCTATATATGTGACCTCTCTCTCTGCACTAAGACTGAAAGTTCCTGGAGAGCAGTGACTCTCTTACGATCCAGCCAGGTCCTAACTCCAGCACACTGTCAAATTCCCAGCAGGCACTCCAGTAAGTGTTTACTGATCTCTTAAGCGGCCATATAGCAATCTACGATGTGCAAACAAGGCAGATGTTCAGAGGAGTGCTCTTTGACTCTTTAGTGCTGCCCAATACCAGAGGCCTGACTTGAGTAAACATAAAGGATTTTATGCTCTCTTCCTGCTTTAAAATCTGTGATTCTAGGAGAAACTGTGTGTTTTTAAACCAATTGGGGAGCCTAATTCCAAGCTTTATGCTTCTATGTTTTCAGATGCATGTATGGTAATACAAAGTCTGGATTCAGAGCAGTAATTTCGTTCCTTATAAAGGAGTGCTGGGGTAGGAAGCCAGTCTTTCACCTTTTCTTAAGCATTACGGTGTAACACAGTAGGTCAACTGCATGAAATAAAAGGTTGAGTCCATTCTGTTATAATGTGAAGAGTTATATAACTTGAAAGGGCTTCCCTGGTGGCTCAGAGGTTAAAGCGTCTGCCTCCAATGCGGGAGACCCGGGTTCGATCCCTGGGTTGGAAGATCCCCTGGAGAAGGAAATGGCAATCTACTCCAGTATTCTTGCCTGGAGAATCCCATGGACGGAGAAGCCTAGTAGGTTACAGTCCACGGGGTCGCGAAGAGTCGGACACGACTGAGCGACTTCACCTCACTTATATAACTTGAAAAGACTACAAAGAAAATGATTTATGAAACTTAACACAGGTATAAGAAAAGGTCAGATTTATGGCACTTTGTGAATAATTTCAGGTATCTGAATATGAAAATCATTAGATGGACAGATATGAATTTTATACTTAGTTATTAGGGATAGTTTTAAAAAGTAGAATCTTGAGTTAACTAAAATGATGCATTGCATTTTATAAAATTTCAGGGAATAGAGAAAGACCTTACCTGGTGCAACTCCTCATCTGATATTCTATTCCTATACAATGGGTTTGCTCAGTAGCCAATCAGGCTGTACTTGAATACCCCAGTGGTGGGGGTATTCACTACTCTATCTTTGAACATATCTTATTATTAGAAAGTTTCTGTTATGTTTGAGCCCATATATTCCCATGTAGCTTTTATCTGTCTAAAATCACTCTTCCCTTTAGACTGATACAGAGTAAGTTTGAGGACTTGTCCACACAAAGACCACAGAGACAGCTGTCAGATTCCTTAGAATTGTGTCTATTGGTTATTCATTCAACAGCTCTTTTTATGTGCCAAACATACCTGAAGAACGTAAAGACATAATAATAACTTCAGGGCAAGGGTCTGAATCTCCAATGCTTCCACCATGTCTAGCATATATATAGTGGATATTAACTGAGTGAATGGTGGAAGCCCTGACTCAACTAGAGATGCTCACTAGTCTGGTTGGGGCAGTGAGATATAGAAAGATAGGGAAAAGATAACACATTCATGGGAAAATGGGTGAATGACATCAACAGGAAATTAAAGGAAGAGGAAAGCCAAATGGCCAATAAACATCTGGCATAATGCTCAGTCTCACTAGCAGTCAGGGAAATCAAAGAGATAGAATACCCACAATCATGAGATTGGCATAATCTGAGAAGTCTGACAATGCCAAGAGTTGATGAGAATGTGAAGCAATCAGAACAATATCACCCTGTGTTGCATAGCTAACTGAGACCAGTTTGGAGAGCCATTTGGCACTGTTTTGTAAAATTAAAAGTTGAGAGAACCTTTGACCCAGCAATTCCACCTCTGGGTGTATGCCTCAGAGAAATAACTTCACGTATGCAGAAAGAGGCATGTACTAGAAATTCATTTCAGCATTTTTAGAGTAACAAAGAATTATAAATAATTCAAATGTCTATCAGTGAAGGAATGGATAAATAAATTATGCTATATTCACCAAATATTTATTATATAGCTGTGAAACTGAATGAATTAGATCATATGTATAAACATGAATCTAATTAGCTAAGAAAGGAAGTTGAAGAGGGCAGGATAAGTTACAGTATTTGTGCAAATTTTAAAACAGCCCAAGCAAGATTGTGAGAGTAACTATATGCTGTCTATGGGGTTGCACAGAGTCGGACACGACTGAAGTGACTTAGCAGCAGCAGCAGTGAAAATACGTGTGGGAATAATAGATTTCAAATTCAGGATAGTGATTGGTTATGGGGTCAGAGTAAGGAAGTGCAACTGAAAAATATATAGGAGGCTTCAGTTGGATTTGCAATGTTTCTTTTTTTTTTTTTTTTTTAAGCTGGGTATGCTTGTTTAGGTGACATTACAAACATTTTTTGTAGTAATAAACCTGCAGTTGTGTCTGTATTTTAGCCATAGCTGATGAATCAGGGAGGATACTTGAATAAGGTAGACCAGTATGAATTCTCTGTTTTGTGTATATTTGAAATATTTCTTTCCTTCCCCCTGCAAAAATTAGAGGAAATAATGGCAATTGTGGCAGAAAACAGTGTTTGGCTGAAATACAGCTCTTATAGATCTCATTCTTCCTAGCTGCCTTCCACCCAACATATCCCCAGCTTTTCTTGCATTAAAGATGACTATGAGACACAGTTCTAATGAATGAAATATAAGGGAACATCTTCTTGGAGTTTTCTCAGAGAAAGCTTTTGCTTTTCTGATATTGTGAACAGATCAAGTCAATAGCCTGCCTTCTCCCCATTTTCATGCTGTGAACATAGATGACATGTCTGGAGTGCTGATAGACATTTTGCAACCACAAGGAAAGGTTAGCTGAACCACAGAGATGCCAGCGTTAACATCATTGGACCAATGACCCCAATGCCAGAAAAAACCTTCTTAGACTCTTTGCTATGTAAAAATAAAGAAATAAATACATTTCTGACTGTTTAAGACCCTGTGGATTCGCGGTTTGTTTGTTTTTTAAAGCTTTTCTAATTCATATGAAGGTATGCTGTAAAGCAGCATTATTAAGTTTCACGATGGTGGTGGTGGTGGTTTATTTGCTAAGTCGTGTCTGACTCCTGTGACCCCATGGACTGTAGCCGACTAGGCTCCTCTGTCCTTGCGATTTCCCAGGCAAGAATACTGGAGTGGGCTGCCATTTTCTTCTCCATAGCATCTTCCTGATCTGGGGGTTGAACCTGGATTTCTTGCACTGCAGGCAGACTCTTTCCCAACTGAGCCACCCAGAAAGCCCCAAATCCCAGCATATCTTACTTCCATTTGCCAATATATATTTTAGTGCAGTATCTCAAACAGAAGACTTTACTGCAGGGAAATCAGATTTTTATCCAATGCAAGAAGGTTGTCATTCATTTCAGTTGCTCAGTCGTGTCCGACCCCATGAACTGCAGCACACCAGGCCTCCCTGTCTGTCCAACTCACAGAGTCCACCCAAACCCATGTCCATCGAGTTGGTGATGCCATCCTGCCATCTCATCCTCTGTCGTCCCCTTCTCCTCCTGCCCTCAATATTTCCCAGCATCAGGGTCTTCCGATGAGTCAGCTCTTCGCATCAGGTGGCCAAAATATTGGAGTTTCAGCTTCAACATCAGTCCTTCAAATGAACACCCAGGACTGATCTCCTTTAGAATGGACTGGTTGGATCTCTTTGCAATCTCCTTGGATCTCTCAAGAGTCTTCGCCAACACCGCAGTTCAAAGGCATCAATTCTTCGGCGCTCAGCTTTCTTCACAGTCCAACTCTCACATCCATACACGACCACTGGGAAAACCATAGCCTTGACTAGACGGAGCTTTGTTGGCAAAGTAATGTCTCTGCTTTTGAATATGCTGTCTAGGTTGGTCATAACTTTCCTTCCAAGGAGTAAGCGTCTTCTAATTCCATGGCTGCAATCACCATCTGCAGTGATTTTGGAGCCCAGAAAAAAAAAGTCTGACACTGTTTCCATTGTTTCCCCATCTATTTCCCATGAAGTGATGGGACCGGATGCCATGATCTTTGTTTTCTGAATGTTGAGCTTTAAGCCAACTTTTTCACTCTCCTCTTTCATTTTCATCAAGAGGCTTTTTAGCTCCTCTTCACTTTCTGCCATAAGGGTGGTGTCATCTGCATATCTAAGGTTATTGATATTTCTCCGAGCAATCTGGATTCCAGCTTGTGCTTCTTCCAGCCCGGCGTTTCTCATGATGTACTCTGCATATAAGTTAAATAAGCAGGGTGACAATATACAGCTTTGA
>SJYX01023462.1:287785-304021 GCA_006410675.1 Oreotragus oreotragus | reverse complement strand
GGAGGGATGATGTGGGGTGGGAGGTGGGGGGGGGGAGTTCATGTTTGGGAGTTCAAATAAATTAAAAAATAATTAAAAAAAAAAAACACTGAGAAACCTAAAGAAAATTCTGAAAATAATCACCCAGCATATAGAATAAACCCTTGTTTGGCTCTTACTGATGGAAGAGTTTGTTCTAGGGGTAAAAAGTGTGAGTTACAGACTTTTTTTTTTTTTAAAGAGAAATGCTATTTCATCAGTATGTGATAAAAGTCACTGTTTATTTCATCATGCTATGATAAAAGTCACTGTTTATGAGCCTTATGACTCAGCCTGGGCCATATGCCTGACACTCATTAGTTTATTCAGCCCTCCAAACAGTTCTGCAAAGTCAAGAGTTATAGCTTTTCCTTCTTAAATAATAAAGAAGCTGAGGGTCTCAGAGAGAAGTGACTCACGCATATACCAGTTTCTCTGTTATCTTGTTTCCTGCAAACCTTATCATAACAGATATACCTATTATGAAGTCCCTATAACTGGAACAAAACAGCCAGAAGAGTCCCATAGTGGATTATTTAAAAATTATTCTACATATAGTTTTTATTATATGACATGATGACATGTAAATAGTTTCCTGGCTTAGTTCAAATTACAGACATTCTCAATTATGTGCTTCAACCATGTATGCTATGCTTCTTTTGAAATCCTGAAACAAGACAGAGATGTACATTTGTTGAGTCTCTGTGCCCCTAATTCAGCAAGGTTTCCTCCTGGGTGAAGTTGGCCCAGGGCCATTCTCCCCTCCCTTCAGCTCAGGAAGACCCCTTTAGGATAAGTCCCCCTGCCCTCCTCGTGTTTGTACCAGCAAGACTTTACAGCCTCCTGCTTGTGGGCAGTGATGGAAGATGAAGAAATAACACACTTTAAGTTGTTAAAAGAAAAGGCACTTGGGAGAAGATTAGCCTGGAACTAAGAACCTTTATGGCAATTCCTAAGTTGAGGTCAGCAAGTTTCAGAGAAGCCAGCTTGGATGGAGACTCAGATCAGAACAAGCCTGCTGCAAATAACAAACAGATGGGGGTGAAGCCCAGGCTCCCTGTCATCTTTGTAGACTGCTTTCACCCTAAGAGGGCCAGGCTGAAGAGGAGGTGATAGGCTCGCCATGACTAAAGGCCAGCTCCAGAGGGTCCCAGCAGTTACTCTGGCCTTAAATGGCTTCCATTATGTACAATTCTATGCATGATTTCCAGTTTCCTCCCTTACACTTCCTTGAGCACGTCATACGCTTGCTTTCTCAGTGGCTACTGGCTTGCATCTCCTCTGAGAGGAACTTCCTTTCCTCAACTCCTCCTATTTCAGGTCTCCCCTCCTCACAGTTCTTCCCTGACCTTCTTCTCTGTTAGGTCTTTCCCGTTCTCCTCCCTTTACTGTTTGCTCCCTTCACGGCACATGGTGTGAGTCTAATTCCAGATCTTTTTGTTTGTCTGTTTATTGTCCATTTCTGTCATCAGTCTGCAAGTCCCAGAAGGGCATGTCTGACTGCTCACTGTTGATTCCAGTGCTGAGTGCGGAGCTGGAGACAGAGTATGTGTTCAATAAATGTTAGCCAAGTAAATTGCTCCCAACTGCCCCCAACATATTTGGAAGAAAATTTCAGTGCAGCCACGGAGTAAGGGATTATTAAGGGCCTTTGTAAAGAGCTTAATTTAAATTTTAAGGTATCCTCAGAGATGAATCCCAGGAGGAAAAGCCACATAAGTTGGTTTGTGGTATTTCCTGAAAATGTCTTGATGAGATTGCTTAGCTGGCATCCAAAAGCTATGGGAATGCTGCCCCTTTCAGAGTTTGTTTTTTCTCAGTCTTATTTCCAACACGTTTATCATGATACAAGTTCTAGAAATACCAGAAGAGTTAGGTTTTCCATTATCCTGGGATTATATTAATGGATTTGAAGGGCCGTCGTGGCAATGCTGTCATCTTGGCCACTTTACCACTTCTCAGAAAGAAAAAATGAACATGAAATCTGTTTAGTTATTAACAATTCTAGTCAAGACGTGGGAGGAGAGGGTATAAAAGCTATTGGCCAGACTGAAGTTTATATTAGAGCAGTAAGTTTCATTTATTTGGATATTCCTAGGCCCCATGACCACATTCTAAGATTTAGGAGTATTGAATTATAAACCCAGCTCCAGAATGAGCCAGCAGTGGCTGTAGATGTGATTGACTGGGGCTGGGCCTGGTGGAGCCTCACAAGTGGTTGCACTGACCTGCTGGTTGAAGTGTTGACCCTTAGCTTCAGGGCCATGATTAGAGCTGCAGAATTAATTTGAGCACAAGAGTGGACCTACTCCTTGGAATATGGGCCATGCATTCAGATGGGGAAGAATTGGCAAGGTAGGAAGAGAATATTCTCTTTCATCCCTAGTATTTATATAGAATTCACTCATCCCCTCACTCATCCAATTCAAAATTATATCTGTGAGTGTATGTATAGAAACTAACGATTCTATAGCAGTGCTCACTCTGTACAGTAGTGCTGCTGCTGCTGCTGCGTCACTTCAGTCGTGTCCGACTCTGTGTGACCCCATAGATGGCAGCCCACCAGGCTCCCCCATCCCTGGGATTCTCCAGGCAAGAATACTGGGGTGGGTTGCCATTTCCTTATCCAATGCATGAAAGAGAAAAGTGAAAGTGAAGTCGCTCAGTCTGTCCGACTGTTAGCGACCCCATGGACGGCAGCCCACCAGGCTACTCCGTCCATTGGATTTTCCAGGCAAGAGTACTGGGGTGGGGTGCCATTGCCTTCCCCGGTAAAGTAGTGCAGGACCATAAAAATTACCCTGCAAACTGCAATCGGAAAAGTGACCATTTGAATCAATGAGGAAAGTGTGACTGCTCCATGACCTTTATTTTTTTTTTTTTGTATTTATTTATTTTTTTACACGAACTCCCAAACATGAACCCCCCTCCCATTACCTTTAAAATTCTCCTACTATTAGTTATAAATGTACAAGGAAATGAAAAAAAAATATAGTAAGACTATTATTTAGTTAGTACTCTAAAACATTAGAAACTTTGAGAGTTAGTATAAAAAACTTCTCGAGTCATTCAAACAGTGCTTGCCTTCTCTTTTCATCATATAACAACACAGAACAAACATACTCTCTGTCTTGGCAAATGATCATATTCCCTTTAAAATTTGGATCAGCTTCTAACAGTTTACCCTTTGCTCTCTTTATATCACTGTGAAGTATCTCTGAGAGCTCCTTCCACGTGAAATAGTTTGCAGAATCACTTCTCCTGGGACATCATCTTCCCTTCTGTCATGAACACTTTACTTATTTATGTCAATAAATTTGCCTTCACCAAGTTCCTTTGGCTGCAAATCTAGACTATGTCCAACGGAGAAGACGTCATATAGTCCATGGTCAGCTATTTCTTCTATAACTATATTTACATTTGATTTAAGTTTGACTTCCAAGATAATCACTCTTCATTTCTTTGCCGCACTTTATTTATTTTCTGGCTAATTTCCTCCTTCAGTTATCCATATTCATAAAATGCTGTATGGGTTTATCACCGAGACAAGGGGCAACACAAGTGCTGCTTTTGCTATTTGTGTGTGAAATGAATAACAGTGCGATGGCCGCTCACCATGTCACGAAGAAGTGACACAATTTGTTACTGATCATAATAACAGTAACATAATTTGTTACTGATGTGAATCTGTTATTCATTAAGTGATCTGTGGACTGAAAAACCCAGCTGGGAAGTTTATACTGTGCATAATTATTCACAGTTCATATACCGTGGCAACTGTATTGTTGGAGGACTGATGTTATATAACTAATTCATGGTACTGAAGTTCTTGTACCTGAACTATGTAAAATGAGGACACATAATAGGGGTAACTAGAGAATGTCATGTTGGGTACGTAATAGAAATTCCCAACTTGTAGTGACATAGAAGATTACTTGGAGAAGGTGACACACAAGCTGAGACTTGATAAATAAATAGAAATTAATCTGACAAAGGAGGGTTGTAGGGAAGATTGTTCTGGGAGGAGATTAAAGTAGGTACAAAGCTCCAAATGTAAGAAAGTGCATGGGGTGTAGGGTGGCAGCCATGGTTGTTTCGGGCTGATTGCGGGTGATAATCCCAATACATTATTTTCAGGCTGCAGGCTGTTGTCCCTGGGAACCAGGCAGCACTGCCTGTGATTGGGAATTTGGAATGCTGTTTCAGGACAGTCACCTGAAGAAAGTGTTGAAGGGCCATCAACCACTGCCCTCAGACTAAGAGGCCCACCTTTGGCAGCTAGGAAAGTCACCAGGAAAATGAAACCAAATCAAAGTGACCTTAGATGCTGGTTTGCATACGTGACCCAGTGAACCCTAATGGTTCAGATGCAAGTGCCCTAAGTACAGGATGGTATAAAGCAAAGAGAAAAACTCCCTTTCAAAAGTCACAATTCAAAAGGCTGGTTCAAATCTTTAAATGACAAATTGTATTTCTAGTCAATACAGAGTTCAGTATCTTAATCTATTTGGCTAAAATCTGAATGATTTCAGCCCAGGCAATGCACTGAAAATAATCTCACTTAATTTCCACCACACTCCACTCTTACGAAGTTGCTATTTTTATTCCCATTTTACAGATAAGGAAACTGAGGTTAAGTCACCATGGGGTCACAGAACTGGTTGCATGTAGGACTTATCCTAAAGCTTGTACCTTTACCTAATATACCATCAGTATGTTTTATTTCAATACATGGAAATAAACACAGATGCCAAATTGAGTGATTATTTTGTATAAGATAAACACACCAAGATAAATGTTAAAGAATAGGGCAAAAATATTTCATTCGTATAGAAACTCTGAGAAAGAGAATGCACAAGAGTAGCAGTTTTAAGGAAAGTTTTGCACAACTGTGTGGCATCCCAGACATGAGCAATGCATTTAAGATTCTCCTAGGAAAACAAAACAATGAGATTATCTCAATTATTGAGTTAACCATGAGATTTCACCATCTACATTCTAGCTATGAGTGAGACATTTGTTTGAATTAGATAAGAAGATATAATGTCATTTGAAGAAGGCCCAGTAAATTTAATAACAGAGATAAATGAAACTGACAATGATCTCACACTTTATAAATCTAAACATGGGACCAGGGTTAGGCACAAGGACCCTAGCAGTTGATGAATGAGCTTCAGTGCTGCTTCTTACACCATCAACTGGAGACCAGACATGATTTTTTAATGTTCCTTCTAACCAAGGGGATTAAAAAAGAATTAATTCAATTCCCTTTAAACCAAAGCACAGCAGCAGGAAACAACCCTGAACCTTCCCTCCTCAAATAGCAGCTCTGTTGACAATTTAATCACTAACTGAGTTGTGTAACTTGCCTATGACAAATGGTAAAACACCTACAAATGTGGAAATCTGCCAGAGCCTTCTTTCGTAGGAAGGGGAGGGAAAGCCTTATCCAGCTCACATATATGTTCTATCTCCTTGTCTTTTGCTTCCTGCCCACAACCACTGAAGCTGCTTCTGTATTAGCAGAGAAGATAGGACCTGTTCTGGATCTAGAAAGGAAGCGAAGTCACTGAAACATTTAGGATTCTCTGCTTCCCTCCCCACCCTTCCCCACCCTTCCCCACCCTTCCCCACTAGTCGCTCAGTTGTGTCTGACTCTTTGCAACCCCACGGACTGGAGCCCACTAGGCTCCTCTGTCCATGGACTCCTCCAGGCAAGAATACTGGAGTGGGTTGCCATTTCCTTCTCCAAGGCCACTGTAAGAGTTCAATAGATATTAGCTATGATTATCACTCTCACCTAATGTCTATAATTGGTATTAAAAATAGGAGTTCTGTGGATCTTAAAGACCTGTCTCTTATACACATCTCTTGTTAGCGTGTAGCCCCATACTAGGCTCCATCAAGCTGAAATGGCAGCACTATGGAGAACACCATGGAGATCCTTTAAGAAAATAAACATAAAACTACCATATGATCCTGCAGTCCCACTCCTGGACATTTACAGAGTAAACCATAATTCCAAAAAAAAATACATGAATGGCAATGTTCATCGCAGCACTATTTACAATAGTCAAGACATGGAAGCAACATAATTGTCTATTGACGGATGAATAAAGAAGATGTGATATATATATACATGATGGAATGTAATTCAGCCATGAAAAAGAATGAAATAATGCTATTTGTGGCAAATGGATGGACCTAGAGATGATTATAGTAAGTGAACTAAACAAATATCATATCCTATTACTTAGGTGGAATCTAAAAAAGTACAAATGAACTTATTTATACAACAGTAATAGACTCACAGACACAGAAAAACTTATGGTTACCAAAGGGACAAGAGGGGGTAGGGATAAATTAGGTGTTTGGGGTTAACATATACACACTACTATATATAAAATAGATAACCAAGGATATACTGTATAGCACAGGGAACTCAATGTCTTAAAATAATCTGTAAGAGAAAAGAACCTGAGAAAGAAATATGTGTGTGTGTGTATGTGTATCTGAACCACTTTGCTGTACACCTGAAACTAATACAACATTGTAAATCAACTCAACTTCAATAGAAAATAAAAAAAAAAGAAAAGAAGTTGAAATGGCAATCAGGAATGAATATGAGGCCCTGCATGATCTGGTTTCTTCCTCATTGTCCAGCTTTATCTCATGCTTCTTTCTGCCATGTTTGCTCCAATGTTTAGTTTTAGACATGGACATTTAGAATGCAATTAATCTAGGCTGTTCTTCCTTTTCTTAATAACTGAATCTTTTCTTTTTTTTTAAATTTAAATTTATTTTAATTGGAGGCTAATTTTACAGTATTGTATTGGTTTCCCATACATCAACATGAACCATTCTTTAGTCTCGGCTTAAGCTTCATTCTCTCTTGGAAGATTTCTTAGGTCATCTAAACTACATTGTCTCTATGTCACAGGCTTCCTGATACAAACCTGCTTCTTCTACATTCTCTACCAGATTGGAGGGTCTTTGACAACAGGTGCAGCATCTGCCTTGTCACCATGGACTCCAACACCCAGCACAATGCCTGACATAGTTACTGCCTTCAGCCAGTGTTTGCACAGTGAACAATTGCCTTCTTCACTTTCCTTTTTGAAAAAGGTATTACAAAAATATTTAAGACATACACAAATGTGTAAAGAAAAATATCACAACCCTCAGGTAGCCACTATAGTTGCGAGTTTAAATCCCTGTTGTCACTCTTTGATCACATTCTGCTCTTTAGAGGCAACTAGCAGTCTGAATTTGGTTACCATTTCCATACATTTCTTAGTACTTTCATTACACACATATGCAAACCTATAATATTATTTTGTGTGTTTTTATAGTCTACATAAGTGTTATATGTATTCTGCAACTGGCATTTTTCAAGTTCTTGTGATTTATTCACACAGTTGAATTTAGCTAGAGATTATTTATTCCTCTGCTGTGTAGTATTCTATCATATGACTACCCCAATATTCATCGGCTTTATTGTTGGTGGGTTAATTTCTAAGTTTTACCTATACCACAATGTCATGAATATCCTTACTTACAATGTTATTTTTCTTTCAGGTAGCACTGTGGTATCCAATACACTGATCTTTATAGTATTTACCTGTCAAAACTGACAGGGATTGGGTCTCTGGAAGCTATATGAGACAGATAATTGAACAACCCAATTTATGTTTGAGTGAAAGCATGTATCAATGGATTTTATGAGAAGCAGTATGGAATAGTGACGACTGATAGAGCACTGATTTGGGAGTTAAACGTGGTGGGTTGCAGCACCAACTCAACTGCTTAGCCACTATGCCACATCCAAATAGAAAGCCTCAGTTTTCTTTCTGTAAAACTGGAATGATGGTCTCCTATTTGCCTACCTCACAAGGGTGTTCAAATGATCAAATGAAATAATGTTGCTGAAAAGATTTTGAAATCTGATGGATTATGCAACATCGGAAGACCAACAACCAAATTTTATTACCCAAGTGTAATATCACAGAATTGTCATAAAATAAAACCACAAGAATATAAAATAATTTACCAACATCTATATTTAAATTTGTCATCACCTGTATCTTATTATCTGCTATCCATATTTAATTGGGGTGTTTTAGAGATAATGGCCTGGCGTGCTGCGATTCATGGGGTTGCAAAGAGTCGGACACGACTGAGCAACTGAACTGAACTGAACTGAAGAGATAATACCTTACCCCCAAAGGGCAGAACAGAGAAAACCAGGCTCTTGAGAGAAATATGTTTAGGTTCATGGACTTCTACTGTCTATAAAATCCTACCGAGAAAATTACTGAAATGAGTCACATTGGTTCCAGTAATGAATTTATTCCCACTTCTGCTTCACTGACTATGCAAAAGCCTTTAACTGTGTGGATCACAACAAATGGTGGAAAGTTCTTAAAAAGATGGGAATATCAGACCACCTTACCTGCCTCCTGAAAAACCTGTATGCGGGTCAAGAAGCAACAGTTAGACATGGAACAACGGACTGGTTCAAAACCGGAAAAGGAACATGATAAGGCTGTATATTGTCACCTTGTTTATTTAATTTATATGCAGAGTACATCATGCTAAATGTCAGGCTGGATGACTCACAAGCTGGAATCAAGATTGCTAGGAGAAATATCAATAACTTCAGATATGCAGATGATACCACCCTTATGGCAGAAAGTGAAGGGGAACCAAAGAGCCTCTTGATGAAGGTGAAAGAGGAGAGTGAAAAAGCTGGCTTAAAAATCAGCATTCAAAAAACTAAGATCATGGTATCTGGTCCCATCATTTCATGGGGAATAGATGGGCCAAAAGTGGAAGTAGTGACAGATTTTATTTTTGGGTGCTCCAAAATCACTGTGGATGTGACTGAGGCCATGAAATTAAAAGATGCTTGCTCTTTGAAGGAAATCTATGACAAACCTAGACAATATATTAAAAGAGCAGAGATAGCACTTTGCTGACAAAGGTCTGTGTAGTCAAAGCTATGGTTTTTCCAGTAGTCATGTATGGATGTGAGAGTTGGACCATAAAGAAGGCTGAACACTAAAGAACTGATGCTTTTGAACTGTGGTGCTGGAGAAGACTCTCCAGCAAGGAGATCAAACCAACCAATCCTAAAGGAAATCAACCCTGAATATTCATTGGAAGGACTGATGCTGATGCTGAAGCTCCAATACTTTGGCCACCTGATGCAAAGAGCCAACTCATTGGAAAAGACCCTGATGCTGGGAAAGACTGAGGGCAAAAGGAGAAGAGGGCAGCAGAGGATGAGAGGGTTAGACAAAATCACTGACTCGATGGACATGAGTTTGAGCAAACTCTGGGAGATAGTGAAGGACAGGGAAGCCTGGCATGCTGCATGCAGTTCATGGGGTCGAAAAGAGTCGGACATGACTTAGGGACTGAACAACAAAGGAATTTATTCCAAAGGTTCTGTCTTCATGCTTAGACGTACATTAAGTTATGAAACTTAAAATGGTTATAGGAAGGGGTTTAGAGCTTGAAAGATGGGTTCAAATCTTCCTCTAGTTCCCTCTCTGTACTGAGGATAAAAAGATAATCATGTAGGACAATTGTTGGGAGGATTAAATGAGCTCATGTATATAAGGCAGCATCCCTTTCAGGATGTGGCTGAAAATTAGCCTTAGTTGAAATTTCCCAACAGGTGAGGCAAGGTTGTTGCGTTTTTGTTCTTAAATTGTGATCTCAGTTACCTCAGTTTAACTCCTCTTCACTTTGAAATTTAATTTTATTTATTTACATTACAAATTGATGTCTCACAGTTCTGGAGGCTGGGAAGTCCATGATCAAGATGCTGACTGAGTTGGTTCCTGGAGAGGGACCTCCTCCTGGCTTGTGCGTGAACACATTCTTACTCTAAGCCCCAGGTTTGGAGAGGGGGATCTCATCTCTCTCACCTTTTATCCTTATTTGTTTTTTGGCCATGCTGTGTGGTATATAGTATCTTAATTCCTTGACCAGAAATGGAGCATGTGGCCCTTGCTCAGGGATCAAACCCACGCCCCCTGAAGTGGAAACACAGAGTCTTAGCCACCGGACTGCCAGGGAAGTCCTCCTCTCCACTTTTTAAAAAGTGTTGGTCTAGCCATTCTGTCCGGACCTCCAGCTATCATATGCCTAACTGTCACTTCTGAATATATGACCGAGGCAGCTATGACATGTTCAGTGCACAAAGAGTGTTGCCACCACTATAAAATTTTATAGGCGCCAAGTGCTTCTGAAATCTTGACTTCCGATTTGGAAACTGAGAAAGAGCAGCCTGGTTAATTTATCTGATTCATTAGCAAAGAATCAGAGAGAGGTTTTCAAATAAAATCCAATTCCGGCCATGCCATCTTGGTCTCCTGTAAATGCTGGAAATAGATAAGGTTAAAACACAATGTCACAGCTCTAGGTTTCTGCAGAATTTTTGCTCTCCATATTCTGCTGTACTAGAATTCTGTTTTATCTTATAGTAATAATGAGTCAAAGAATAGATTTACCTTGTGCATTTACACACTGATAACTGGGTTCCTGGGAATTAGTTTGCTTTGCAAAGTATGCGTTTTTCTCTATAAACGTATCTTCTATAAAGGTCTCTCTGTGACTAGGAAGGAGGTGAAAGAGCTAGGAAGAGGGGCAACAGAACAATGTCCCTTCTGTTCTAGTAATATGGGGAGGATTCCTGGGGGGCATGTGCCTGGAAAAGACGGCTGGAGATGAACAGATGGAATCTGACTATCATAGATTTCTTTGTTGCACTACGTACTTTTGTTTACTCAAAGAAGTTTATTAAGGTCCCGCTACCAGGCAACACACCCTAGTAGCTTGGGAGCTAGACTCCTGTATTTAAATCCCAGTTCTGCCACTACAGCTTGTATGACCTTGGGCAAGTTATCTAATCTCTCTGTATCTCAATGTCCTCACCTATAAAATAGGGATAATAATAGTACCTGTCTTATAGAGTTGTTGGGGTTAAGTAAATTAATTATTGATATCTCTCTATCTGTATGTCTTTTAACTGTTGCTAGGCCATTGTAGTGATAGTCGCTCAGTTGTGTCTGACTCTTTGCAACCCCACGGACTGGAGCCCACTAGGCTCCTCTGTCCATGGACTCCTCCAGGCAAGAATACTGGAGTGGGTTGCCATTTCCTTCTCCAAGGCCACTGTAAGAGTTCAATAGATATTAGCTATGATTATCACTCTCACCTAATGTCTATAATTGGTATTAAAAATAGGAGTTCTGTGGATCTTAAAGACAGAGATTTTCTGATAGGTTATCAGTCTTCAGGGTTAGGAGGCTAAAGCAAAACAAGTACACTGAGATTATAATCTTCTCAGTCATGACAAATAGTTCAAACGTGGGAGGCTGATGCCTATAACTGATTTAGGAGGCAGAGACCAAACTATGCTTAATGGTAAAGAAAATGCATGCTATTATGTATCTGCTAAATAAGCCATCCTTTCAAAATGGAAAACATCATAGTCATTTCAGTTTGCCACTGAGCTTGGCCAATGCCACTGGAGCAGCGTGAATGGAGCGTGATATAAAAGTAGACACATAATGTACTGTTCTAAATTCAGAGCGCAGTTCTCTAACATGGCTACTCTCTGAAATTTTCAGAGAGATGATGCATAGAATTAGGTGGCTATTAAGCTAAAAGTGAACAACAGTAAAACAGAGAAGGGACTGCAAGGCCTGATGGAGTTGAAGAGAAACCATTAAATATCTAGGTAGTAGAAATGGAGGTGGAAATTGTGTTTGCCTTCTTACTTTATGGGAATGCTAAACCTACTGCAGTTTGGAGTTCACAGATAAAAATCTTTAAAGAAAAACTAAAAAACGAATAAGACGTCCATAGATGGAAAGCTTACATGTTTGCTCAATAACCCATTCTTTAGCAATACTCCTAAGAAAATGACTTTTGTGTGACCTAAATTCCTTACCCTGTAGCCAACATCTGCCTAAAAGATGCTGCTTCAACTATAGAAAAAACCCCGCAGAGCTAGAATTCCTGGGGAATGGGTAGGTTTTATTGTTGTTTTAGTTGCTCTGCTTAGTTTGGACTAAGAAGAAAAATTATTTCAAGCTTTCTGTCCACAGACTTTATGGGAATCAGGGGAAGGCTTAGAGATACAGTAGAGAGAATCTTCTGTACTTCTGTACAATTTTAATCTTTGAATAATTCAGGACTTTCCAGGGCCTTAGGGTTCATCAGGAAGAAGGTGATTATGACTGGGCAGGACAGAAATGTAGAAAGTTTAGAAGACCTGAACTAATCTTCTTTTCTGCCCCCTCAATCTTGGAAGTAGTGCTTTTATGGGAGGTGGAGGGGTGGAAACACATTCAATATAAAAGTCTTTCCTCATTATCTCAGGGTGGGAAAAAAAAAAAAGGCAGTTCTATCCTCCTACACTGTTGTTGGGAATGTAAATTGGTATAGTCACTGTGGAAAACAGTATGGAGGTTCCTCAGAAAACTAAAACAGAGTTACCATATGATCCAGCAGTCTCACTTCTGGGCATATATCCAGACAAAACTCTAATTTAAAAAGACACATGCACCTCACGGGTCATAGTAGCACTATTCACAATAGTCAAGACATGGAAACAACCCAAATGTGCACTGGCAGATGAATGTATAAAAAATATGTGCTACATATATACAATGGAGTACTACTCAGCCATAAAAAGAATGAAGTGTCATTTGCAGCAACATGGATGGACCTAGAGATTATCACACTAAGAAAAGTCAGTCAGAAAGACAACTATCATATGATATCACCTATATGTGTAATCTAAAATATGACACAAATGAACCTATCCACAAAACAGACAGACTCACAGACAGAATAGACTGGCGGCTGCCAAGGTGGAGGGGCATTGAGGAAGGGATGGAGCAGGAGGCTGGGGTTAGCAGATGTAAGCCATGATATATGGAATGGATAAATGACAAGGTCCTACTGTATAGCACAGAGAACCATATTCAGTATCTTGTGATAAACCATATTGGAAAAGAATATAAAAAAATACATGAATGTGTGTGTGTATATATATATGTATATATATCTCTACACAAAATATATATTGGAGTAGGAAATGGAAATCCACCCTAGTTTTCTTTTCTGAAGAATCCCATGGTCAGAAGAGCCTGGAAGGCTATGGTCCATGGGGTCGCAAAGAGTTGGACACAACCAAAGTGATTAGCATATATATATATATATATATATATAACTGAGTCACTTTACAGCAGAAATTAATACAACATTGTAAGTCAATTATACTTCAGAAAGGCAGTTATAGTAAATTTGAGGATTGTGACAGTAGTTCTAGTTCTAAGTTTTAAAAAACAACTTTAGTGAAATATAATTTACATACTATAAAATTCATCTATTAAAAATGTACAACTTAGTGATTTGTAATGTATTTACAGAACTGTGCAACCATTACTCTGGAAAGAAACCTATTAATATTAGCAGCCACTCCCCATCAACCTCAGGCAACCACTAATCTACTTTCTATGTCTATGGATCTGCCTTTTCTGGAGAGTTCACACAAATGGAATCATACAACATGGGGTCTTCAGTGATTTGCTTTTTTCACTTAGCATAATGTTTGTCTTCAAGTTTAACTGATGTTATAGGATGTGTCAGTACTTTATTTTTCTAACTGATGTATGATATGACTTTATAGTCTGCCTTCCATATCTTCTGGTTCTATATCCACAGATTTAATCAACTGTAGATACAAAATAGTCTAAAAAAAATTTCAGAGACTTCGAAAAAGCAAAACTGGAGTTTGCTACATGCTGGCAACTATTTACATAGCATATATGTTTTATTTACAACTATTTACATAGCACTTATACTATATTTTTGGGCTTCCCTGGTGGCTGAGTCAGTGCTAAAGAATCCACCTCCCAATACAAGAGATGTGGGTTTGATTCCTGGGTTGGGAAAATCCCTTAAGGGGATTGTCACAGAGAAAATTCCTTAAGGGGATTTCCTTCCTCTGGAGAAGGAAATAGCAAATTATTCCAGTATTCTTGCCTGGGAAATCCCATGGACAGAGATGCCTGGCGGGCTACTGTACATGGGGTCACAAAAGAGCTGGACATGACTTAGTGACTGAACAGTATGCTGTGTTAGGTATTATAAGCTATCTACAGGTGATTTAAAGTATACAGGAGAATGTGTGTAGGCTGTATGAAAATACAATGTGATTTCGTATAAGGGAGTTGTGCATCCCAGAATTTTGGTATCTGCTGGGGTTCTTGGAACCAATCCCCCATGGATACTGAGGGACAAGTGTACATGGATAGAATATATTTTATTTATCCATTGATTAGTTGATGAACATTTAGATTATTTCCACTTTTTGGCTGTTAAGAATACTGTTTCTATGCCATCTTGAGAAAGAAAAATGGAGCTAAAGGAATCAATCTTCCTGACTTCACACTATACTACAAAGCTATAGTCATCCAGACAGTATTATACTGGCACAAAAACAGAAATATAGGTCAATGAAACAAATAGAAAGCTCAGAGATAAGCCCATGCGTCTATGGGCTCATTATCTTTGATACAGGAGGCAAGAATATACAGTGGAGAAAAGACAGCCTCTTCAATAAGTGGTGCTGAGAAAACTGAGCAGCTATGTGTAAAAGAATGAAACTAGAATATCTCCTTATACTGAACACAAAAACAAACTCAAAATGGTTTAAAGACTCAAAGGTAAGGCCAGAAATTGTAAAGCTCTTAGAGGAAAACACAGGCAGAACAATCCCTGACGTAAATCACAAGATTCTCTATAGCCCACTTCCTAGAGTAATGGAAATAAAAGACAAAAATAAACAAATGTGACCTAATTAAACTTAAAAGCTTTTGTACAGCAAAGGAAACTATAAATAGAGTGAAAAGACAACCCTCAGAATAGGAGAAAATAATAGTAAATGAAACAAATGACAAAGGATTGAATTCCAAAATATACAAGCCACGCATGCAGCTCAATACCAGAAAAACAATCTAATCAAAAAGTGGGCAGAAGATCTAAACAGATATTTCTCCAAAGAAGACATACACACAGCTAATAAACACCTGAAAAGATGCTCATCATCACTCATGATTAGAGAAATGCAAATCAAAATTACAATGATACCACCTCATACCGATTAGAAGGGCCATCATCAAAAAATCTACAAACAATAAAAGCTGCAAAGTGTGTGGAGAAAGGGAACCTTCTTGCACTGTTGGTGGGAATGTAAATTGATACAGCCACTATGGAGAACAGTATGGAGATTCCTTAAAAAACTAGGAATAAAACCACCATATGGTTTTATTAGTAGTGAGTAGTGAGTCCAACAAACTCACTACTGGGCAGATAGCCGGAGGGAACCATAACTGAAAAAGACACATGTACGCCAGTGTCCATTACAGCACTATTTATAACAGCTAGGACAGGGCAGCAACCTAGATGTCCACTGAGAGAAGAATGGAAGAATGGATAAAGAATTGTGGTACATATATACAATGGAATATTACTCAGCCGTAAAAGGGAACACATTTGAGTCAGTTCTAATAAGGTAGATAAACCTAGATGTTGTACAGAGTGATGTAAGTCAGAAGGAGCAAAACAAACATCATATATTAATGCATATATATTGAATCTAGAAAGCTGGTACTGATGAACATATGTGCAGAGCAGCAGTGGAGACGCAGACATAGAGAACAGACTTGCGGACACAGTGGGGGAAGGAGAAGGCAGGACAAACAAAGAGAGCAGCGTGGAAACTTACACACGCCACAGAAACAGAGAGCCAGGGAGCTCAACCCCATGCTCTGTGACAACCTAGAAGGCTGGGATGGGGGGCAGGTTAGGAGGGAAGTTCAAGAGGGAGGGGAAATACGTATATATGGTTTTAGAACAGGCAGAGGAACCAGAGATCAAATTGCCAACATCCGCTGGATCATGGAAAAAGCAAGAGAGTTCCAGAAAAACATCTATTTCTGCTTTATTGACTATGCCAAAGCCTTTGACTGTGTGGATCACAATAAACTGTGGAAAATTCTTAAAGAGATGGGAATACCAGACCACCTAACCTGGCTCTTGAGAAATCTGTATGCAGGTCAGGAAGCAACAGTTAGAACTGGACATGGAACAACAGACTGGTTCCAAATAGGAAAAGGAGTACGTCAAGGCTGT
>SJYX01023462.1:254599-283736 GCA_006410675.1 Oreotragus oreotragus | reverse complement strand
ATTCCTTATTCTAATGTCACAAGGATTTGCACTTATGTTTTCTTCTGAGGGTTTTTATAGTTTCAGCATTTACATTCAAGTCCGTGATCTATTTTGAATTAATTTTGTGTATAATATAAAGGAGAGGTGTGACTTCATTCTTTTGTACGTGACACTCCAGTTTTTCTATCATCATTTGTTGAAAAGACTAGGAAATGGAAACCCATTCCAGTATTCTTGGCTAGGAAATCCCATGAACAGAGGAGCCTTGTGGGCTACAATCCATGGGGTTGCAAGAGTTGGACGTGACTTAGCAACTAAACAAAATTCTTTCCTCATTAGTTCATATACAGTTGATCCTTGAACAATGGTAGGGGGTGGTGGGGACTAGGGGTGCAGTCGAAAATTCTTATAAACTTCACAGCAGATTCAACCAACCACAGATTGAATATTGATACGAAAAACTGATTTCATGGATTTTTTCCCCTCTCTACTACATTTGTTTGACATTGGATCAAACAGTTTTCACACATTTGTCCACTTTTTTCATTCATTAGTGATGTGCTGAATGTATATTAGGCAGCAGTGGACACACAGTGAAGAATGTGACAGTGGGTGGATTCAGCCTGAAGCTAGTTCCTCTCTTGATCTCCAGACAAGGAGAAGGGATGAGGACATTATATGCTTATTTCAATAGATTCTTGTACCTTCTGTCCTCTTCCGCTCTAATATACTACTATTTCTTAATAAGCTGGGGTCTTCAAATATATTGTTATCGCCCTCTTTCTGAAATAGTTTCCCCCTTTCTCCTCTTCTGGTTAACTCCTTCTCACTTCAGTTCTCAACTGAACCATCACTTTGTCAGGGAAAATACCCTGATTCCCTCCTGTCAACATGCATATGGGGTCCTCTACTTCAACTGGGTAGTATGCTCTATGGTGGTTTAGTTGCTACGTCGTGCCCGATTCTTGCGACCCCATGGACTGTAGCCTGTCTGGCTCCTCTGTCCATGAGATTCTCCAGGCAAGAATACTGGAGTTGGTTGCCATTTCTTTTTCCAGGGGATCTTCCCGACCCAGGGGTTGAACCTGGGCTTCCTGCATTGTAGGCAGATTCTTCACCAACTGAGCTATGAGGGAAGCCCCCAGTATGCTCTACAATGGTAGGAAATAATTATTTGGGTAATCAGTGGCTTACTGTACATCTCTTCTGCTGTTGTGATAGATCCTATGGGGTGGGTATCTTGTCTATCTTTTCAGGCACACTATTCCATAGCACTTGGGCGAGCAAATTCCAGAATCAACAGACAGACCTGGTGAGAATCCCAGCTACAGTTGACAGCTTTTACTTTATTTTTTCCCATCTATGAAATAGAGATAATAATGGTACTTGCCTCTTAGGGCTCTTTTGAGAATTAAGGAATAGCAGTAGCATGTGAAATGCCCAGGTTGGTGCTTGGCACATGGCAGTTAGTTGGTTAAAATCTACTGAATGAATGAATGCATCAGCCCTATGGGGCACCTGCTATGCCCAGTGGACTTGTGTGGGAATGTGCATTTCCCATGGCAGTTGGGCAGAGAAGGCTGAATGACTCCTTAATAACATTCTGGAATCACAGGCATTCCCCCAGCACCCTGGGTGGAGGTAAAATCTCTCTGTTAAGGGGGGGATGATGACTTTCTGAGGCAGTCTGTAAAGCCATCAAAAACAATTAGCCAAGCCTAGGTACCCTTTCTAGCTCCATGACTCAACATCTAGGCAAGTTACACAGCCTTATTGAGCCTCAGTTACCACCTCTGTAAAACAAAATTATGCATCATATCTTCATTATGAGTTTGGTGAGCAGATTTGGTGGGACAGAGTACACAACGCACTTAGCTCAGGGCCTGACACATCCCACAGGCTCAGAGAGCTTGAGTTCCTTCCAGTTGTTAGTGTTGGAGAGGCTCTGGTTTCTTGTTATGAGAGATTTAAATCCCCAAGTATTAGTTTCATTAAACCCTGACAATCTTCCAAGGAGAATGGGAAACAAAGGGCATATAAAACACCCATTTAGTGCTAGTTTATTGTAAGCCACAGTTAATCAGCTTGCCAAATTTTCCATTCATTCCCAAGAAGTCATAATTAGGAAAACAAACACTGTGTGTGTGTGTGTGTGTGTGTGTGTGTGTGTGTNAAAGGGCATATAAAACACCCATTTAGTGCTAGTTTATTGTAAGCCACAGTTAATCAGCTTGCCAAATTTTCCATTCATTCCCAAGAAGTCATAATTAGGAAAACAAACACTGTGAGTGTGTGCGTATGCGTGTGTGTGTGTGTGTGTGTGTGTGTGTGTGTGTGTGTGTTATTTGGTGGTGGTTAAAATTCAGCCAACTTTTTGGTCTCAGTTTAGAGAACATGAAACAAGCCAATTGCTTAAGTATTTCCATCGTTCCAGATTAAGGTAAAAAGCAGTTTGCATTCACATTATTCCTGATCTTCAGGGATATTTCTTTTGCTTTAGGTCTTCCATGGTCATCTTTCCTTCTATCTTTGATGAAAGCTGAGAGCTTTGCCCCTCTTTTCTGCCTTCCTTTCCCTCCCCCTCCCTCTATTCTTTTCTTTCCTTCTCTTTCCTTTTTACCTCTGTTCCCCTACCTTTCTTTTCTTCTCTCTTTCTTCCTCCAAAGTGACAGCTTGGCATCTCTATGTCAAATGGGGATAATTAAAATAATAATGACTTCACAAGATTATTGGGAGAATGAAATGAGGCATCTTGGTTCTTAATGCAGGGCTTCCCTGGTGGCTCAGAGGTTAAAGCGTCTGCCTCCAATCCGGGAGACCCGGGTTCGATCCCTGGGTTGGGAAGATCCCCTGGAGAAGGAAATGGCAATCCACTCCAGTATTCTTGCCTGGAGAATCCTGTGGACAGAGAAGCCTAGTAGGTTACAGTCCATGGGGTCGCAAAGAGTCGGACACGACTGAGCGATTTCACCTTCATCTTCACCTTCACCTAGCATATAGTAAGCCCTTCTACATGTTGGTCAAGATTATCACTGTTTGAAAAAAGGCAGGTTGCCTATATTATTCCTTTCCTCTGGGTTCTTCTGTTTTGTTTTTTCAAACTCCAAGTCTTGGGAACAATTTGCCTGTATTTCTTTCACTAGTTCTTTCCACTGAGGCCTGCTAGTGGCTCTCAGTAACAGGAGAGTAGCAGAACTGCTAATAAAATATTTTTGTATGAGACACCTTAGGAGACAGAGGATGAGATGGTTGGATGGCATCACCAACTCGATGGACATGACTTTGAGCAAGCTCCGGGAGCTGGTGATGGACTGGAAGCCTGGTGTGTTGCAGTCCATGAGGTTGCAAAGAGTCAGACACGACTGAAAGGCTGAACTGAACACCTTAGGAGCCTTGCATTGGGCCGGCATCTCACATGAGAATTGGTTCCTGGCTGGATATGCTCACAGCATGGTTAGTGTCTGCTTAGGTCCTGGCTGCCACTGTCATGTTCGACCTGTCCCAAGGGTGCTGGGGCTATACAGCAGACAGGCAAAGGCAGGCTCAGAACCAAGTCCTGTTTCCATAGGAACAGGTCAGTACCACCCAGGGTCAATTGTGAGTGCCTGCAGCCTTGGGCACCATATTAAGTAGCATCAATGGATCTCTGAAGTTCAATATTTTAAATTAATGCACAGAGAGGGGCCAAACTCAATTCTTCATTGTCTGACTGTCAGTTGTTTAGCCTACTGGAGATGTTTCTCTCTGATCCTCAGGACTGGGGCCATAAGAAAAGTAGGAAAGATGCCGGTGTTCTTCTCTGATTCTTTCCTTGCACTTTACTAGGGGGTATAGTGGTCCCTAACTTCAGAGAGCATCTGAATCACCATGTTAAATGCAGATTTCCAAGATTCCACCCACAAGACTCACACTCAGTATGTCTTGGGGCAAGACCAGAAACTGCATCTTGAGAAGCAACCCAGGTTTGCTACTTTTGAAATCCTTTCCTTATCTGTGGTCTGTTTCACCTCCTTCAACCAGTGCAGTGGCTGTTGGGAGGCAAGACTTTGTCTAGGCTGTTTACTACTGCCTTTTAGGAAAAGAGCAAAATGCAATCTAGCATCTCCCAAACTTCAACTGGCACACAAATCACCTGCCAGCTTATGAAAAGGCAGATTCTCATTGGTTTATTCTAGAGTAGGGTCCAAGAGCATACATTTCAACTCTCCTTGGTAATGATGCAAGGTCACCACTCTGAGTAGGTAGGGTGGCATCTTTCAGAGTATAAACTGGGGTCAGACCACCTGGATTTGAATCCTGCTTCCACCTCTTACTAGTGGAGAAGCCCTGGGATGCTCTCTTCTCCTATAAAGTAGAGCCAGTAACAGCAACTTTCTCACAGGGTCCTTTTGGGGCACTTAGGAAGTAACATAGTGGAAGCATTTAGCCCCATATATGGTGAGTATTCAGTTAATATCAACAGTTATTATCACTGTCATGAAAAGTACCAGGAAGTTAAAGTTCAGTCACAATTTGAGAAACTGGCATTGTGGTCAACACACAAAGTTCAGCTTTAGATTGCTTGTATTTACATACTGATTCCACCACTTATTAATTGTGTGTCCTTGGGCAAGCTTCTTCACCTCTCCATGCCACAGTTTCCTTACCTGTAAAATGGGGAAAATAGAGGCAGCTACTTCCTATGGTTGTTGGGAAGATCAGATAAGATGATGCATCCAAACTCCTTACTGTGGTACTAAGCATCTAGGAGCTCCTTTTACTGTTATTATTATCACCAATCAGCTGTAGCTGAAGAAATTTAGGGTGAGGTTGTAACCTACTAGGACCTCTGGTTTGGCTGATATACATCCTTGCCTAGTCTTAAGATGTCAACGCAGCTACCACCCTTCAGCTATTCCTTTAGATTAATCACAGTTGTATTTATTATGTGTGCTCCTTTGAGAGTTATTTAACATCTGTGCACCTCACTTTCTTGATCTGTAAATAGGAAAAATAATAGCAGCTGACTCATAGTATTATTATATGCATATAAGCAAAGAATAATTAGAAGAGAATTTGGCACATGGTAAGTGCTCAATAGATGTTAGCTATAGTAGCAATATGCCAGCAAATTTGGAAGACTCAGCAGTGGCCACAGGACTGGAAAAGGTCAGTTTTCATTTCAATTCCCAAGAAAGGCAATGCCGAAGAATGTTCAAATTACCATACAATTACACTCATTTCACATGCTAGCCAGATTATGCTCAAAATCCTTCAAGCTAGGCATCATCAGTACATGAACCGAGAACTTCCAGATGCACAAGCTGGGTTTAGAAAAGGCAGAAGAATCAGAGTTCAAATTGCCAACATCCGCTGGATCATAGAAAAAGGAAGGGAATTCCACCCACAAAAATCTACTTCTGCTTCACTGATTATGTTAAAGCCTTAGACTGTGTGGATCACAACAAACTGTAAAATTCTTAAAAAGATAGAAATACCAAACCACCTTAACCTGCCTCCTGAGAAACCTGTATGCAGGACAAGAAGCAACAGCTGGAACCAGGCATGGAACAATGTACTGGTTCAAAATTGAGAAAGGAGAACGTCAAGGCTGTATATTGTAACCCTGCTTATTTAACTTACATGTAGGGTACATCATGCAAAATGCCATGATGGATGACTTATAAGCTGGAGTTAAGATTGTCCAGAGAAATATCAACTACCTTTGATATGCCAGTTTAATGGCAGAAAGCAAAGAGGAACTAAAGAGCCTCTTGATGAAGGTGGAAGAGAAGAGTGAAAAAGCTGGCTTAAAACTCAACATTCAAAAAAAATGAAGATCATGGCATCTGGTCCCATCACTTCATGACAAATAGATGGGGAAAAAGTAGAAATAGTGACAGATTTCTTTTTCTTGGGCTCCAAAATCACTGCAGATGGTGACTGCAGTCATGACATTAAAAGACATTTGCTCCCTGGACGAAAAGCTATGACAAACCTAGATAGTGTATTAAAAAACAGAGATATCACTTTGCTGACAAAGGTCCCTCTAGTCAAAGCTATGGTTTTCCAGTAGTCATGTATGGATGTGTACAGCTGGACTACAGAGAAGGCTGAGCATCAAAGAACTGATGCTTTCAAACTCTGGTGCTGGAGGAGACTCTTGAGGAGTCCCTTGGACAGCAAGGAGATGAAACCAGGCAATCCTGAAGGAAATCAGCCCTGGATATTCACTGGCAGAACTGAAGCTGGAGCCCCAATACTTTGGTCACCTGATATGAAGAGCCAGCTCATTAGAAAAGACCCTGATTCTGGAAAAGAATGAGGGTAAGAGAAGGGAGCAACAGATGTTGAGATGGTTGCATGGTATCACCAACCCAATGGACATGAGTTTGAGCAAATCTGGGAGATAGTGAAGGAGAGGGTAGCCTGGAGTGCTGCAGTTCAAGGAGTCGCAAAAGAGGCAGACATGACTCAGCAACTGAATAACAACAACAACAAAATAATAGCAATTATTATTATTGTTAGATTATCATTACATGATAATATAGTGTATGAAGCAGATGTTAGCTATGATAATAGTTAATGCATATGTTATACAAAGTATGTATTATAATAGTATCATAGACTAAATGTAATAGTTTGCATTGTTTTGCCTGAAAATATCTTGTCTTCATTCAAAAAATTTCACCTGTGGTAAAATACACATAAAATTTATCATCTTAACCATTTTAAGTGTACAGTTCAGTGGCATTGAATATATTCACAATGCTATTCAATCATCACCACCATCCATCTCCAGGACTTTTTTCATGTCACAAAACTGAAACTCTATACCTGTTAGACAATAAATCCACATGATCGCCTACCCTCACCGTGCCTGGCAAGCACCACCATGCTTTCTGTCTTTATGAATTTGTCTACTCTAGGTACTTCATAAAAGTGGAATCATACAGTATTTGTCTTTTGTTACTGGCTTATTTCACTTAGCATGCTGTCCTCAGGGTTCAGCCCTGTTGCAGCATGTGTCAGAATTTCCTTCTTGTTTAAAGTTAAACAATATTCCGTTGCACAGATATATCTTTGTTTATCCATTCTTCCACAAATGGACACTTGGATTGCTTCTGCTTTTGCCTGTTGTGAACAACTGTGCTATGGACATGGGTGTGCAAAATCTTTTCAAGATGATATTACTTTTGTGGTCAAAGAAGTTATATCTGTTCTTATAACTTCTGACCCTAGTCAGAGATGTTTCTCCTTTACACTATTATACATCAACAGAAAGGAGAAAGCTGAGAAACAAGGAACGGAAACTTCTCTCACTTATTTATTCAAGCTCTTATCTACTCATTCCCAACATTTCGTTGATGATAATCTGCATAGTAAGGTATGTGCTAGGTGCTGCTGGACTCCAACAGTGGCCAGTATTCTAGCTGGCTACTGTATAGTGTAGTAAAGTTATATTTAAATAGTGACTTTTCTTCTTTCTCACAGGGCTACCTTTATCTGGAAGCTCCTTCCTTTGGGATACGGATAGAATTCCAGCCTTGGGCACACTCAGAAACTCTGCCTGAGCCCCAGATAGAATAGCCCTCTCAGAAGAGGCTTTTTTTTTTTTTTCCCCCAAAGCATTTAAAAATAGTCTCAATCAAGACTTTGCAGGAACTCCAGTCTGTAGGAGTAAAACTTGTGTAGAATTAAAAACTTGTGTTCATACTTTCTATCATTCAGAAACATTTTTGGAGAGGTTTGGGGGTGGGAGGGTAGATTATTTCAATTTAACTTCAGGCCAGTTACAGGCATAAACTTCTACACAAAAGCACTCTCTAGTCCTCTGTATCTTAACACCCTTGCGGTGGGGAGTCTGTGGTGGCAGGAACCCATGCCTTCGGGGAGGTACAGTGGCTAAGAGTGAGAGTGTGCATGCCAGAAAGCCTGGGTAGAAATCTCGGCTTACTTACAAAGGGTGGGATCTTTGGTTCAGGTTTAAGATCGTGAATCCTAACCTTCCGGATTCAGTTTCCCCTTCAGTAACACGAGGTGAACCACAGTCTCTAGCTCAGAGGGCTGCTGTGCAGATTTAATGAGCCAATACTCATAATGGGTCTGCTTGTCACAGGACCTGGCACAGAGTAAGTGCAAATTAATGTTGGATATCCATCACCACAATGAATGTGCTCCCCGCTGCAGCTGCACAGACCATTTTTTAATCCTTCAGATATACCATGCTCCTGCTCCTCATCTGGGCCTTTGCCCATGCTTTCCTCTCTCCTCTTTCCCAACTGTGAGCCTACTGTCTTTCTAACTGTATTCATTCTTCATGTCCCATCTGAGGTATTTTCTCCAAGAAAACTGGTTACATGGTTCTTCCTTGAGCTCCACAAATACCCTGCATGTATCCCTGCCAGGGTACCCATCCCTCTGTACCGTTGCTCTAATCCAGTCATCCTCTCACTAAGCTGTGAGCTCCATGAGGCCAGATGGAGGTCTCTAGGGGATCTCAAATGAAAGGAATTAGTGAAAGTGGGGTCAGCTTCCACCAGCAAGACTGCTACCCTGGACCCCTATCTCAGGCACCCCAGAGATCCCCTGGTGCAACGTGCCTCATGACCCTCCCTCACAGCATGTAGTAGAAAGGGTGTTTGTCCGTTCCCAGGGCACCCCTGGTTGGCTACCAAAGACCTAACTTCAGAGGACTCTTTCAGCTTTTAGAGGGAGTCATGAAGATTTTCAGGTATATGTTCTTGTTCTGGGCCACTGGCCAGAGGTTCTGTCCACAGCAAATAGATTGACTGGCCTTTTTTTTCTTCCTCAAACCACTGTCTCAATCCTCATTAGCAATTCTCCATCCCAATTCTTACAATGGTGTATTTGTCTCCCTTTCATTTCAAATGAATTGTAATTAAGCTACTGGCCTTGCTGGGCAGCTGATTTCTCAGAAAGGCTATGTTCTCAGTGATAAGACACTTCTGTGCTATTTCTAGTCAATCTATCAACCTTCCTACCAAGTTAATTCCTCTCAGATTAATGTAAGACACATAGCTATAATAACAAACATTCATTGTTTCTCTGTGCCAGGCAGTCTGCGTGGACTTTATCTGCGTTATCTCATTTAATTCTTATAACCACCCTGTTAAACATTATAGAAACTGCTAGTGTCCCCTTTACAGCCGAGGAAATTGAGGCACAGAGAGATTAAATAATTAGCTCAAGGCACACAGAAAGAAAGTGATAAAACAGGGACTCAAACTCAGTTCTGCTAACCCTCAAAGGCTGTACTCTTAACCATGAGGTTCCATCACTGACCTATAATTTTCAGTTATTATAATGTCCTGATTTGAAAGCACCAGGTACACTTAAAAATATACACTTTGTACCCAAAGGGACTTAGCTTCTGTGATCTTACTAAACCTGTGCTTTTCATATTGCATCCTAGCTTACGTTTTGTCTTTTGTTTGAAAAGTAAATGAGACAGAAATACTTCATTTTCCCCTTGTCTTCCTTTGGAATCAGGCACTGCTTTGTTTGTTGTGGATGAATGCAGACAGTTATAAGATTGTCAATGGATGGTTAGCTGGACTGGTACCTGGTAAGCAAAATTAATCAGATGATTGTGTTTTTATGGGAAGCATTTTGCTCTTCTTTGATCCAGAGCTCTGGCCTAACACATACCATCCATTTAGCCCCAAAATATTCTTGTACATGAGAGGGATCCAAGGGACAGTCTGGATAGTTCCATTTCTGTTACTGAACAAAGTACTCGGAAATACTCACTAAACTGCCTCCATTGTGTATGTGTGTTTCAAGGTGAAGAGAGATGAAAGGAGATGAGAGAAACTGAAAATCAGTAATTCCAATCTTTGATTTCAAAGTAAATCTTTTTGATTCAGCAAATCCAGAAAATTAAATTTGATAAACAGCAAACCACCTTACCTGCCTCCTGAGATATCTGTATGCAAGTAAAGAAGCAATAGTTAGAACCAGACATGGAACAACAGGCTGGTTCCAAATTGGGAAAGGAGTACATCAAGGCTGTATATTGTCACCCTGCTTATTTAACTTCTTTGCAGAGTACATCATGCAAAATACTGGGCTGGATGAAATACAAGCTGGAATCAGGATTGTCGGGAGAAATATGAAAACTTCAGATATGCAAATGACATCACCATTATGGCAGAAAGTGAAGAGGAACTAAAGAGCCTCTTGATGAAAGTGAAAGAGGAGAGTGAAAAAGTTGGCTTAAAACTCAACATTCAGAAGACCAAGATCATGGCATCCGGTCCCATCACTTCATGGCAAATAGATGGGGAAACAACGGAAATAGCGACAGACTTTATTTTCTTGGGCTCCAATATCACTGCAGATGGTGACTGCAGCCATGAAATTAAAAGACACTTGCTCTTTTGGAAGAAAAGCTATGATAAACCAACACAGTATATTAAAAAACAGAGACAGCACTTTGCCGACAAAGGTCCCTCTAGTCAAAGCTATGGTTTTTCCAGTAGTCACGTGTGGATATGATAGTTGGACCATGAAGAAAGCTGAGCACTGAAGAACTGATGCTTTTGAACTATGGTTTTGGGGAAGACTCTCTTGAGAGTCCCTTGGACAGCAAGGAGATCAAACCAGTCAATTCTAAGGGAAATCAATCCTGAATATTCACTGGAAGGACTCATGCTGAATTTCCAGTACTTTGGCCACCTGATGCGAATAACTGACTCACTGGAAATAACTTTCCCCTGATGCTGGGAAAAATTGAAGGTGGGAGGAGAAGGGGATGCCAGAGGATGAGATGGTGAGATGGCATCACTGACTTGATGGACACGAGTGTGAGCAGCTCTGGTTGCTGAGGGACAAGGAAACCTGGTGTGCTATAGTCCATTGGGTCGCAAAGAGTCAGATACAACTGAGCGACTGAACTGAAACATAGAAACTTGTTCATTTTTATTCAAATTGCTTTTATATCAAATTGTAACATAGGAAAAAGTTAATACTACTCAGAAAAAAATAAATAATTGTGTAATGCTTATGTTCATTCATTCATTCAAACCACTACTTGCACACTCAGTATTGGGTTGTGGAGCTAAGTCAAAACTCCCACCTTCACTAAATTTACCGTCTGTATACAAATACTTAGAGGTGATGAACAAAATCAAGTTGACAATGGAACATAAGAAAGCAAGAGCTATCTCACAGATGTTGATAATACAATGGATAAGACTCTTGGATGGAATATAAAACAGAGCATGCAGTCCTCTCTTGCCTTTGGTCTATATAGTCTCTGGGTAGGAAAGTATTTTCCATGTTTTTCACCTAGACTTCTATCAGTAGAAATGGTAATGAATGTCTACTGCTTTTTATTTTTTCTTGATAAGTATTTGATTTGCTTGGGCTGTATCAGTCAAAAATTATGGGGAAAAACCCCAGGAGAAGTTCCCACTGGTTTCCCAATGAGCAAATGGCCACTGATCAGTGATGTGGAAAGGATGAGAGCCTGGGAGAAGGTGAATCTGCCATTAAAACCAGGTGATTCGAAGGACTCTGCTGTGTGTCCCAGGTTCTGGAAATAGATTTCAAATGACCTGAGCAGGCTTGCTATGGCAGAAATTCCAAGAGATCTACATCAAGAGACTTAGGTTACTTAAGATTGTAACCTTGACTGCCTATTTGTGAATAATTCCAATGAAGAGAAAGGTGAATACCTAAATCAGGCACAGTGAATAGATATACTCTCAAATGCCAACTCAGAATAATTAGTAGCAGGCACTGGAACACTGAGAAGGATTCTGAGTCTTACCTAGCATATCACTGATAACAGACTAACCACTAAATGCATGGATATTAGATTCAAATCTCCTTGTAAAATGTAATCTCCTCCTAATGTCTGACTGAGTTAGGATTCAGAATAATCTTAATATACTAAAGCAATGAATCAAAACCAAAGATGAAGGCTAATGTGGATAACAATATAGACCTGTATTTAAATTCAAAATTAAGTGATGGTTTCCTTTGTAGGATTGGAGAAATTTGGCTTGATAGCAGCTCAGGAGAAAAGACTCAACCCTAAACTCCATATGAATCAATAGGATGACTACAAAAATTTTCCAGAGCAATGGTGGCTGCTAGAGTTGAACAGGGTAGCCCAGTACCAGCTACTCCACTGGAAGTGAATTTCAATTTCTCTTTTTCCCAGCCTGTTGCTTTGCTTGTAGACTTGACAGTATGAATAAGCTCCTTGTTTCTGAAGCTGGACATTTTCTCTCACTGAAGAACATGAAAATGAAAAAGAAAAAAAAAAAAAAGAGAAAGTACTTGTATAGAAACAAAGGAGGAAGGTGCCTAAAAAAGATCAGAAATTCTTTGACCTTGAAATAGGCTAGATTTGGAATCAGTTTTTAAAGTGCATCAAGTGAGTTTTGCAAATATATGGATTTTAGAAAAGCTTGAAGAGTCTTTTGCCCCAAGTGCTCTACCCTCAGACACACCCATATGCATTTCAGGAAGATTTTCATCCATGTGGTATATTCACTGACAGTGAGTGCATCAGTTAACTGTTGTATCAGAACCATTTGATTTTTAAACTTGCCATTTAAATCATTAAAGAAAACACTCCTGAAAGCTTATTTTATTCAGTTAGGATATGGAGTTTGGTAAATGGGATTAAAAAAATGTAAAATTTTCAGTTTGAATTTAACTCAGAAAGAAGGTTCAAGAATTTTAAACTTGCTGGAATCTGTTTATTAAAACCAAGTTGACCTTTACCACCATCTTTATAAGGATGATGATGATGATGATTTTGGTTATTCAACTGATTGGGTTTGGATTATTTTCTGATTGTTCTTGGAACAAGTTTTTCCTAACAATTATAGAGACTATAAAAATAGAACAGGCATAAGAACTGGAAGGGAAAATTAAGACACAGTCAGGGACGGCTGGGCTAAAAGCAATGGCACGCATAAGGAACATTAAGTTTGAAGGCAGAAAATCTAGTCTGTGAATTGACTTCCTGAGTAAAAAGTTTCTTACGAGCTTTCAGTTAGTCTCCTTGCTGGAAGGTAAGTTCCAAGGTTGGGAAGGCAGAAACTGGGTTAACTCCTGTGCAGCAGCTATCTGTTTGACATTCAACTCATAAGAGGGAATAGGGACCTGGCTTAAGCTAAGACAGTAAATTCAGGTTGGAGCACAAATTTCCAATGGCTGTTCAGCAGCATTTGCTGGTTTTTGACGAATTTTTACATTCTCCTCATTTAATTGCTTTTTTTAAAGAACATATAAAAAGACTAGAGGAATTCTGGCATCTTGTAAAGTAAGTACAATTAAACGATGTGCAGAGCTGAATCCACAATTTTAGTCTCATTAAGACTTGGCCTAATGATTGATTATAGCCTTATTTTCAGGTCAGAGCCCCAGCTGCCTTCTGACTTAACAGAAGATGATAGGGAGGGAGGGGTAAGCAATTTTACTTTATAATCTTTGAATTCACTTTTCTCAACTGGTATTTGAAAAGAGGGTTATGAAGAATTTTACCTAAATTGAGATTGATGAAAAAAGTTACAGAACGGGTACCAAATCAGAAGAAAAGGCACAGGTGGTTGTAAGTACACCTAATTCTTGAACAACATGGACTTAAAATGTGAGTCCACTTACACATAGAATTTTTCAGCAGTAAATACTATCGGTTCAGTTCAGTCACTCAGTTGTGTCTGACTTTTTGCAACCACATTGACTGCAGCACACCAAGCTTCCCTGTCCATTACCAACTCCTGGAGCTTGCTCAAAATCATGTCCATTGAGTCGGTGATGCTATCCAGCCACCTCATCCTCTGTTGTCCCCTTTTCCTCCTGCCTTCAATCTTTCCCAGCATCAGGGTCTTTTCCAATGAGTCACTTCTTTGCATCAGGTGGCCAAAGTATGGGAACTTCAGCATCAGTCCTTCCAATGAATATTCAAGACTGATTACCTTTAGGATTGACTGATTTGATCTCCTTGCAGTACAAGGGACTCTCAAGAGTGTTCTCCAACAATCTGCAGATGGCTGAATCTGTGAATGCTGACCTGAGGATATGGAGGGACCTTGAATACTGATGGCTTACTAGAAACTATAAACAGATTATCTACTGTTAAGAGAGTCAGAACCCCTAAGCCCAGTGTTGTTCAAAGGTCAACTGTAACATCAACATGGGTATTTTTGTGAGTACATAATGAAAGGCCATGGAATAATAGTTCATTGTTGGATGGTAAGGGATCAAGAGGATTATAGCATCCCACATTTCAACCCTAGCATCCTCTGGAAAGTATTATCTGTTATGTACTATATGATTATTCTAGAAGGATAGTTAACATCAAACAGGCCATGCCTCATCTCCCACGCTTTGTCTAGCCAAGGAACTTTCAACATTTTTAGTGACAAGAAGTCATCACTGTAAGTTGTAAGTTATAATAGATACAAACAAGCTGCAGGTTTATGGCTGCTAGGTGTTCATTTTCCCAAGGATTTCATAAAAAATACATATTTACCCTAGCAACTCTCCATAATATTCTGTTCTATGCTCCCTTGTGATATTTTAATCTTTTCTCTAAGGCCAATGGGACTGTTAAATTGGCTCCACATTTTATAAAACAGCAAAGGTGGTTTTGTTTGAAAACAAAAATGTAAATATATTTGTCCAATGGAAGAAAACTCAGTCTTAGGAAGAAACTTCCAAGTACCTGGCTAAACCAGACTTATTTCATGAACAATTTCTAAGAGCAATCTCGACTTTTTAAAAAGCCTGAGATCTATTCATGGACTACAGATTTTCTCACTGTTCTATTGGTTTGGTCACTGGTTCCAGCCTCTTTTGGGCAAAGAATGTTAAGTGAGTGAGAGAGAAGCGAAGCTTTCGGTTACCATCCTACCTGGTCAGAAAGAATCAGATTTCAAGGAGCTTACTTTTCCCATATTGTCCAATGAATTCTCTGACCAACATGGTAGTGTTCTTTGAATAAATAAAAAAGCACTGAGTTGTTTTTGCTGTTGCTGTTGCTAAGTCGCTTCAGTCTTATCCGACTCTGTGCAACCCCATAGACGGCAGCCCACCAGGCTCCCCCGTCCCTGGGATTCTCCAGGCAAGAACACTGGAGTGGGTTGCCATTTCCTTCTCCAATGCATGAAAGTGAAAAGTGAAAGGGGAGTTGCTCAGTTGTGTCCGACTCTTAGCGACCCCATGGACTGCAGCCTACCAGGCTCCTCTGTCCATGGGATTTTGCAGGTAAGAGTACTGGAGTGAGGTGCCATTGCCTTCTCCAAGTTGTTTTTAGGAAATTGCAAATTATATAAAAATGGAAGAGTTCTGTTTTGCAGTGACTGAAAACTATCACTTTCTTTGGCTAGCTCTGTTTATTTTCCTTTCTTAATATTCAAAGATCTTGTGTTATTTCCCTCTATTTTACTCTTCCCTACTTCTGTCATTTCTAAACCCAACTAAAAAAATTTAATTATGTGAATTGCTATGTTTGTTACTATTTTTACTTTCATTAGCATTAAATCACTCTTTGAAGCACACTTACAGCCACAGAATAGGAAATCATAACATATCCCCTAAGAATAGAGGAAGTTCTCAGTAAAAGTTTGTTATATCAAGTAGGAAAAATAAGGTCTAATGGAGGAATCTATTTACCTAGGAATGTTTCATTCATTCATTTATTAACTTAGCAAATATTTGTTGATCACCTATCTACAACCAGACACTGTTGTGGGTGTTGCGGACTTTGAGGTGGAGGAGAAAGATGAGGTCCTTGCACACATGGAGTTTACTTTCTAGTAGAGGGAGACAGACAATAAGCAAGCCAGCCAAACAAGAGTGTGCCATGCATCATTCAATTCTATTAAAGAAGGTGATGAGATAATTGGGTTACTGCTTTAGACTGGGTGGTCAGAGAAGACCTCTCTTAGGCCATTTAAGCTGAGGTCTTATTTCAGCTACCTATGGCTGCATACTGAAGTACCATGAACTCAGTAGCTTTAAAACAACAGCTTATTACAGACATGGATTCTCTGGGTCAGGGACTTTCAGAAGGCACAGTGGAGACAGCTTGTCTCTGCCTCATAATGTCTGAGGCCAAGCTGGAGGACTCAAAGTCTGGGTCTGGAACCACTTCAGGGCTTGCTCAATCACGTATCTTGTGGTTGCTGAGTGCTTAACTGGGACTACTGGCCAGCACACCTCCACAGTGTCTCTCCACACATTCTGGTCTCCTCACAATATGGTGGATGGGTTCCAAGGGTGAGTGTCCTGGGAGAGTGAGTGAGCGAGCGAGCCAGGTAGAAGCACTATCATTTCTTGTGGCCCAGCTTTGGAAGTCTCTTCTGCTGTGCTCTATTGGTTAGGATGACTAAAAAGATCAACAGGGAGCAACAGAGACCCCATCTCTTGAAGGAGGCATGTCATCCTTACATTGTAGGATATATAGTGGTGTGGCCATCTTTGGAAAATCTAATCTGCCACAGGTCTGAATGGCAAAGAGGAGTTAGGAACATGAAAGTCAAGGAGAACAACATGCCAGGCAAAGGCCCTAAGTGACAAGTAACTTGAATATTTGACTCACAAGTAAAAGCCAAGAGTAATAAGATAAAATGAATAAGGGAAAGAATAGTACAAGAGAAGTCAGGAAGGTAGGTAGAGCAAGATCTTGAAAAACTAAGAACAACCTCTATTCTAGGCAAAAGGAGAACGAAGGCTGGGTATGTCTTGGAATCATTCCTGCCTTCTTTAGGGAAATCTTACTTCTTTGGGCCAGTATGTCAATTTGGACCTATAACTTTTTAGATTCCCACACTACTATTCTTGGTAGTGTTCTTATTTGAATATCCCCCAGGTTTAATTTTTTTCCCTTTCTAGATACTGGACACTGTGGAGTGGGGAATGTGAAAAAGCAATTCATTCCTTCAGCCATTCACGTTGCTTTTCATATAGTTGGAGAGATTAATAAGTACAAAGACACACATACATAGATGTTAACTAAACTATAAGTCAGTAAAAGTATCAAATTTGGGCTAAGAAACATACAATTTGAGAATTCTGAATTCCTGATTTTGATTTAATAATCACAACATTCTGATTCTAGTGTCAGAAGTCACAAGAAGAAGATATCATCAAATGTCTGACTAAAATGAATATATCACAGCATTTATAAAGGAAAACCACATGAATGAAATAATTCTGTAGTATAAAAATGCCATAAAGTAAAAATAATAAATAACAAACTAGGAATACAAATTTGCTGCACATGTGACAAAGGTTATCTTTGTATTAGAGATAGCTTACCCTGGGCGAAACAGAAAAAGTTTTAATGAGCAAAAATTACAAATAAGAGGCTCATGGGAAAAAGTGACTAATAATCATGAAAAGATGTTCAACCTCATCACAATGAAACACAAAGCAAAGCAACATACCTCACTAGATTGACAAAAAGGTATCAGACAAAATCATTTTTACTAACTTGACAATAAATAAAATGCTTGATGAAACTCAGTATCAGTGAAGATGCAGGGGTATATTGGTACTTTTGTACACCATTGGTATAAATGTTTTCAAAAACTTGGTAATGTTTATGAGTTTAAAATGCATATTTTCTTTGTTCTAGGAATGCCACTGTTTGAGAATAATTTTATATACATACTCAGCTCTAGATACAATTACATATACTTGAGGAAGTTGATTTCCATATTATTTATAATAGCAAAGTTATTAAAATTATTCAGATGCCTATAAGTAGGGGATCAGATTTCTAAGTTATGGTCTATGGACCTCTGACATACCATGCAGCTGCTTAGAAGAATGTGGAAGATAAAAAAGTACTGATTAGAAAGATGTCCAAAATGTATTAAGTGAAAAAGTAAGTTATAGACAGTAGAGATAAGATGATATTATTTGCTTGAAGGGCTTTTATGCACTATTTTAAGCTACCACTAACATTTATACATCTGTCTATATATCTATCTTTATACATTATCTGAGTTCTGAAAGGATATATGGTTTATGAAAGGTCAGTGGTATCTTTTAAAGTATGGAACTCAAGGCTGAAGGAAGTAAAGAAAGAATTTTAATTTTGATCATATAGCTTTTGTAAGGTTAAATATTTTTCTTTATAATCTTGCGTATATATTAATTAAAAACTAAAGACTAATACTAAAACATCATGAGCGTGTCTCCACTAGGCCCTTAGGTGGTAAGGTTAATGGCAGGAATTTCAGACACTGATATGTTGTCATACTTTAGGCCCTTTGGTGCCCCTTAAATTATACCATTTGCCATCCTTGCTGGCTGGGTGTGCCAAAGCGTAGACCACAAACAATACTCTCAGCTGAAAGTAAAAAAGTCATAAACCATTGTTCCTACCTCTTTGACTCCTATTACAAAATCTTAAACGTTTCCATCCTCTAGGAAATTATACTCCAAGGTATAATTGCAAAAAGTCCCCTGCTCTAATTTCAGTGACAGACGCTTATGTCACAATTCTACTCCTTCATTTTAGTTTGGGATCAGAGTTGTTGGGGGGAGTTGGGAGTGAAAGGGGTGGTATGGGAGGTGGGTGGACAGAAAGAACTGTATTATAAAAAAGGAAGCATTAGTTCTTCTTGGTCTCCTTGAACCTTTAGCACCTGTAGATGTCTATCTTTTGCTTACCCATTTTTTAAAGTTCCATAATATGACACATCAACGTAAGACCTCGGTGCCTATATTTTGCAAGAGACAAGTATCATGACTGGTGGGCTTACAATTATCTATAGATTAAAAAATTTTAATTTAGATTTAAAAATTTAAAGTCTGAGATTTAAATGTTCTTGAGTTTAGAAAACCTAATTGATTACAAATAGGTTACTAATTTCTTCCATGTAAACATCCTACTGCTCTTCAGTGCAAATCTATCATCTTCTGTGAAAATTCATCATTGTGACATGTATATTCTTTTTTTTCTTTTTACTCAGTTTAACAGTATGTGAATTGGCTGTCACTTATCCACTTTCTTACTAAATAAGAATTCTTTAGTTTCCCTCAAACATAATTCAATGTCATGTTTCAATTCAATGGTAAACTTTCAATGATAATACATGTCTGTCTTCCTCACCCACATCTGTGCACACACACACAGTCTATAGCAGGTTAGATCAAGATACCAACTTAAGAAGAATACCAAGGAGAGTCTGGAAGGAAAGAGGAAAGCCCAGAAAGGCAGAAGGCAGCCTTTGGATTGAGAAAAAGTCACCACAGCTTTAATCTTGACAGTGAATTGGTTTGGGGGACTATTGGCATGAAAAAAAAATCTCAGAATTTTCAAATCAGCTAATACATCCACATCCTTCATCTCCTTTTTGCCTTTCTTGAGTCCTTGTGGAGAGCCCTTCCCTTGACCCTCCTGCAAATAAGAATGCTTTGCTCACAGCTTGGCAACACCATTTAAAAATAAATATGTGACCCATGACCCAGCAGTAACATCTCTAGGAATCTACCCCAGTGATCCCTTGATTGTGCCCAGGGGACCACAGACAAGGATGCTCAGCACTGAATAGCCTAGAACAGTCCCACTGTGGAAATAACCTCTAGGTCCAACAGAATGGAAATAGATAAACTGTGGTGAAATCCTAAGAGGAGATGCCACAGAACACTTGAAAGGAATGACTGGATATGTATCATTACAATAGATCTCCCAAAAACATGTTGCACTGAAAAAAAGCAAGGTGCAAACATATGATACCATTACTATAAAAAATCTAACTATATATTTTATAAAAATTATAAATAAGTGTGTGCACACAAGTGTATGGGTGTGCTGTATATGTACAAATAGGGAACCAAACACTCTCTTTTCCTCTGTGACAAGGGAGATGGGACTGGGGGTAAGGAGACTGGCCAAAGGGGATCTTAGCTTTATTGGCAACATTTTCATTTTTTAAAAGGAGAATTAAGTCATATGTATTACTTGGGGAATAAAAATAATTTTAAATACTTAAAGAATCCTTAACATTCCACCTTTAAACATGTCCTGGATAAGGTAAGATAACATTCCCCAAACTGGGTTCTATGAAACATTTGTGCTCTGTCAGGGGTCAGTGGGTATGTGTTGAGTTTTAAAGCTATTAATCCAACAGAAATCAGAAGTTGAAATAGAATTAGCAGTAATCTCAGAGGAAGCAGAAAATTCTTAAACTTTCCTCCCATCTTTAATCCCTACCAGGATGATTCTGATGGCTCTAGCAGCTTCCCTTTCTTTTAACTGCCTTAGAATATTTCTGTTAAACAAACTCCTCTTTCGAGGTTGGGACTTCAGGCCTCTGTAAATATGGGTGAGGAAGGTGAAGGATGCACGTCACCATCTACCTATAAACTCAGTATGCAGAAATCTAGTCGAGGTTCCGAGGAGCCTTGCCGCGGCCCACATGCAATATTAAAAGGAGAAATGAGACCTAACAGGAGAGGGATTCAGCCTCTCTTGGTAAACTTTGCCTCCTCCTCCCCAGCTTCACGTCGTTATGACAGTGTCAGTTAGTCGTAGGTTGGAACTAACTGCTGGAGGAGGTGTGGGCATTTGTTTTCATTCTGGATCATTGTGAAAACCTTTCTGGGTCAGTATGTTCTGGGACTCTCAAGAAGGAGGTGGGGTGCCATGAAGTCAATGGAATTCCTTACAATTCCCCAATTCTGCTGGCCTCTGTCTGAGTGCTGTCTTCTTCATTTTCATGATCCCAGAATCCAGGGGCCATGGACCCTTGGGAGAATGTGGCTTTAGAGCCACATGAACTTCCACTCTGCAAAAGATTTGGGTACCCAAATAAAGCTGGGCAACACCAGAGAAGACAAAGTTAATGGGTGTCCATACTGCAGGTCTCCTCAGAGGTTTTGATATGTCAGCTCCCACCAAGAATCTCTAAGAGGCGAGGAGCAAGTGTAGTGAGTTTCCACTTGCTTTTGAACTTTTCTCTCCTGGCTCCTTGCCTCATCCTATAGAAGAGAGCACCTATGGAACACAGGTTGGTAAAAGGCAGAATCAGGAAGGATGGTCTCATCTCAATGAAAGTAAAGTTCCCAAATTGCCAACTAAAAAGTCAAACTTCCTGGTCTTAGGAACTGGCTCCCACTTCGATTCTAGTGAGATAAGAGTTGAGACTGTGTTAAACTTTGCTAATAAGAAGTTTATGGCAGAAAGTGAAGAGGAACTAAAAAGCCTCTTGATAAAAGTGAAAGTGGAGAGTGAAAAAGCTGGCTTTAAGGTCAACATTCAGAAAACTAAGATCATGGCATCTGGTCCCATCACTTCATGGGAAATAGATTGGGTAGACAGTGGAAACAGTGTCAGACTTTATTTTGGGGGGCTCCAAAATCACTGCAGATGGTGATTGCAACCATGAAATTAAAAGACGCTTACTCCTTGGAAGGAAAGTTATGACCAACCTAGACAGCATATTCAAAAGCAGAGACGTTACTTTGCCAACAAAGGTCTGTCTAGTCAAGGCTATGGTTTTTCCAGTGGTCATGTATGGATGGAGAGTTGGACTGTAAAGAAAGCTGAGGGCCAAAGAATTGATGCTTTTGAACTGTAGTGTTGGAGAAGACTCTTGAGAGTCACTTGGACTGCAAGGAGATCCAACCAGTCCATCCTAAAGGAGATCAGTCCTGGGTGTTCTTTGGAAGGACTGATGCTGAAGCTGAAACTCTAATACTTTGGCCACTCTTCCAATGAGAAGAGTTGACTCATTGGAAAAGACCCTGATGCTGGGAGGGATTGGGGGCAGGAGGAGAAGGGGACGACAGAGTATGAGATCGCTGGATGGCATCACCAACTCAATGGACATGAGTTTGGGTGAACTCCAGGAGTTGGTGATGGACAGGGAGGCCTGGCATGCTGCAGTTCATGGGGTCGCAAAGAGTCGGACACGACTGAGTAACTGGACTGAACTGAATATGAATTTACAGTTCTTCTTGTCTAAAAGCGTGCTGTCAAGGATAGCAGAAATACAATGTTCTTGGCATGTGCGGCTGCTGCCAACACGGTTGGCACATGGCGGGCACACATCAGCTGTACTCCTGGCCTCTGATCATGAGGTGAGGAATCGGGTGGCCAAGTGGGCAGCTCTGCTCAACTCAGGGAAGCAAGTCATGGGCAGATCTAGAGCTCAGGTTTGGGAGTTTGGGAATTTGTGGGCCATGAGCAGAATTCAGTTCTGCTCTTTCTTCATTTTCTGTAGGACACTGTCATTTTAGCCATGACTGATGGCTGAGCTCTATGGGAGCCCATGATGACAGATAACCAAAAAGACCGAGGCAAATACCCATTTAATTTAGCCTGAGCACCTATATTATCTTCAATTCCATAAAAACAGCCTTTTGCTCACTATAGAGCTCATCTATTACTGTGATGGTTATGTAATAAAAAATGATGATATAAAGCAGAGGATGCCTGGGTCCTGAAGTCTACATCTTCTGGCTGACAATGAACAGCTCAGATACAGTGTGGCAGGTTGTGATTAACACAGAGTGTCTAAGTACATCTGAACCTTGCAGAATACAATATGTAAATCTCAGAATGGCGAGCAGGGCAGTGGGAGCTTGTGGAGGACTCCCAGTGTTGGTTTTCTCTTACCAGAACTCTGTGTGAGGTGATGTGCAGAGATGTGGTTCCAAGCAGGCTCTGGAGTCAGGGCCCTGAGGCCACTTCTCAGGCCTGCCGGGTTCTGGCTGTGCAGGCTTGGATGCTTGGCCAGGATTTGCATGTGTATGTGTGTTTGCCTTACAACACAAAACCCGTGGCTTGTTCAAAGAATGACAAGGGTTAGTGTGAGCATCAAGTGACTGGTACAGAGGGAGTGCTCATCCAAGTGACCGGTACAGAGTGAGTGCTCATCCAAGTGACTGGTACAGGAAACAAAAGGAGTCAGTGCTGCCGCCATCACCAACATCATCATCATCATCATCATCATCGTGTAACCATATTCGCAAGAAGCTGTCTAGATAGGAATACAAACTAGCTTGACAGAACTGTTGAACAGATGTTCCGAACTGATCTAATCCTAGTCAACTATGGGAAAGTGGCTTTTTCCTTCTTATGTTCCAGAAAAAAAATTTTTTTTAAAGTTATGCGTTGGTGGTTTAGGTGGGTGTGTGGAGGGGAAGACACAACTTTTTATTCTCATGAACTTGGGCTTGAATTCTAGCTCTACTCCTGAGCAAGTAAGTGACCCTGGGCAGTTTGCTTCTCTGCCCTGAGCCTCAGTGGCCTTATCTGCAAAATGGGGATAATGGTTTCTGGGTTTCAGGGAGAATTATGTGTCAGATAACATTTAAATGGTAAATTCAAGCACACCGATGTTCCATCACTCTTAGTTCCCATTTCCAGGGGGACTTGGATGAGATCATGGGAGTTTTAAGGGAGCATTTTGAACTGCCTTACAACATGAACACCTGGCTCACAGGTGGCTGGATTTAGTATTTCAGCAAACCTTAACACCTCTGCTAAATCACAGTTCAGTTGATCCAAGCCATGGAGGTCCCTTAACCCAGCAGAAATACCCATAATGACACAGCAGAGTAAGATATTCTTCCGACAATGCATGAGTCCTCTGCCCATAAAAAGCATCCTTATTCCTGAAACAGCTCATTCCTGAAACAGGTTAAATCTGTGGCTGGGGTCCCTCCAGAGCTGTTCTCCAGGTCATGGATTAAAACATCTGGGCTACATCTACAGACTGATTGCCTGGGTATTTTTTTGTTTCCTCATCATAGTCAAAATGCCTTCCTGGCACATTTCTGCTGGTTTCACCTTCATTCCCACCCCTGGCATCATAACAGTAGCATAACTTCAGGATGACGGTGTCTCAGGGGCTCTGCCTTCAGCAACTCAGCAGCCAGCTGGTTCTCCTCAGGACTCAGAGAGCTTTTGCTCTGGTTTGGCCAGCCTGACAGGGGAGGGATTGAGGAAGGGGGCAGCAAGGTGGAGGTGACCTGTGGAGGAAACCCTTGACTGAGGAGGGGTCTGGGGCAAGGGGCAATTAACATGCAAAAGGGGAAGGACAGAACAGGCTGCCTTGAAGAGCTGAGGGGGACAAGGATGCTGCTGAAGCATTTTGTAGGGGTAAAAATCTGGACCCAAACAGAATGCTCATCAACTGGGGGAATGGCTCACTAAGAAGGGATGCATCCCTGCTATTGGAGAATATTACCCAGTTCGCAGAGTTAGTGATAGCTCTATCCTTCTACCCAGAGGAAGGTCAGTGCTGCAAGGAAAACAATGCTCAGAGAAATGCATGTATATGTGCAAAATAATAATGGTTTACATTTAGCATCTATTGTATGCCAGGGAGCATGCAAAGTGCTTCTTATGTATTAACTAATTTGAATCTCACAGCCATCTGACTGCAGGTGTTACTGTTATTCTGATACAGACAGGAGAAAGACTCTAAGGCCTAGGGATGCCTGCGGACACAGAGTTGCTAAGAGATGAACCAGAATTTGAATCTGGATGGCAGCCAGAGCCCTTGACCTCTTCCTGTACTGTTTCTCACATATGTTTGTATGTGCACAGAGGAAGCTGTGGAAGCATTTATATCAGAAACCAGGCCACCCGTGGTTAGCTGGAGGAGATAAGGAGAATGTATTCTCCAACAATATGCTAAAACTTTATGATTTTTTCCTACTGTTATCTATAATTACTGCAAATATGAAAAAAAAAAAACAAACAACTAATGTCCACAAGGACAAAGTTCAGAAGGGAATGGAAACAAATGAAAACTTGGATTTGATAGGAAACTAGGCTATGGCAATTTCAACTTTGGATTTAACTGATTATTTTAGTTTTGTTTTGGCCATTAGTAATTTTTAAGGGGAATAATCCATATGGTTACATTTGTGATATGCAAGCTGCTCATTTCTGTTCTCAAAGCCTGGTCTCTGGACCAGCAGCATGAGCATCAGTTGGAAGCTTGTGAGAAACTCAAATTCTCCAGGCCTAAGCAATCAGAAACTTTAGGGGATGGGCCCAGTAATCTGTGGTTTCACAAGTATCCTAGATGATTCTGATGTACAGAAGTTTGCAAATCACTGGGTTAAACAAACAAATGAACCAACATACCATTCCAAGGGAGAAGAGGTATTAATGAAAGGTGGCACTTACAGAAAAGATAGAGGGCACCTCTTTGCTAGTTTTTTTTTTTAGTTTTGTTTTGGCCATTAGTAATTTTTAAGGGGAATAATCCATATGGTTACATTTGTGATATGCAAGCTGCTCATTTCTGTTCTCAAAGCCTGGTCTCTGGACCAGCAGCATGAGCATCAGTTGGAAGCTTGTGAGAAACTCAAATTCTCCAGGCCTAAGCAATCAGAAACTTTAGGGGATGGGCCCAGTAATCTGTGGTTTCACAAGTATCCTAGATGATTCTGGTGTACAGAAGTTTGCAAATCACTGGGTTAAACAAACAAATGAACCAACATACCATTCCAAGGGAGAAGAGGTATTAATGAAAGGTGGCACTTACAGAAAAGATAGAGGGCACCTCTTTGCTAGTTTTTTTTCCCTTGGCAGAATCCATTTCATTCTTTGGTCATCTCTGAAAGTATTCAAGTCATTTTGGCCAAGTCCAGCCTTTGGCTATGTATATTTTCATGTGGTCCTGCCATTATTTTAGATGAGTCATAGTACAAAGTGCATTGGAAGATTCCACCACATCCTCCTCATCTGGGGCAAAGCAAGGCTAATAGTCACTAAATAATGGGTTTCCCTGGTGGCTGAGATGGTAAAGAATCTGCCTGCAATGCAGGAGATATGGGTTTGATCCCTGGGTTGGGAAGATCCCCTGGAGAAGGAAACGGCTACCCACTCTGGTATTCTTGCCTGGAAAATCCCATGGACAGTGTAGCCTGGTGGGCTACAGTCCATGTGGTTTCAAAGATAAAGACGTGACTGAGTGACTAACAGTTTCAGGTTAATGGTCACAAAAATGGTGACTTGTTGTTAGCTGCTGCTGTTTCAGGTCATAGAACTGACTCTGAGGCTCAAATTTTTTAATTTGGTTGACCTCAATGATCAAATTAATCAGACACTTGATTAATCTCCCTTTCTCACAATTTGGAAATGCAAATGCGCTTTTGATTGTCTTCTATTATGAATATAATAGATGCTTGTTTTTAAAATTTTAGAAAACACAAGTAACAGTAAAGAAGAGCATGAAAGTCACCTGTAGTTTTATAAGCAACAGAGGTAAACACATCAACATTAGCTCAACACTTAAGATGCAGATTTCTAGGCTATTTTTTAAAATCAGTGTGCACATTATCTTGTAAAATAAAAATGTGATATCATCACTTGTCTTAGTGTTTTCATATAACAACACAAGTATCTTTCCATGTCAACAAAAACTTATTTAATGACTACAAAATTATTCCAGTGTATGGATAAGGTATTTTAACTAGTTCCCATACTTATGCAAATTCTAATGCTACTTATATACAACATATGATTATAATTTATATATACATATTACAAAACATTAGCCTGATTATTTCTTTAGGCTACATTATTAAAACTGGTGTTTCCAGGCCAAGGGATTTTTAAGGATATTGATATATATGGCTAAATTGGCCTTCAGAAACATCCTAAAATATACTCCTACCAGGTATATATTGAGTCGGCCAAAAGTTCGTTTGGGTAAGATGTTATAGAAAAACTTGAAAGAACTTTTGGCCGATCTAATACAAAAGTGCCTGTTGCTCCAACTCCTTGTTAATACTGTGTGTTATCACTGCTTGCATCTTTGCCATTCTAATAGGTCAAATGTGTTTTTTCATTATCTTAACTACCATTCTTTAATAACGTTTTAGGTGGACAAATTGATATATTTTCTGGCCATTTATAATTGTACCCTCCATTCTCTTAATGATTTTTCTGTTGGCTCAGTCCTTCCTTCACACAGTACCATATTGATAAGGGAATTTCTTTGAATGCGTTCCTTTAAAATTATAGTCCATAATAGTATTTACTGACCAGTTATGTAAGTAACAGATGTGGTAGTAATAATGACAATATCAGCTAGAATTACTCTACGTATGTTTCCAATATTGACTAATTTAATCTTCACAACAACCATATAAAGTAGATCTTATTATTATACCCATCTTACAATGAGGAAGGTGGCTACAGTTGAGAGCTAGTGTTCCGAGAGTCAACAGGTACAGCAGGCTCCTAAAGCCTCTGCCTTGAACCACTGCACTTCACAATCAGCCTTCTACCGCCATCGCCACCATACACAGCACCATCATGGCCAACCTGACCACCACCATCTCTACTGCCTGTAATCACTGCCATCCTGTACTGTTTATTAGGTGCTTACCACGTACATTTCAGTTAGTGAATGCTCTGTCTTTTTATTCAGCATTCATTCAACACATGATACTTTTGTTGAAAGCCTACTATATCCTTGGCACTATTTTAGTCACTGGAGATATAACAGTAAACAAAACTAACAAAGTTCCTGGCCCTGATGAAGCTCACAGTTTAGTGGGGGAAACAAACAAAAGTTATATACATAACTACACACTATAACCATATAAAATATGGTGCCTTAATAGGTTTTCCCTAGTCAGCCATAAAAGGGAACAAATGTGAATCAGGTGAATTGAAATGGATGAACCTAGAGTATGTTATACAGAGTGAAGTAAGTCAGAAAGAGAAAAACAAATATCGTATATTAATGGATCTATATAGAAGCTAGAAAAATGGGACTGAATTATTTGCAGGAAAGGAATGGGCACGCAGACCTAGAGAACAGGACTTGTGGACATAGCAGGGGAAGGAGAGGGTAGGACTCACTGAGAAAGTAGCATTGACACATACCCATTACCATGTGTAAAACAGCTAGAAGGGAAGCTCAAGAGGGAGGAGTATACATATACACAGAGAAATACCTATACAGTTATGACTGATGCACGCTGTTTTATCATAGAAACCAACACAACACTGTAAAGCAATCACCCTCCAATTAAGGACATTTAAGAAAACAGGTTATCTCAGTCAACCCCTATGGCAACCACATGAGTTAGGTGCTGATATTATCTCATTTTGTAGGTTAGAAGACCTAAGCTAGAGAGGCTGAGTATCTTGCTCAAGGTCACTGAGCTAAAAATTGACTGAGCCTGTGCCTTCAGACTCTTCTTCCTCTAGCATTTTATATGTCCATCTAATGGTGAGTTGGGCACATCTGTCACATGCCACGTTCCCAAAACCATGTTCTCTTTTTGAAGTTGAGGGCAGAGAGTTCTGTGATGTGTGGTTTCTGCGACTGCTGCTAAGTCGCTTCAGTCACTGCTAAACCAGGCTCCCTGGTCCCTGCTTTCTAGCCCCATTAAATTAATTCACTTCAGGAGCATTTGGTGTCCTTTGTCACCATCAAGAAAAAGTACTGGAGCACCTAGATTTATTTCAGTATGATTGAAAGACAAAGATGGAGGTAAAGGAGGTGTAACACACACAAATATATGTGTGTGTATATATAAGTGTATATATATATATGTGTGTGTGTATATACACATGCTGCTGCTGCTGCTGCTGTTAAGTCACTTCAGTCGTGTCTGACTCTGTGCAACCCCACAGACGGAAGTCCACCAGGATCCGCTATCCCTGGGATTCTCAGGCAAGAACACTGGAGTGGGTTGCCATTTCCTTCTCCAATGCATGAAAGTGAAAAGTGAAAGGGAAGTCACTCAGTCATGTCTGACTCTTAGTGACCCCATGTACTGCAGCCCACCAGGCTCCTCCGTCCATGAGATTTTTCAGGCAAGAGTACTGGAGTGGGGTGCCATTGCCTTCTCTGATATATACACATACATATATGTAAAATATGTATACTACATATGTACATGAGTTCAGTTCAGTTGCTCAGTCGTGTCCGAGTCTTTGCGACCTCATGAATGCACCACGCCAGGCATCCCTGTCCATCACCAACTCCCGGAATTCACTCAGATTCACGTCCATTAAGTCGGTGATGCCATCCAGCCATCTCATCCTCGGTCGTCCCCAACTCCTCCTGCCCCTAATCCCTCCCAGCATCAGGGTCTTTTCCAATGAGTCAACTCTTCTCATGAGGTGGCCAAAGTACTGGAGTTTCAGCTTTAGCATCATTCCTTCCAAAGAAATCCCAGGGTTGATCTC
>SJYX01023462.1:225125-241582 GCA_006410675.1 Oreotragus oreotragus | reverse complement strand
TTGTGATCCACACAGTCAAAGGCTTTGGCTATGCTTGAAAGAGAAGTTGCTCAGTCGTGTCCCACTCTTTGCGACCCCATGGACTGTAGCCTACCAGGCTTCTCCATCCATGGGATTTTCCAGGCAAGAATACTGGAGTGGGTTACCATTTCCTTCTCCAGGGGATCTTCCCGACCCAGGGATCGAACCTGGATCTCCCGCATTGGAAGCAGGCGCTTTAACCTCTGAGCCACCAGGGCTATGCTTAGTAAATCTTTAATCCAATTTTCTGTTGATGGGAGGGGCTTTGTTCCCTCCCTGTTGTTTGACCTGAGACCAAACTATGGTGGAAGTAATGAAGAAAGGCAACCTCCTTTGAGAGGTCCCCTGCACGCACTGCCACACTCAGTGCCCCTGACCTTGCAGCTGGCCACCGCTGACCCATGCCTCTGACGGAGACTACTGGACACTCACAGGCAAGTCTGGATTAGTCTTTTGTGGGGTCACTGCTCCTTTTTCCTGGATCCTAGTGCACACAAGATTTTGTTTGTGCCCTCCAAGAGTCTATTTCCCCAGTCCTGTGTAAGTTCTGGCACCTCTAAGGTGGGTTAAAACCCTCCAAGAGGGCTTATGCTACCCAGGTCTGTTGCACCCAGAGCCCCTGCCCCGCGGCAGGCCACTGCTGACCTGCACCTCCGTAGGAGTTACTCAAACACCCAAAGGCAGGTCTGCCTCAGTCTCTGTGGGGTCTCCTGGTGTGCACAAGGTTTTGTTTGAGCCCTCCAAGTGTCTCTGGCAGGTATGGGGTTTGATTCTAATTGTGATTTTGCCCCTTCTACCATTATTACTTTGCCAACAAAGGTCCATCTAGTCAAAGATATGGTTTTTCCAGTAGCCACGTATAGATGTGAGAGTTGGACCATAAAGAAAGCTGAGTGCCAAAGAATTGATGCTTTTAAACTGTGGTATTGGAGAAGACTCTTGAGAGTCCCTTGAACAGAAAGATCAAACCAGTGAATCCTAAAGGAAATCAGTCCTGAACATTCATTGGAAGGACTGATGCTGAAGCTGAAACTCCAATACTTTGGCCACCTGATGTGAAGAACTGACTCATTGGAAAAGAGTCTGGTGCTGGGAAAGATTGAAGGCAGGAGGTGAAGGGGACAAGAGAGGATGAGATGTTTGATGGCATCACCAACTTGATGGACATGAGTTTGAGCAAGCTCCAGGAGTTGGTAAAGGACAGGGAACCCTGGCATGCTGCAGTCCATGGAGTCATAAAGAGTTGGACACGTGTGAGTGACTGAACTGAACTGAACTGAAAGATGTAAACCTCCTAGAAGAAAATATAGAGTAAAAGCTCCTTGATATTGATTCTGGCAATGATTTCTTGAATATGACACCAACAGCTCAGACAACAAAAGCAAGAGTCAACAAGTGGGACTACATCAAACTAAAAACCTTCTCTACAGCAAATAAAACAATCAACAAAATGAACAGGCAACCTACAGAATGGAAGAAAAAACCTGCAAGACATATATCTGAAAAGGAACTAACATACAAACCACAGAAAAAATTCATACAACTCATTAACAGAAAAAGAAACAGATTAAAAAACGAGCAGAGGAACTGAATGGACATTTTTTCCAAAGGAAACATACAAATGGGCAACAGATACATGGAAAGGTACTTAATACTACTAATCATCAGGGAAATGCAATAAATACCACAATGAGATATCAACTTATACTTATTAGGATGGCTATTATCAAAAAGACAAAATATAATGTTTGGTGATGATGTGGGGAAAAGGGAACCCTAGGTGGGAATGTATATAATATTGGTGCAGCCATTATGGAAAATAGCATGGAGGTTCCTCAAAAAATTAAAAATACAAGTAAGTACCATATGATCTAGTGATTCTACCTCTGTGTATATAAGCAAAGGAAATGAAAACAGGGTATTTGCACTCCATGTTTATTGCAGCATTAGTCACAGTAGTTAAGAAATGGAAACAACCTAAGTATCCATCACTGGATGAATGGATAAAGAAGGTATAAATGCACACACACAAACAATGGAATATTACTCAGTCACGAGAAAGAAGAAAATTCTGTCATTTGTGACATCCTGGATGGAATTTGAGGGTATTATGCTAAATGAGAGAAGTCAGACAAAAGAAAGACAAATAATGTACGATATCACTTACATGTGGAATCTGAAAAAGCCAAATTTGGAGAAACAGAGAGCAGAATGGTGGTTACCAGGGGTTGGGGTGAGGGAATTGGGAAGACGTTGGTCAAAGGGTACAGAGATGAATCAACAGTACAAAGCTATACTGTGATTACAGCTATTGATAACAATACTGTATTATATATTTCAAAGTTGCTATGAGATTAGATCTAAGATGCTCTTACCTCAAGAAAGAAATGATAATTATGTGACACGATGGAGGTGTTAGTTAACACTACAGTGCTGATCATACTGTAATATACAAGCATCAAATCAACATGTTGTATACCTTAAACTTACACACTGTTCTATGTCAGTTACATGTCACTTAAAAAAAAAGACTTCTGGGTGATGCTGAAAGATGCTGAAGGAAGATGATAAATTTCAGTCATGCGGGTTAATTTTAGCAGTCTAAAAGCAATAATGTCCTCAATGAATTTTCTGGGCATGGCTCACAAGAGCTTATTCTTCTCAAGCAGATAATAATAGCTTCAAATATAAGCTCACGAGAATAGAAGTATTTTAAGAGATTGTGCTGGTTATTCTTTGTAATAATGACAGCACATTATTACATTCGAACAGATCTTTACACTTCTCAAACTAGCACAGCCACTGATCCTCACAAAAACCAAATAAGAATAGGCCAGGATGTGACACCTTCTTGAAGATGAGGAAACTGAGGCTCTAAAGATTTAAGAGATGTTCCCAAGTTCACAGCAGTATCTTTGTAGGAACTTCAAGTCTAGTATTCTTCCCCAGTACTTGCATACTTTTCCTGAACCTGAAAGGGAACAGCATTACTTATGCTGAATTATACAAACTTATTAACTTAAAAAATGATGTAGACGATATACAGTGGCTGCTGCTGCTGCTAAGTCACTTCAGTCGTGTCCGACTCTGTGCGACCTCATAGACGGCAGCCCACTACACTACAGTGCTGATCATACTGTAATATACAAGCATCAAATCAACATGTTGTATACCTTAAACTTACACACTGTTCTATGTCAGTTACATGTCACTTAAAAAAAAAGACTTCTGGGTGATGCTGAAAGATGCTGAAGGAAGATGATAAATTTCAGTCATGCGGGTTAATTTTAGCAGTCTAAAAGCAATAATGTCCTCAATGAATTTTCTGGGCATGGCTCACAAGAGCTTATTCTTCTCAAGCAGATAATAATAGCTTCAAATATAAGCTCACGAGAATAGAAGTATTTTAAGAGATTGTGCTGGTTATTCTTTGTAATAATGACAGCACATTATTACATTCGAACAGATCTTTACACTTCTCAAACTAGCACAGCCACTGATCCTCACAAAAACCAAATAAGAATAGGCCAGGATGTGACACCTTCTTGAAGATGAGGAAACTGAGGCTCTAAAGATTTAAGAGATGTTCCCAAGTTCACAGCAGTATCTTTGTAGGAACTTCAAGTCTAGTATTCTTCCCCAGTACTTGCATACTTTTCCTGAACCTGAAAGGGAACAGCATTACTTATGCTGAATTATACAAACTTATTAACTTAAAAAATGATGTAGACGATATACAGTGGCTGCTGCTGCTGCTAAGTCACTTCAGTCGTGTCCGACTCTGTGCGACCTCATAGACGGCAGCCCACCAGGCTCCCCTGTCCCTGGGATTCTCCAGGCAAGAACACTGGAATGGGTTGCCATTTCCTTCTCCAATGCATGAAAGTGAAAAGTGAAAGTGAAATCACTCAGTCGTGTCCGACTCTTAGCGACCCCATGGACTGTAGCCCACCAGGCTCCTCCATCCATGGGATTTTCCAGGCAAGAGTACTGGAGTGGAGTGCCATTGCCTTCTCCGTGTACAGTGGCAGGAAATATCAGAACTGATTTCTGTGCTTGTTTACATGAACCTGTTGGGTAGTGCTTAGGTATAGCAAGCTGATGTGCAAACAAGCATTTTAACCAGCAAAATGCAGTCCAATAGTCAATAACTTGTCTGCCTTCCCTCAGGGAATTTTGGTTGCAGAGTGAGGTGAGAGATGGTGGGAATTTTATCTTGTTTTGAAGTACACAGGGTGGAGTTTATCTGAGAAGCCAAGTGTTACAGCTTTTGTCTTTTGGTTCCCTTGTGGGTTAGACAAAGGTCATTTATTATGATGTCATGTCAAACAAACCCAACAACAATGCAGATTTCCTTTAGATCTACTGCAAAGAGCAGCTTTATAGAAGACCTTATGCTGAGAAGTAACAGTCCATTTAAGACACCAATGTTGAGTACCTGCTCAATTATCAGTGTGGTATTTTGCAAAGGTAGCAGAAATACTTCAACTGATATTTGGTAAACAGAAGACTACAGCTGGTATTCCATTAAATTTAGAGGTACCAGGTACTAACAAAACAGAGGAGATGGATCACAATGTGGGGAGGTGGGAGAGTAGGGAAAGTAATCTGAATTGGACTCTCAGGTCTAGGAAATAGTTTAAAAGGAACAGATGGAGGGAATAGGCAGGATGGGATTGTATGACCACCTAAGAGGTCAGAGATGGGGGTACTTGAAGGTATCATCAGCAAATCCCTGTTGAGCCGGTACAGCTGTGGCCTGCTAAATGTCCCATAGTTTGTCCTATACCCATTCTGTTCCTTCTTCCTTCTTGCTCTCCTAGAAAATCCCTATTCATCCTCAAGCATGGGCATCTCCAATTTTTGAATGACCTTTTTCTGACCATCCCAAATATTGCTCATCCCTCTCACTGTATTTAAAAATACTTTCTGTAGTACTGGGATTCCCCGATAGTTCAGCTGATAAAGAATCTGCCTACAATTCAGGAGATGCTGGTTCGATTCCTGGGTTGGGAAGATCAGCTGGACAAGGGATAGGCTACTCACTCCAGTATTCTTGGGCTTCCCTTGTGGCTCAGCTGGTAAAGAATCTGCCTGTAATGTGGGAGACCTGGGTTCGATTCCTGGGTTGGGAAGATCCCCTGGAGAAGGGAAAGGCTATGCACTCCAGTACTCTGGCCTGGAGAATTCCATGGACTGTATAGTCCATGGGGTTGCAAAGAGTCGGACACAACTGAGCAACTTTCATGTTTCTGTAGTATCTCATCCATTTACTTGGGCCCTAGTTTCTTCCACCAGTCAGTTGGCAGAGGACAGTGGGAACACCATGTCTTATTAGCTTATTTATTTCTACTATGCAGCAGCGTCCTAGCACACTGTAGTCACTTAGTAAAATATCCTTAAATAGGTTTCTAATTTTCCTTTTTTTATTTGTAATTAACTTTTATTGCAGTATAGTTGCTTTACAATCTTGTACTAGCTTCTGCTGTACAGTAAAGTAAATCAATTATACACATATGTGTAATTTTCTACATAAAGCTTTACACATCCATTGTAGGACTTGCTCCTCAATACTTTCTATTTCAGAAGTAATTATACTGATGTCGTTTTAAAAAAATATAAATTTTCTACTTGCTTATAGCTTGTCATTAGATTTGCAATGGACTTTGGTATACTGATCTTATATCCAGTAACACTGCTAAACCCTCTCATTAATTTCAAGAATTTGCCGGTAGATGTTTTGGTGCAGTCTATGTAGATATTTCTATCTGCTCTAAAAATGAAAAAATTAAGGTTTTTAATACTTCAGTCAGTCAGTTCAATCGCTCAGTTGTGGCCGACTCTTTGAGACCCCATGAATCGCAGCACACCAGGCCTCCCTGTCCATCACCAACTCCCGGAGTTTATTCAAACTCATGTCCATCAAGTCAGGGACGCCATACAGCCATCTCATCCTCTGTTGTCCACTTCTCCTCCTGCCCCCAATCCCTCCCAGCATCAGGGTCTTTTCCAATGAGTCAACTCTTTGCATGAGGTGGCCAAAGTATTGGAGTTTCAGCTTTAGCATCAGTCCTTCCAGTGAACACCCAGGACTGATCTCCTTTAGAATGGACTGGTTGGATCTCCTTGCAGTCCAAGGGACTCTCAAGAGTCTTCTCCAACACCACAGTTCAAAAGCATCAATTCTTCGGTGTTTAGCTTTCTTCACAGTCCAACTCTTACATCCATACATGACCACTGGAAAAACCATAGCCTTGACTAGATGGACCTTTGTTGGCAAAGTAATGTCTCTGCTTTTGAATATACTATCTAGGTTGGTCATAACTTTCCTTCCAAGGAGTAACTGTCTTTTATTTCATGGCTGCAATCACCATCTGCAGTGATTTTGGAGCCCCCAAAATAAAGTCTGACACTGTTTCCACTGTTCCCCCATCTGTTTCCCATGAAGTGGTGGGACCAGATGCCATGGTCTTCGTTTTCTGAATGTTGAGTTTTAAGCCAACTTTTTCACTCTCCTCTTTCATTTTCATCAAGAGGCTCTTTAGTTCCTCTTCACTTTCTGCCATAAGGATGGTGTCATCTGCATATATGGGGTGTTTAATCCAAAGTTCCACCTGATCATGCCGTATTCAAAGGCCTCTAGTGACTTTCTGTCATACTTAGAACAATATCCAAAGTCCTCACTGTGGCTGGGAAGCTTGCAAAACCTGACTTCCTACTGCTCCTCCAAACTCATCTCTCACTTCCTCGTCATTCATGACGGTATAGTGGCTTCCTTCCTGGTCCTTGAGTATGGCCAAGGATGTTCCTGCCATAAGCCCAGTGCCCCTGATCTCGCATCCACTTGGAACTCTTTCTAGATATTCATATGCCTTGCACTCTCATTTCATTTTGCTCTCTTACATAATTGTACCTTTTCTGAGATAACTTCTGCTTTTATATCTCTATCATTTCTCATCTTTCTTTATCCCCTATCTCTTTGTTTTTCTTCACAGTAGATGGCCTTATATATCTACTTATTTGTGCATTTGCTTTTTTGAATGTCATCACTATGACAATGTGTCTGTGTTGTTTGCCACTGCCTTCCCAGTGCCTAGAACAGTACTGCACACAAATAGGTACTCAGATATTTGCTGAATCAACAGATGAATATCACTATCATTTTAATAAAAAATTGAGTCATTTTCTTTTAGAAGGGAGCTATATTCTGGGGCATGTGGCTTAGAAACTAACACTAAAAGAATATCGTGTAACACATGGAATAATTTTTTTTTTAATGGGTCAGTTTGGTCCTTGCAAAATGCACCATTTCCAAGCAGTTGCTTAAAAATGAGGCAATTCATTTCCAAGTGGTTTCCTGCAAGTAATTTGATAGGGTTAAATATTTATTAAGTACCAGAGTGCTAAATTAGGTAATGTTGGCAAGTGATCACATTTCAGTCCAGCTAGTGTGGGTCTGGAGAACACAGAAGAGAGCTGTGGAGCTGGCCTGGGTCCCTTCCTCAGAGCCTTCAGGATTCACTCCCCAGGTGGGGAGAGCTGGTCTTAGAGAAGCAGTTATTATAGGTTGAGCATTACAGTACCCAGGTGTTTGCCCCATTTCAGTTTCCTTGTTGCAAAAGTAATCTAGAGAAGAAAGTAGATTGGGACATTCTTCTAGGCCACCTTCTGTTCCTGGAATGACTAGGTGCTTCAGAGTAGTAGGAAACTTAATGACTTCATGGTATAAGCTTGCCACACATTCCTGAAAATGGGAATTACACCTGATTCTGCTCAGAAAGGAGCTGTTAAAGTATGGTCCTGGGACTGTGCTTTCACACGTGTTTTCCTAGTTCCTTTAAATCTTCCAACTTCTGACTTACTATGGATTCCAGTTGCTTCCAGCTGCAGGTCATCCTCTCAGGTGACAGCGATATCTTCTATGTTCTAGACATTGTTGCACAATTTCCATAAATCCCCAATTACCTGCTGAACTTAGCCCTCTGTTTTGTCAACATTTCCTCAAAAACACATTGAGCCTTTATAAAACTTGCATTTTAGCATCGTGTTCTACCTTCCTTAATTTCTTTCCTGTGAGTCCAGCTCCATTATCTGCCAAACTTGTGAGCCATTGTGAGTCAGAATTGTCCACCAGGGCTTAAATGAACTGCAGGAAAAGGCCATTCATGTGTGGTAACAACCCACTCTGTTGGACCACACTCAGCTCAAGATGGTGCAGTGGGGCTCCATTCAGCTGAGAGGGTAGGCTGCGTGGTTCAGTGAAATTTAACGGCTAAAGTGGAGGAGTACTATCTCCAGTTCTGACCTGAGTTTAAAAATGTAAATTAAGTATACACTGTAATGGATCATTTTACCTCTTCATTTAGGAAAAGTTTCCAGAGGATTATAAAGAATTGGTGCTATACACAGTGGCTTTAACCAGAAAATGCATATCATAGCTGGAATTCTATTACACAACTGACTTTAGCTGTGGTCACACACAAATGAGTACTATGGGTTTTTTATAGTTTGTATGTGGGAAGATACAGGGCATGGCCTGTCCTTTTAGGATATCCACTCATATAGGAGATTTATATAATATATATAAGTATATATTAAAATACATATACCTTTTTGCAGGAATCCAATTTAGTCCAGTAAAAATGCATTGTGAGCAAGTCAATTTTCTAGGATACAAAGATAGATCAGGAATAGATTCTGCCCTCAAGGAATTCACTGACAGACTTACTCCTTCACTCCTTCTTGGCAAGGGTAGGTTTAAGTTTCCAAGACTCAAGAGGGGCTGAACCATTGATTTATTGTTATAGCAACCACTTTGCTTCCAAAGTTGTTATTTGGCTTGGGTTGGTGGTAAGTTACAGTTTGGGTTTTTATTATATTTTTTCATAAGCTTTCAGCTAAAAAGTATCCAAACCCTGCAACTAATTTAAATAATTATTGCTTAAAGTTTTTTTTCTATTTTGGCATCTAGCATGGAAAATCTTTGATTATATAAAGTTAAAGACCACTTAGGTTGAGTGTTTAAACTAGACTCACACCAGCTTGGTTCCACTTATCCAATATCACAGATAGTTAAGAAAAGGAGGAAGGGTGGGAGGAGAGGAGGGAAAACAAAAAATGGAGGAGGAACAAAGAGAAATGTATCAATGAACTGATGATACTTTCCATGTCCTTAGAAATAATCTTTGAAGGCAGAATATGAACTGAAGAACACACTGGGTAGAAGATAAGCTCTTTAATCTCTCCCTTTTGCAATAAACTTTCTTTTTAAAATTAGTTTTTATTGTAGTATGTTTTACAACGTTTAGTTTCTGCTGTACAGCAAAGTGAATCAGCCATACACAAACATGCATTTCCTCTTTTTTTCACTCAATAGACAATGAGCACTCACTATGCCAGGCACCTTGGTGGACACCCAAGAAATGGAAATAAACCAATTATAGTTCCTATCTTCAAGGAATATATGCTTTAATAGGGGGTACTAATCATATAAATATATATACTAAGTGAAAAAAAGAGAACAAAACAGAGAGAGAGAGAGAATTTTTTCATTAAAAAAAAAAACCCATTTACAAGGATAATCCTGATGATGGTGAGAACTTTTCATCTCTGTAGGGACATGATAATTAAAAAAAAACAACAACCTTGCTCATGGCATTTTATGTGAGTAATCTACTCATTTGGCTAAAGAGAGTACATGTCATAGAAATGGAATATGACCAGAGTTCTAGCTTATGTCTGAGTAGCCTTGGAGCAGTCACATCACCTCTCTGAGCACAGTGCATCGCTTGACAAAAATGGAGTCAGCTTTCTATGGGAGGATGCTGATAGGAGAGAAGTTTGCAGATAAGAAGTACTCTAAAGTATGACTACATTCTTCACTAGATGACCGTTCAGTAGGATGACTTCTAATATTTCCAGCTGCCCATCTTTCATGTCCAGTAGACCAAGGGATCTTAACCAAGGTCCACTGACTATTGTCTCCCAAATTTGGGATACTAGCTAAGATCATTGTAAAGTTTTGTGTATATATTCACATGAACATTTTATTAGTTCTACAGTTTTCATCAGATTGTCAAGGGGTCCATGGCTGCAAAAGCGGTTAAGAACTGCTGGTCTAGACAAAGTCATTTGGAGGGGGTGGGGTGGCTTCCCTGGTGGCTCAGCGGTAAAGAATCTACCTGCCAACACAGGAGACATAGGTTCAATTCCTGGGTAGGGAAGATCCTCTGGAGAAGGAAATGGCCACACACCCCAGTATTCTTGCCTGGGAAATTTCATGCACAGAGGAGCCTGGAGGGCTACCACCCATGAGGCTGCAAAAGAATCACACAGGACTTCGCAACTAAGACAACGAGTGGTATCTTATTTGTCTTTGTTCCAATATCTGTGCCACAGTGCCCTGTACATGGTAGGGGCTCCTAAATCTGTTATAGCAATAAAGATAAAAACAGATAATTGTTATGATGGCAAATATTAACACTCATAAATGAGTCTGGCTTTATCCTAGGGATGACATCTTGACTTCTGATGAAGTCTGCATTGGTCAGTAGGAACAGGTGCCAAATTTAGATTGCCTGACAATGGCCCAATTTTAAGCAACTGTTTTCAGAAGTCTTATTTCTTTCCTTGCGTTCTCAACCAATTTGGAAGCTCCATCTTTTCTCTTTGTTGAACTTTCAAATGCTTTAATTTGTTTGATTGTGTCAAAGCTGAAGGATGCTCAGTCATGCAGGCCTCCTAAGACTCTCCTCCCAAAACAGGGGAAGGATCTGATAAGCATGTGCTCCCTCCAGGAGAAACCACAGCTTACAAGCAGAGTCAGCTTCAGGGGAGGAGATGCAAGCCTTTCAGTAAAGTCGCTTATGTTCTCTCTGACTATACATTTCTTGTGGTGGTTTACTCACTAAGTCATGTCCAACTCCTGTGATTCCATGGGCTGTAGCCCCAAGGCTCCTCCGTCCATGGGATTCTCCAGGCAAGAATACTGGAGTGGGGTGCCATTTCCTTCTCCAGGGGATCTTCCTGACCCAGGGATTGAACCTGGGTCTCCTGCATTGCAGGCAGATTCTTTACCAACTGAGCTATGAGGGAAGCAAAAATGCAAATCTGCTAATAGAAAATCCTTCCTGGACATAGTTACCAGTGATTGTAAAGTTTAAATATATGACTCATATAGAAAAACAAATGAATCACAGGTAGAGGTAAATGGACAAGGCCTTCCATGGCATAATTATTGTAATATTGAAAAACTGGAAAATAACCTAAATGTCTAGCAATAGGAGACTAGTTAGAACAAGTACTGTATAGTCTAACAACAAAATGCTAGTAAAGCATTCAACAGAATGAGGTAGTTGTAATGTACTGAAGTGACACTCTAACTAGGATAGATACATTTTTTAAAAGTGAAAAGTTTACTGGTTTTTAAAAAACATCTTATTCTGAAATATTTATGGACTCAAGAGAAGTAAAAAATAGTGCAATAAGCCGTATGTACCTTTCATTCAGTTTCCCCCAATGGTACATTTAAATAGGTTTTAAAACAAACAAAATAGGTTAAAGAATGGCATATATGGTAGGATTCTACTTATGTAAAAGAAAAACAAAGAATCAAATTGTTAGCACTGGATTGTTAGCACTCTCTGGGTATGAGATGTGATAGGCAGCAGCAGCAGGAGAAAATGAATTTCAGTTTTTAACTGATAAATATATGTACTATTTAGTGTAGGTACATTATATACCTACATAGATGCCCATATATCTATATATACATATATGTTTCAATGAGCATATATTGCTTTTATGTTTGAAAAAACATCCAAAATAATATATTAGGAGAATCATTTCTCTGATGCAAATCCATGCAAATTAAATCAAGCTTTAAAAAAATCAGTGACTCTAAGTTTGTCAAATTAAAAAAAAAAAGAAAGCTACAATTCAGAAGTGTATTATGGGCATTTCATGCCTCTTGCTCCAGAACTCACAACATTGCTCATAGAATATGTCCTGGAAAAGACATATTTCATGAAATACAAAACCCATTTTCCATGATTCCATGGATGTTGGACCCTCCAAGCATGACTATTTACAAACTTGGAAGCCAAAGTACAAGGGAATTCTAAAATGTCTTGGTTTCTATATTTAAATATAATTTTATCAGCAGAATTATAGTACTATGACAATTTCTCCCTAAGCCAGATTTTGAATGGGCACAAACCATTCGTAGCTAGAATTCAAACCTGGGCTTGGTATGCAGTCTTGACTATTTTAAGCTCTCTGGTTCCCCACATGCTTTTATCAACCTTTCTCAATTCTACATCTATTTGAGTTATCTGGTACACAATCAAAAATGCATTCCCAGCTGTATTGTACCAGTCAGTAGAGAATGACAGGGCTTTCCCATATCACTTCTCTTTAAGCTTCAGCATCATATTTGGGCTCTTCATTCTATCTACTTGGAGCTGTCCCAAATTCCACAGGCTGCTCCACTGTGGGGAGGTGGTGGGGAAAAGGGGAAATGAAGAGAAGTGACTAATGCTGTATGTGCAATGTAACACTCCATTGGACACTATTAATGTATTTAAATGTTTGTTTTTTGAGTAATTTATTTGTGGCACTTTAGAAGGTTGTTAATGGTGTTAGAAAGGAGTAATTGCTGTTTCTGTGATTAAGTGGAAATGAACACAGACACATAGTTAAAACAAAATGTGATATTTATATGATATTTGTGAATTGTATAAATAGATTTTTCTTCCCTGAATGTTAACTAGAGGCAAATGAATCATTCATGATGTTTATGTGACTGAATGAATGCCAATTCCATAAGTAGAATTAGCAAAGAAGTTGATTCATATGAAGAATACTAGCATTTCTACTTTTCATTGATCAGAATAGCCTTAAAGAAAACCAAAAATATATATTCAGCAAGTTACATTAACAATATTTCCATTTACTCTCTCTCTCTCTCTCTCTCACACACACTCTTTCTCACACACACATACACTCACACACAGTCACGTGTATTTATCCGTCCAATGTTAACTGCAAGCCAACAATGTACCAGGCTCTCTGTACAAGGTTGACACCCTGATGCTGAGCAAAAATAAATCCAGTCTCTGTTTCCACAGGGTTTACAAATTCTGGGGTGGGGAGTGCCAATGATAAAGAATTACCCAAACTGTTATATAATTGCCAACTGAGTCAAGTACTTTGAAGGAAAAAACAGGTTTTGCAACAGTGTATGAAGAACCTAACATAACAGGCCTTCCTGCAGAGGCGGTGCTGGTATGAAGGGTGACAGTCAGGTGGGCAGAAGAGGAGTAGTGACTAATGGATGCGTGTGGTTGGCAGGTGTGTGTGCTCATGCATGTGTGTGAGCTGCCCAGCACTGGGAACTGTATGTGCAAAGGATCTGGGATAGGAGGGAAGATGATGGTGTCAAGGAACCGAAAAAAAATGACAGGTGACTGGACTACAAAGAAATTGGGTCAGGTGCCTGAGCATGAAACAAGAAAAAGGCAGGGAGATCATGCATGGCATTTTAAGTTGTAGCAAGAAACAGAGGAAATCGGAAAAATCTTAAGAGGTCTAAGGGTAATAAAAAGTGCTTCCCTTCCCCATTCCTAATATACATTACACACAAGATAAACAGAAAATTTATATTCAAAAGTCATTGGGCACTGTACTATATTCTAGACACCTGCCCATTAAAATTGGCTCATATTCTTATCCAGGGTTCTGTGTACAACCACAGCAGAAAAATTCTCAAGGAATATTTTTATAAATGAAACTTTCATTTATTTTTGTGGTCTGTCCATCACAGAGCTCCTTTATAAAACTGAGACACATAAATATATATGACTACCCTGTAGATATCAAGAAGGTACAAAATTCTCAGCTGGACTCATAAGGCTAGGTAAACGCCTACTTTGGGCTTTTGTGGTGCTTTTAGAACTGGTAGAATCTCACCTTCATGGAGACAAATGGGAAAATCAATAGAAATTGAATCTGCGACAAAAGGAGTTAGAACAACAGCTACGAGTGTGGGCATTAAGAGACCCCAGAACAATATCTTTGGTGTCAGACAGCGCACTGTATGCTCATTCTATTATTTTACTTCCAAAGAGTATTGATGATTAAGATGTGTTTTATTGGCTGACACCTTGCCAAAGCATTTCTCCTGAGAAGATAACCACAGCCTCTCAATTGCTTTCATAAGAATAGCCCACTAAAACAATTTTTTAAAAAAATGAAAAAGAATTGCCCACCATCTGTAGGTGCACCCACCCAAGAAAAGTCATTGCTACACTCAGAGGAGGAAGCCTGATATGGTGGAGTCCACGTCCTGTTTATTATTCATCCTACCTTTATGACTTGGAAATATCTACTGAGCTATGCATCCATCAGTCACCATGGCAGGGTGCTGACAGCCCCCTGTGTCACAGAAGGACACATCTTGAATCTGGAGAATGAAAACCTCCTGAAACTTGTGAATAAACCCTCTATGAGCTCATCCACAGCATTCATGTCAAAGAAATAGAAATAGCAACTAAAACCCATTACTGGGCAAGCTGAGAAGGGCTGTCTAGCCAACAAGTTCTGAACAAGGAAGTTAGGGGAAGAGGAAAATCTATGCTTCATACATATATATGAAAATCATCTCCTCTGCTACCAGCTTTGAAATAAAAATAATAAAATAACAGCAAGTCTTGGAGGACAGTAAGATGAGAGGAATATTATTTGTAATTTATAAACAATAGTGTCTGCCTTCAGCAACTAATTTCAAGAGAATCACTTTCAGAGTCCACAGTGGAAGAACATTTAACTTGGATATTGCTCGTTATAAATATTAATCTGATGGTCCACAAAAGTCCATAAGGTATGAAAGCTATTTTAATCCAACTAAACAAATCAGTTGATAGTTGTTGTAGATATCTGTGTTCCTAGTTCTCTGCTAACACCACTGTGTGTGTGTCTCTTAGGGATAGAGAGTAGGCGCATTCATTCAGGTACAGGAAAGGTTTTTTTTTTTTCTTCTTCTTCTTCTGACAGAATGGATGAAACAGACTGTTATGGTGTCATGGAAACATAGCCATGGAAACCTTATAGAAATATCAGGAGATTAAGGGAGAGAGTGTTGAAAAAAGCATCACAGAGACTGCTACCAATTTATTCCTATAGATATTACAAAAATAAACTCTTATCTCTCTATTGTCAGTGAGAGAAATCTCACTATTTAGAAAATCATGCTTGCAGTTCTGCAGCTTTTCTCCACAAATAGCTAATAAACAATGTGGAAAACACTCTCTCATCTTGAATTGAACTGAACTGAATAGGAAGTCTAGCTTGGAGGGCTGAGGAAATGAAGCTCACTTTCCTATCTGAGCCCTCTCCCAGCCTCCACATCAAGTACATCAGCAAGTCCCATTCATCTTATGTCATCAACAGGCCTTGGACCCACTTCTCTTCTGCCTCCTAGCTACAACCGTTATCATCCTACCCTTAATCATTTTCTCTTCGATGCTTTCACAGCCCTCCATGCTTTTCTTTCATAGCACCCAGTGCCCTTGATGTTTATTTGTGTGATATTTCACTCATTCACTTGTTCTGGCATTCATCCATTCACTCATTCTTTCATGTATCACTAGTGATACAGGAGAAAAGAGGCAAGGTCTTGGGAATTCCCTGGTGGTCCAGTGGTTAAGACTCAGCATTTTCTCTGCTGTGGTTCTGGGTTTGATCCCTGATCCGGGAACTAAGATCCCGGATCTTAGTTGGTTAAAAAAAAAGAGAGAGACAAGTCCTTCCTCCCAGGGAGTTGACACTTGATGGGCAGAGACAGGTATAAGCGAATAAACAGCAAAAAACAATGGTGCCAGCATCCAATGGGGAAGACAGACATTCAATCCATGATTCCCTCAGTACTCAGCACTTAGCATGAGCTGTAACACAAACCAGCTCAGGCCAAACCTCTCCACAAACCTTTAATGGCTTCTTGTTGTACTCAAAATAAAACACCCCAACACAACCTGTGTAAAGCCATGGAAGAGAGTACTTATTCAGTTCAGTTGCTCAGTCGTGTCTGACTCTTTGCAACCCCATGAATCACAGCACACAAGGCCTCCTTGTCCATCACCAACTCCCAGAGTTCACCCAAACTCATGTCCATAGAGTCAGTGATGCCATCCAGCCATCTCATCCTCCGTTGTCCCCTTCTCCTCCTACCCCTAATCCCTCCCAGCATCAGAGTCTTTTCCAGTGAGTCAACTCTTCTCATGAGGTGGCCAAAGTACTGGAGCTACTGGAGTTTCAGCTTTAGCATCATTCCTTCCAAAGAAATCCTAGGGCTGATCTCCTTCAGAATGGACTGGTTGGATCTCCTTGCAGTCCAAGGGACTCTCAAGAGTCTTCTCCAACACCACAGTTCAAAAGCATCA
>SJYX01023462.1:195599-224016 GCA_006410675.1 Oreotragus oreotragus | reverse complement strand
AAAAAAAAAAAAAAAAAACCATAGCCTTGACTAGACAGACCTTTGTTGGCAAAGTAATGTCTCTGCTTTTGAATATGCTATCTAGGTTGGTCATAACTTTTCTTCCAAGGAGTAAGCGTCTTTTAATTTCATGGCTGCAATCACCATCTGCAGTGATTTTGGAGCCCAAAAAAATAAAGTCTGACACTCTTTCCCCATCTATTTCCCATGAAGAGATGGGACCGGATGCCATGATTTAGTTTTTTGAATGTTGAGCTCTAAGCCAACTTTTTCACTCTCCTCTTTCACTTTCATCAAGAGGCTTTTGAGTTCCTCTTCACTTTCTGCCGTAGGGAGGTGTCATCTGCATATCTGAGGTTATTGATATTTCTCCCAGCAATCTTGATTCCAGCCTGTGCTTCTTCCAGCGCAGCGTTTCTCATGATATACTCTGCATATAAGTTAATTAAGCAGGGTGACAATATACAGCCTTGATGTACTCCTTTTCCTATTTGGAGCCGGTCTGTTGTTCCATGTCCAGTTCTAACTAGTGCTTCCTGACCTGCATATAGGTTTCTTAAGAGGCAGGTCAGGTGATCTGGTATTCCCATCTCTTTCAGAATTTTCCACAGGTTATTGTGATCCACACAGTCAAAGGCTTTGGCATAGTCAATAAAGCAGAAATAGATCTTTTTCTGGAACTCTCTTGCTTTTTCCATGATCCAGCGGATGTTGGCAATTTGATCTCTGGTTCCTCTGCCTTTTCTAAAACCAGGTGACCATATAGGGTTTCAGGTCTACTTCATGAAAACAAACTGAATTCTCAAAAGAATGGGTGTCCTCTCCCAAGCTTCATTTTCAATATCCACAATATTTTGTACCAATACTTTTCTTAAGTTCATCTATTTTTTAAAAGGTTTTCTTTTTTTATTATCAGATCATCTCCTGGAAAACTGCTATATAATCAGTTATTTATGAAGCTTTCTGAAGTTCAGTTTCTTCATCTGTAAGATGGGGATAGTCATATTTTACTTCATGCATTGCTCTGAAAATTAAATGATCTAAAGGGCAAAATACTTGCAACAATAGGAAAGTTCAATTGTGGATCCTTTCCTCTGAGCAAATGAAACAGCACACATCCTTTACTGTTGTAAATAAGCTTACTAACATTGGAATAAGAGAATGTCACTGAAATAAGAATAGCTGTTCAGTAACTGTTGACTGTACAAGACGGTGATAGCTGGGGCAAGGAGGCATCTGTAGCCCAGGTCACTGGTAAGTTGTCACAGTGACTGAGTTGACACCAAGCCTTACTCTGAAGCAGGTATTTTTGTGCAGTTAACCTTCTCTGGGCTGGTGATTATGCAACATGTTTGTTCCCAGAGCACACACTGTTCTCACACAGCTAGCGTGGTCACTAAAAATTCTACTTACTTAGAATCTTCCTATTTGCAAATGTCAGGCAGTGTCACTAAAAACGTTTATGGCTGGACAGAGAAGCTGAAAGAATCCTAAAGTCAAGATGAATCTACGTCTTGTGTAGTACTTAGGGAAAGACGTCTTCATCTGTCAGACCTCAACACAAATAATGAGCTCCTGCCCCACCAAGCCACCACCTCCACTGCTTCACTCCTTCAAGGCTTTATACCTTATCAATTTTTTCTCATTATACAAGTAAAATAGAATTAGACAGAGATGGGTGGGGAAAGGGAGGGAGTGGCGGGGGTTGGGGGAGAGAGAGACAATGAATCAGAATATAAAATATATGGCAAGAATAAAATACAAGTCACTAGTCATTCTACTTTCTATTTCCAAACAAAAATATAACTGAAAAAAATTTATTTCACTGAAGTATAGTTGATTTAAATGTTGTGTTAATTTCTACTGTATAGCAAAGTGATTCAGTCATCCATATATTCTTTTTCACATTCTCTTCCATTATGGTTTATCACAGGATACTGAATATAGCCCCATGTGTTACACAGTAAGACCTTATTGTTTATCCATCTTATATATGATGGCTTGCATCTGTTAATCCCAGGCTTCCAGTTCTTCTCTCCCCCTCCCCCTTGACAACCACAAGTTTGCTTTCTATGTTTGTGAGTCTGTCTCTGTTTCATAGGTGAGTTCATTTGTGTCATATTTTAGATTCCACATGTAAATGGAATCATATGGCATTTGTCTTTGTCTGACTGACTTCACTTAGTATGATAATTCTAGGTTCATCCATGTTGATGCAAACAGCATTATTTCATTCTCTTTAAGGCTGAGTAGTATTCAATTGTTTATATGTACTACACCTTCTTTATTCATTCATCTACTGATGGACATTTAGGTTGCCAAACAACAATATAACTTTGATTGACATTTGGTTAGACTTTCAGATTTTTCTCTAGCCATCTACATTTGGCTTGGCCAAAACTTTCATTTGGGTTTTTCTGTAACATCTTACAGAAAGATGTTTTTCTGTAATATTTTATGCCAGCAAATTTGAAAAACTCAGCAGTGGCCACAGGACTGGAAAAGGTCAATTCTCATTCCAATTCCAAAGAACGGCAATGCCAAAGAATGTTCGAACAACCGCACAATTGTGCTCATTTCACATGCTAGTAAGGTAATGCTCAAAATCCTTCAAGCTAGGCTCCAACAGTACATAAAGCAAGAACTTCCAGGTGTTCAAGCTAGATTTAGAAAAGGCAGAGAAACCGAGATCAAATTGTCAACATCCTTTGGATCACAGAAAAAGCAAAGGAATTCAAGAAAAACATCTACTTCTGCTTCATTGACTATGGTAAAGACTTTGACTGTGTGGATCACAATAAAGTGTGGAAAATTCTTAAAGAGATGGGAATAACAGACCACTTCACTTGTCTCCTGAGAAACTTATATGCAGATCAAGAAGCAACAGTTAGAATCAGACATGGACCAACAGACTGGTTCAAAACTGGGAAAGAAGCATGACAAGGCTGTATATAGTCACTCTGCTTATTTAACTTATATGTAGAGTACAACATGCAAAATGCCAGGCTGCATGACTCACAAGCTGGAATCAAGACTGCCGGAAGAAATATCAACAACCTCAGATATGCAGATCATACCATTCTAACGGCAGAAAGTGAAGAACTAAAGAGCCTCTTGATGAAGGTGCAAGAGGAGAGTGAAAAAGCTAACTTTAAACTCAACAGTCAAAAAACTAAGATCATGTTACCCATCATTTCATAGCAAATAGATGGAGAAAATTTGGCAACAAAGATAGATTTTATTTTCTTGGGCTCCAAAATCACCACAGACTGTGTCTGTATCATGAAATTAAAAGACACCTGCTCCTTGGAAGAAAAGCTGTGACAAACCTAGACAAAGTATTAAAAAGCAGACACATTACTTTGCTGACAAAAGTCCATATAGTCAAAGCTGTGGCTTTTCCAGTAGTCATGTACAGATGTGAGAAAAGTGAAAGTGAAAGTCAGTCATGTGCAACTCTTTGCAACTCCATGGACTATACAGTACAGTCCACGGAATTCTCCAGGCCAGAGTACTAGAGTGAGTAGCCTTTCCCTTCTCCAGGGGATCTTCCCAACCCAGGGATCGAACCCAGGTCTCCTGCATTGCAGATGGATTCTTTACCAGCTGAGCCACAAGGGAAGCCCATAGATGTGAGAGTTGGACCATAAAAAAAGCTGAGAGCCAAAGAATTAATGCATTCAAATTGTGGTGGTAGAGAAGACTCCTGAGAGTCTGTTGGACAGAGGAGATTAAACCAGTCAATCCAAAAGGAAATCAATCCTGAATATTCACTGGAATGACTGATGCTAAAATTCCAATACTTTGGCCACCTGATGCAAAGAGCTGACTCACTGGAAAAGACCCTGATGCTGGGAGAGACTGAGGGCAGGAGAGAGGGCAACAGAGGATGAGATAATTGGATGGCATCATTGACTCAATGGACATGAGTTTGAGCAAACTTTGGGAGATAGTGAATGAAGGACAGGGAAGCCTGGCGTGCTACAGTCCATGGGGTTGCAGAGAGTTGGACATGACTGAGCTGAACTGAATGGAAGAAAAAGTCGGTAGAATAAGACCTCTTGGCTTAGATCCCAGCTGTGTAACTTATTAGGGAGAAGGCCTAAAGAACTACTTTTCATTCTTTTGTCTCAGTTTCCTGATCTATAAAATGGCAATTCACCTGGAGTATTGCAGGGATTAGATAATATATGTAAAATGGCTAGGAAAGTACCTAGCATACAGTAAGTACTCAATAAGTGTTATCTAGGTATAAGATAATATATAAAACTGAGTTGGGAACATTTAATTGTGTGTCTCAGGAAAGAGAAGAATGTCTCTTTTTGACAGTTGAGTTCCTAGAGTGCATAGTAGGTATATTTATAAGGTGAATGAGAGAGAAAGCCAATGAATGGATTAATAAAAAGTATGAGTGGATCAATTATAAGAATGAGCCAATGGAGTATAAATGTAAGGAACCCAGAGGAAAAATGCCGACTAAGGTCCGTCTAGTCAAGGCTATGGTTTTTCCTGTGGTCATGTATGGATGTGAGAGTTGGACTGTGAAGAAGGCTGAGCGCTGAAGAATTGATGCTTTTGAACTGTGGTGTTGGAGAAGACTCTTGAGAGTCCCTTGGACTACAAGGAGATCCAACCAGTCCATTCTGAAGGAGATCAGCCCTGGGATTTCTTTGGAAGGAATGATGCTAAAGCTGAAACTCCAGTAGTTTGGCCACCTCATGAAAAGAGTTGACTCATTGGAAAAGACTGATGCTGGCAGGGATTGGGGGCAGGAGGAGAAGGGGACGACCGAGGATGAGATGGCTGGATGGCATCATGGACTCGATGGACGTGAGTCTGAGTGAACTCCGAGAGATGGTAATGAACAGGGAGTCCTGGCGTGCTGTGATTCATGGGGTCGCAAAGAGTCAGACACGACTGAGCGACTGAACTGAACTGAGCGGAATTTTTGTGTGCTGGTGATTTTTCTAAAAATATCAGTAAATGTACATTAAGCACTTGAGGCATTTTTGAGAAGAGCAAGATGGTATGGAATCTCTCTGGAGGGCAGTGAAAGGAAGATAGGTGACTGAAGGCTGGTAGGGGTCTCCTCACTTGTTACCATGTTTCCTCTTGCTTCCCTTAAGTCATGTCCATGGGCCTGAGGGGAGCTGAAGGTTTCTGTTCCTGAGTGTGGCTCCTGCCTCTTCACATGTTCAGATAGCATGATCTGCAAAAGCTAGAATATTCTAGCAAATGCTAGAAAGCCCCTGGGGTATATTTAAAGTAATGCATCTAATCACTCACCAGGAGGCCTCCAGAAGACCCCTGCAGAATCTCCTCAAGCAGAACTTCCCATCTGTCCTTCCAAATCAGACCAGGGAAGTGGACTGCAGTGGAGGAGCTGCTCTGAGTTCTTGGGGAAAGTTCTGCCTGAGAATGGCCCCAGCCTTCATCCTTTCAGTCATGGGGCTTGCAGAAGGGCACAGTATTGGGGGGCTTGGAGAGAGGGTGTGACAAGGTGTGTGTGGCTGAGACTCACGGTAGAGCCACAAGGGCCTGTCTGGGGCCTGGCAGGATAGAGGGGGAGTTTCACACATTTCTCACAGCGAGGCCTGTTTTCCACCCTGGTGCAATGCCATGACATCACTCTTTTCCAGTTACAGGAAATCCAGTGAGTGCCAGCCACAGAAATTCCCTGTGATCCAAGGTAAACAAGCCGCTCCTCCTCAGTCCTGGAGGCTGACAACGTGCAGAGAAAAAGCCAATTCACAGTATCCTTCTGTTGGGCCTGAGAGGCTGAGAGTGAATCTGCTGGGTGGGCGGGTGGACAGTGGGCAGCTTTCAGAGTGCATAAAAGACCAGGTAATTGGGGACACACACTCCTTTTTCCTTCTTTTTAAAGAAACATTATTTGAATCCCATTTTTCCATCTGACAGTCTGCTAGGGCTGACAGCCTAGGTCTGCTATTTCTAATGGGGAGCTCTGGGCAAGTCCCTTATCTTGCTAAGCCTCAGTTTCCGCATCTGTAAACTGAGGCTAATACTAGAACCAATCCTCATAACACATGTGAGAATTAAATGAGAACATCCATATAAAGCATGTGGCATAGTGCCTGTCACATATTACACACACTATAAATGTTTTCTTTTACTGTTATCACCAATGAAGATGGTCAGATCATATTATTCAGGGATTTAACTGCCTTCTCTTTCTCAAATACAGAATTTTCTTTAGAGTAAAGTTTTTCTTTAGAGGTAAAAAATCCACACCTGAAGGGTCAGAAACCCTAAGTGAGCAGTTTGATGAATGTTTAAAAAGTGAACGGCCCCCATGGAGTCACCATCTAGATCAAGATCACCAGCCCCAAGAAGCTTCCTGCTGCTGCTGCTGCTGCTAAGTCACTTCAGTCGTGTCCGACTCTGTGTGACCCCATAGACGGCAGCCCACCAGGCTCCCCCATCCCTGGGATTCTCCAGGCAAGAATACTGGAGTGGGTTGCCATTTCCTTCTCCAATGCATGAAAGAGAAAAGGGAAAGTGAAGTCGCTCAGTCTGTCCGACTGTTAGCGACCCCATGGACGGCAGCCCACCAGGCTACTCCGTCCATTGGATTTTCCAGGCAAGAGTACTGGGGTGGGGTGCCATTGCCTTCCCTGCAAGAAGCTTCCTGGGACCCTTCAAATTCATTAATTTCACTATCTGGACTTCTATTGCTATAGATTGACTTTTTTAAAGTGAAATCATCACCCTAACCACCACGCAAATAAAAATGTAGAACGTTTTCAGCCATCCAGGTATATCCCCATTCCACTCAAAGAGAGCTGCTCTTCTGACTTCTACTACAATAAATGCTTCTGAATCTATATAAATAGAATTATACAGATTGTGCAGTATGCGCTCCTTGGTGTCTGGCTTCTTTTACTCAACCATATGTTTACTTGAGAGATTTATCCATGCTCTTGCATGGAGTAGACATTCATTTCTTCTCATTGCTCTATAGTGTTGCGCTGAATAACTATTCCACAATATTTGTCCATATTATGGTTGATGAATATTTATACTATTTCCAGTTTTTTTCTATTGCTATTATGAACAATGCAACCAAGTACTATTCCATTTATATACATGTACCACATCTTCTTTGTCCATTAATCGAGGGACAATTAGGTTACTTCCATACCTTGGCTATTAAAAATAATGCCTCTGTGAACATAGGGGTGCCGATATCTTTTCTAACTCATTTTTACTTTCTTCGGAGAAATACTAGAATTGGAATTTCTAGACTGAATAACAGTTCTCTTTTCAAGTTTTTCAGGAATCTCCATACTGTCTTCCGTATTGGCTACACTAATTTATACTCCCAATAATAATAATATATTGTGATAATAATGTGAGAGTTCCTTTTGTCCACATCCTTGCCCCAACACATAGTTGTCAGGTTTTCTATAACAGCCATTTTGACAAGTGAGAGGTATTATTTCATTGTATTTTGATTTGCATTTCCCTGATGATTAGTTATCATGGAAAAAGGAAGAGAGTTCCAGAAAAACATCTATTTCTGCTTTATTGACTATGCCAAAGCCTTTGACTGTGTGGATCACAATAACCTGTGGAAAATTCTGAAAGAGATGGGAATACCAGACTACCTGACCTGCCTCTTAAGAAACCTATATGCAGGTTAGGAAGCAACAGTTAGAACTGGACATGGAACAACAGACTGGTTCCAATTAGGAAAAGGAGTACATCAAGGCTGTATATTGTCACCCTGCTTATTTAACTTATATGCAGAGTACATCATGAGAAACGCTGGGCTAGAAGAAGCACAAGTTGGAATCAAGGTTGCCAAGAGACATATCAATAACCTCAGATATGCAGATGATATCACCCTTATGGCAGAAAGTGAAGAGGAACTCAAAAGCCTCTTGATGAAAGTGACAGAGGAGAGTGAAAAAGTTGGCTTAGAGCTCAACATTCAGAAAACTAAGATCATGGCATCTGGTCCTATCATTTCATGGGAAATAGATGCGGAAACAGTGTCAGATTTTATTTTTCTGGGCTCCAAAATCACTGCAGATGGTGACTGCAGCCATGAAATTAAAAGACACTTACTCCTTGGAAGAAAAGTTATGACCAACCTAGATAGCATATTCAAAAGCAGAGACATTACTTTGCTGACTAAGGTCCATCTAGTCAAGGCTATGGTTTTTCCAGTGGTCATGTATGGATATGAGAGTTGGACTGTGAAGAAGGCTGAGTGCTGCAGAATTGATGCTTTTGAACTGTGGTGTTGGAGAAGACACTTGAGAGTCCCTTGGACTGCAAGGGGATCCATCCCTGTCTCTTATACACATCTAGATGTGTATAAGAGACAGCTTATTAGGGAGACTAAGAAATTAACATAGATTTGGTTATTCATACACTGGTTATTTGGTGACCTCTCTTATACCACCCTTATGGCAGAAAGTGAAGAGGAACTAAAAAGCCTCTTGATGAAAGTGAAAGTGGAGAGTGAAAAAGTTGGCTTAAAGCTCAACATTCAGAAAACTAAGATCATGGCATCTGGTCCTATCATTTCATGGGAAATAGATGCGGAAACAGTGTCAGATTTTATTTTTCTGGGCTCCAAAATCACTGCAGATGGTGACTGCAGCCATGAAATTAAAAGACACTTACTCCTTGGAAGAAAAGTTATGACCAACCTAGATAGCATATTCAAAAGCAGAGACATTACTTTGCTGACTAAGGTCCATCTAGTCAAGGCTATGGTTTTTCCAGTGGTCATGTATGGATATGAGAGTTGGACTGTGAAGAAGGCTGAGTGCTGCAGAATTGATGCTTTTGAACTGTGGTGTTGGAGAAGACACTTGAGAGTCCCTTGGACTGCAAGGGGATCCATCCTGTCCATTCTAAAGGACATTAGTCCTGGGTGTTCTTTGGAAGGACTGATGCTAAAGCTGAAATTCCAATACTTTGGCCACCTCATGCAGAGAGTTGACTCACTGGAAAAGACTCTGATGCTGGGAGGTATTGGGGGCAGGAGGAGAAGGGGACGATGGAGGATGAGATGGCTGGATGGCATTAATGACTCGATGGACTTGAGTTTAGGTGAACTCCAGGAGTTGGTGATGGACAGGGAGGCCTGGCGTGCTGCGATTCATAGAGTCTCAAAGAGTCAGATACGACTGAGCAACTGAACGGAACTGATGAATAGTTATGTTGGCCATCTTCCATTTTTCTGTTGGACATCTGTGTGTCTTCCTTGGGAAAAGTCTGTTTTTGTCTGCTGCCCATTTAAAAATAAGATTATTAAAAATATTGAGATGTGTGAGTTCTTTATATATTTTGGATATTAACCCCTATCAGATAACACTTGCAAATATCTTTTCTTTGTTGGCCATCTTCCATTTTTCTGTTGGACATCTGTGTGTCTTCCTTGGGAAAAGTCTGTTTTTGTCTGCTGCCCATTTAAAAATAAGATTATTAAAAATATTGAGATGTGTGAGTTCTTTATATATTTTGGATATTAACCCCTATCAGATAACACTTGCAAATATCTTTTCTCATTCAGCAGTTTTGCTTTCTTATTTTGTTGATACTCTTCTTCACTGTGAAAAAGTTTTTTGTTTGACATAGTTACATTTGTTTATTTTTGCTTTTATTATCCTTGCCTATGGAGAAAGATCCAGAAAGATATTGTTAAGACCAATGCCAAAGAACTTACAGCCCATGATTTTCTTCTAGGAATTTGATGGTTTGGGGACTTATATTTAAGCTATTAATAAATTTTTGGGGCTTCCCTGGTGGCTCAGCAGTAAAGAATCCACTTATAATGCAGGAGATATGGGCTTGATCCTTGGGTTTTGAAGATCTCCTGGAGAAGGAAATGACAACCCACTTCTGTATTCCTGCCTGGGAAATCCCATGGACAGAGGAGCTTAGCAGGCTACAGTCCATGGGGTTGCAAAAGAGTAGGACATGGGTTAGTGATTCAACTATCACCACCATCAATCTACTGAGTTTGTTTTTGTATATAGTTTAAGAAAGTGGTCCAGTTTTAGTCTTGAAATGAAACCCATTTGCCACCTTTAACAAAGAATTTCTGATAGCCCTTAACTTCACTAATCCTTAAAACTCCTAGGAGCTTAATCCTTTCAACATAATCACTCTAAATTTTTCTCTGAGTTCAACTGTGATTAAATTGTACTGCATTTAAGGTGGTAAAAAAGAAGGTAAAAATTCTGTAAAACTCAGTGGTGGCCACAGGACTGGAAAAGGTCAGTTTTTCATTCCAATCCCAAAGAAAGGCAATGCCAAAGAATGTTCAAACTACTGCACAACTGCACTCATCTCATATGCTAGAAAAGTAATGCTTAAAATTCTCCAAGCCAGGCTTCAACAGTACATGAACTGAGCAATTCCAGATGTTCAAGCTGGATTTAGAAAAGGCAGAGGAACCACAGATCAAATTGCCAACATCTGTTGGATCATCAAAAAAGCAGGAGAATACCAGAAAAACATCTACTTCTGCTTTATTGACTACACCAAAGCATTTGACTGTGTGACTAAAAATAAACTGTGGAAAATTCTTAGAGAGATGGGAATAACAGATCACATTACCTTCCTCCTGAGAAATCTGTATGCAGGTCAAGAAGCAACAGTTAAAACTGGAGATGGAACAACAGACTGCTTCCAAATCAGGAAAGGAGTATATCAAAGCTGTATATTGCAACCCTGCTTATTTAACTTATATGCAGAATACATCATGTGAAATGCTAGGATGGATGAAGCACAGGCTGGAATCAAGATTGCTGGGAGAAATATCAATAACCTTAGATATGCAGATGACACCACCCTTGTGGCAGAAAATGAAGAAGACCTAAAGAACCTCTTGATGAAAGTGAAAGAGAAGAGTGAAAAAGCTGGCTTAAAGCTCAACATTCAGAAAACTAAGATCATGGCATCTGGTCCCATCACTTCATGGCACATAGATGAAGAAACAATGGAAACAGTGAGAGACTTTATATTTGGGGGCTCCAAAATCACTGCAGATGGTGACTGCAACCATGAAATTAAGACACCTGCTCCTTGGAAGAAAAGCTATGACCAACCTAGACAGCATACTAAAAAGCAGAGACATTACTTTGCCACAAAGGTCCATCTAGTCAAAGTTATGGTTTTTCCAGTAGTCATGTATGGATGTGAGATTTAGACTATAAAGAAAGCTGAATGCCAAAGAATTGATGCTTTTGAACTGTGGTATTGGAGAAGACTCTTGAGAGTACCTTGGGCTGCAAGGAGATCAAACCACCTGATTCTAAAGGAAATCAATCCTGAATATTCATTGGAAGGACTGATGCCAAAGCTGAAGCTCCAATACTTTGCCATTTGATGCGAAGAATGGACTCATCTGAAAAGACCCTGATGCTGGGAAAGATTGAAGGTAGGAGGAGAAGGGAATGACAGAGGATGAGATGGTTGAATGGCATCACCAACTTGATGGACATGAGTTTGAGCAAGCTCCAGAGTTGGTGATGGACAGGGAAGCCTGGCATACTGTAGTCCATGGGGTCGCAAAGAGTTGGACATAACTGAGTGACTGAACTGAAAAGAAGGGAACTGGCTGGTTGGCTAGTTGCCTCCAGCAGGCCTGCTCAGGTAGGAAATTCCTTGGTAATGTAATCTCAGGACAAGACCTAACCCTCAACTTTGTAGTTTTAGATATGTTATTCTATCAGCTGTCCCTGAGCTTATCAAGTTCCCAGGAACTGACTCATAAGAAAACTTAACTAGAGACAGATTAATAAATCAGTGTGCAACTGAGTGATAGTAGAAACATAAAACTTTTCCATGGGTAGAATACAGGTTTCACTCCTTCACATTGAGCTACTCTGGAAACTGAATTAGGAACCTGAGGGTTAGTGATTAAGGACTAAGCTTCTGGAGTGGAATGCTACATTTAAATCTAGGTCTTGGTGATCTCAGGCAAGTTGTCTTTAGCTTCTAAATCTCAATTGTCTCATCTGTATATTGAGGGTGGAGGTGAGGGTGGTAATAGCAATTACTTCTGAGGATTCAATGTATATACATCATTTAATAGTTTAGGATCAGGAACATAGTAAAAGTCAATCAATGATAAATTATTAGTACAGACTCAGCACAAAAGGAATAGAACACTTTTAAGAGATGCTTTGCCCAGACTATGGAAAAGCTTTGAACTGTTTCCTCTCCAAAATCATTAGCTTTCTCTGATGAAGTATCTGTCACTTTCTTTTTGTTGGATAGTTCTATATGAATATTAACAATTCTTAAACATTGAGTCTTCATTCTCTAGATTTCCTGCCTACTTCTATCTTCTGATAGCAGTCACTAGCACTAGATCAAATAAAAGGACTACATCATAACATTTATATTGGGCACATTCTACCCCTGAGGATAGAAGCTGGGCATCTTGATTAGATGACAGACTGAGAGATACTTTGACTGGTCCAAGAAGATACCTTGACTTCTGTGGTAAAGCCTTGGGAGAGGTCAGGAGGAGCGCACAGGTGCAGACATGCTTATTTTGACTGTGATTTTACTGGAGATGGGGTGAAGAGGAAGAAGGAAATGTTTCCAGAGTGATTGATATGTGTTATCACTTCATATATGCTACCTCAGTTAGTCTTTATAATAGCCTTGTAACTTTAGTCTTTTACCCACATTTTATGGGCAGTGCTACAGAGATGTAAATAACTAGCCTGAGACCTCACCAGCTAACAGGTGGTGGATTTGAATGTTTGGTGGACTTGAATCTGGAGCCATTTAATATGAGAATCCATGCTCTTTCCATCACACCCAACTGACTAATTTTAGCTGGTTTTTCAGAGGTTGACATTTCTTCTGACCTCATCTTAAGAATGATAGTTTGGCTCTGTAGCAGGTAGCATGATCACAAAATCCTTCTCCATGTATATCAAGATTAGAAGACAGAGAGCTGTGAGCAGATTCAGGAGAATGAGCCTCAGTAGGAGGAAGGAAATTATTTAAACTAGTGGTTCTCATATTTGAGTGTGCATCAGATTCACCTGGAGGTTTGGCTAAACCATACATTCCTGGGCCCTACCCAGAGAGAGACAGTGAGTCTTAAGTGGGACCTGAGGATCTGCATTTCTGACAAATTCACAGGTAGTACTGAAATGCTGGTACAGTCATTACACTTTAATAAGACTGGCTGATTTAAACAGTGAGAGAGAAAGGAACAAGAATGGAAAGACACTGGACCAGAGGACTAATTACTATCCAAGGGAATCTACAGATTTAACACAGTCCCTATCAAATTATCAATGGCATTTTTCACAGAACTAGAAGAAAATTTTTTAAAAGTGTATGGAAATACAAAAGATCTCAAATAACAAAAGTAGTACTGAGAAAGAAAAACAGAGATGGAGGAATCAGCCTATACTACAAAGTAACAGTAATCAAAATAGTATGACACTCATCACCTCAAAAAGAATAAAATATTGAGGAATAAAGTTACCTAAGGAGACAAAAGACCTGTATGTGAAAAATTAAAAGATGCTGATGAAAGAAATCAAAGACGACATAAATAGATGGAAAGATATAACATGTTTGTGGATTGGAAGAATCAATACTGCCAAAATGACTGTACTACCCAAAGCAATCATCACAATCCCTATACCAGTGGAATTTTTCACAGAACTACAACAACAACAACAAAATCTCAAATAGCCAAAGCAATCTTGAGAAAGAAAAACAGAGCTGGAGGAATCAGGTTCCCTGACTTCAGACTTTACTACAAAGTTACAGTCATCAGAACAGTACAGTACTGGCACAAAGATAGAAGTATAGGTCAGTGAAACAGAGTAGAAAACCTAGAAATAAACCCATGCACCTGTGGTCAGTTAATCTACAACAAAGGAGGCAAGACTACACAATGGAGAAAAGGCAGTCTCTTCAATAAGTGGTGTTGGGAAAACTGGATAGCTACATGTTAAAAAATGAAATAAGGTAATTCTTTATTATCATACACAAAAATAAATTCAAAATGGATTAAAGAACTAAATGTGAGACTGGACACTATAAAACCCCTAGAGGAAAACATAGGCAGAAAACATTTTGACATAAATTGCAGTGATATCTTTTTTGATCTGCCTCTCAGAATAATGGAAATAAAATGAAAAATAAATACATGGGACCTACTTAAATGCAAACACTTTTGCATAGCAAAGGAAACTAAATGAAATGAAGAGAAAGCCCACAGATTGGGAGAAAATATTTGCAAATGATGTGATCAACAAGGGATTAGTCTCTAAAATTTAGAAACAGCTCATGATGCTTAACAGCATCAAAACAAACAACCCAATCAAAAAGTGGGCAGAAGACCTAAATAGACATTTCCTCAAAGAAGACATACAGATGGCCAAGAGACACATGAAAAGATGTTCAACACTGCTAACTATTAGAGAAATGCAAATCAAAGCTATAACGAGATATCACTTTACATCAACCAGAATGACTATCATAAAAAATCCACAAACAATAAATGGTGGAGAGGGTGTGGAGAGCAGGGAACCCTCCCACACTGTTGGTGGGAAGGTAAACTGGTATAGCCACTATGGAGAAAGCATGGAGGTTCCTTAAAAAACTACAAATGGAGCTACCATATGATCCTGCAATCCCGCTTCTGGGCATAAATCTGGTAAAAACATGATCCGAAAGGATACATACATCCCAATGCTCACCACAGCACTGTTTACAATAGCCAAGACATGGAAGCATCCTAAATGTCCATTGACGGAGGATGGATAAAGAAGATGTGGTGTGTGTGTACATGTGTCTATATATATAGGAATACTACTCATCCATTAAAAGGAACAATGATGTCATTTGCAGCAACATGGATGGACCTAGAGAGTGTCATACTGAGTGAAGTAAGTCAGAAAGAGAAGAAGAAATATCATATGACATCCCTTATAGGTGGAATTAAAAAAAAAAAGTACAAATGAACTTACTTGGAAAACAAAGAGAGACTCACAAAGAATACTTATAGTTGCTGGGGAAAGGAAGTTAGGGAGTTTGGGATGGACATGTACACACTGCTATCGCAGCACTGTTTATAATAGCCAGGACATGGAAGCAACCTAGATGTCCATCAGCAGATGAATGGATAAGAAAGCTGTGGTACATATACACAATGCAGTATTACTCAGCCATTAAAAAGAATACATTTGAATCAGTTCTAATGAGGTGGATGAAACTGGAGCTGATTATACAGAGTGAAGTAAGCCAGAAAGAAAAACACCAATACAGTATACTAACACATATATATGGAATTTAGAAAGATGGTAATGATAACCCTGTATGCAAGACAGCAAAAGAGACACAGATGTATAGAACAGTCTTTTGGACTCTATGGGAGAGGGAGAGGGTGGGATGATTTGGGAGAATGGCATTGAAACATGTATACTATCATGTGAGAAACAAATCGCCAGTCTAGGTTCGATACAGGATACAGGGTGCTTGGGGCTGGTGCACTGGGATGACCCAGAGAGATGATATGGGGAGAGAGGTGGGAGGGGGGGTTCAGGATTGGGAACTCATGTACACCCGTGGCAGATTCATGTCAATGTATGGCAAAACCAATACAGTGTTGTTAAGTAAAATTAAAAAAAAAAAATTAAAAAAATAAAATAAAATGGATAACCAACAAGGACCTACTGTATAGCGTATTGAACTCTGCTCAGTGTTATGTGGCAGCCTGGAAGGGAGGGAAGTTTGGGGAGAAATTGCTAATCCCTTCAGTTCAACTGAAATCATCACAACATTGTTCATCGGCTATACCCCAACACAAAATAAAAAGTTAAAAAAAATAGTATGATACTAATACAAAAACAGAAATACTGGTCAATGGGACAGGATAGAAAACCCCAAAATAACCCATATATCCATGGTCAATTAATCTACAACAAAGGAAGCAAGACTATCCAATGGAGAAAAGACAGTCTCTTCAATAAGTGGTGCTGGGAAAACTGGACAGTTACACGTAAAACAAGGAAATTAGAACATTCGCTAACACCATACACAAAAATAAACTCAACATGGATAAAAGACCTAGATTTAAGACTGGATGCTATATAATTCTTTGAGGAAAACATAGGAAGAACACTCTTTGACATAAATCATAGCAATATCATTTTTGGATTCACCTCCTAGAATAATGAAAGTAGAAACAAAAATAAATAAATGGGACCTAATTAAACTTAGAAGCCTTTTGCACAGCAAAGGAAACAATAAACACAACAAAAAAATAACCTAAAATATTTTCAAAGAAAGCAACTGACAAGGAGTTAATCTCCAAAATATACAAACACCTCATGCAGCTCAAAAAAATAAAAAAATAAGCAGAAGATCTAAATAGACATTTCTCCAAAAAAAAAAAAAAAAAGAAATAACACATGAAAAGATGCTCAACAATGCTAATTATCAGAGAAATTCAAATCAAAACTACAATGAGATATATTACCTCAGATCAGTTGGAATGGCTTTCATCAAAAATGTAAACTGAAACAACCATTTATGGAGAACAGTACAGAGGTTTCTTAAAAAACTGAAACTAGAACTACCATATGATCCACAACCCCACTCCTGGGCATATATCTGCAGAAAAAAACGCATAATTCAAAAAGAAATCTATGCTCCAATGTTCAGTGCAGCACTGTCTATAATAGCCGAGACGTGGAAGTAATCCACAGAGCAATGGATAAAGAAGATGCGGTACATATGTGCAAAGGAATCCTTTCAGCTGTAAGAAGAATGAAACAATGCCATTTGCAGCAACAGAGATGGGCCTAGAGATAGTCATACTAAGTGAAGGAAGTCAGACAGAGAAAAGGCAAATATCATATGATATCACTTATATGTGGAAAAAAATGATACAAATGAACTTACTTACAAAACAGAAACAGACTCACTTCAAAAACAAATTTATAGCTACCAAAGGGGGAAGGGGGAAGGATAAATTCAGATTTTGGGATTAACATTTATACACTATTATATATACTATATATATATTTTAATATGAATTGACTTAGTATGCTTACATAAAATAGATCATAAATAAAGACCTACTATATAGCATAGGGATCTCTGATCTGTAATAACCTCTATGGGAAAAGAATCTGAAAAAACGGATACATGTATATGTGTAACTGAATCACTTTGCTTTTTACCTGAAACTAACATAACCTTGTAAAATCAATTATATTCCAATATAAAATAATTAAATATAAAAAGTTATATTCCTTTGCAGTACCCTCTCCTTTGTTTCACTGGATTTCACACTCTTGTTGTCTATTCAGTTCTATCACCTGTCCAGGTGCCTATCAGTTCGGAGAGTGGTGGTGAGATGAATGAACAGGAGGCAAGGAGGGAGGGCCAACTAGCAGAGAAGGCAGAGGAGGTTGTGAACTTCGTGAGTTAGTACCAGGAGCTCTGGTACTTGCCAGGGTCTAAGCAGCCCTTTCCAGAGGGAGAAGTGACTTGGGCCTGGCCCTCTGCAAGGATGGCTAGATCAGGTCAGATAACGCTATCAGGTAGCAGATCCTCCCGGACCAGCCAGGCCTCCAACAGGGGAGGCTCAAGCCATAGAACTGGCTCTTGAATCACTCATCCTTGTTTCTGTACTGATGGGTGAGCCAAACTAAGCCAAAGTTTTCCTATCAAACTGCTCTCTGTGTGTTTCCCACTGAATTGCAAAGAAGAACAATAACCAAGGAGGAGGCTCCCCCTACCCACTGGAAGACCTGGAAACTCACCTGGGGGCAGGAAAGAATAGAAGATTAAGCAATTCACTTCTACTTAAAACTCAGTATTAAACTTTGAGTCTGGAATGTCGTTTGAAGAAAAATATCTTCTTCTTGACAGATTGTCCTTGGGCACAGAAGAGAGTCAACAAATCTAAGAAAAAGCTTTATCTGCTATCTGCCCCTGCAGAGGTGTTTTTTCCTTTTCATTTCTCTAGCTTCATATATTGCTTTAGGTGAAAATAATAGTGATTAATTTCAGGCACTATTGACTGTGAGCCATAGGTTTGCAAGATTCCTGAGGTGCCTTGTTTTCTTGGCCATACAACAGAAATGTTGATGTTAGGTAGTTTGAGTCATTTTAAGAGGGGATGTGGTGTTAATTCAGGTTGGGTGACCATTTCTTGAGCACATACTATGTGCTAACGTACTGTTAGGTGCTAGAAGTATCAGTAGTGAAAAGAACATTGATCACAAAGTGTTAAGACCTGGGTTTGAGTCCTAGCTCTACAGATTACTAGTGTTATGTCACTGAACTTTTCATAGCCTCAATTTCATCTGTAAAATAGAAATACCTTCAGCATACGAGATTGCTTCAAAATGACTCTAGAAATCATAAAAAAGGACTTCCCTGCTAGTTTATTGGTAAAGAATCTGCCTGCCAATGCAGAGAACCCGGGTTTGATCCCTGGTCCAAGAAAATTCCACATGCCGTGGAGCAAGTAAGCCTGTGCCCCACAGCTACTGAGCCTGCGCTCTAGAGGCCAAGGGCTGCACCTAACAGAGCCCGCGTACTGCAACTACTGAAGCCCGTGCACCGAACGCCTGTGCTCTGCAATGAGAAGCCACCATAGTGAGAGGCCTACACACTAAGGAAAAGGAGCTCCTGCTCGCAGCACCCAGAGGAAGCCCACACACAGCAACAAAGACCAGCACAGCCAAAGTTAGAAAATAATAATTTTTAAAGTGTTTAAAAATCATAAAAAGCCATACAGGTACAAGGTGGTATTCTCGTAGCATTTGAGCTATCCTCTCTTCCTCTCTTGACGTTATTCACATGGACTTTGCTGTGTAGCCTGGGATCAGCACAGGGCCTGGCACATTCATGGAAAGAAGGGCATTATAACATACAGATTCTTGGTCTTAGCATTTTTGTTTCAGTTCTCCCAGAACAAAGGTCCATAAGGGTACACTAAGTGGTGAGGCAGGAGCTGAGCCATGTCTGTGCTGACTCACCCCAGGCCAGACCTGGGCACCAATCCATATTCTCTAGCCTACTGATCACTGAATCTCTGAGATAACTTCACTTCTGAGCTGCAGTCTTCAAGAAGGGCACATGTATCTCCCACTCTGCCCACCTCCCTGGGCTGCTTTGAAGATAAGACAAGATAGTAGATGTGTGTGCAATACAAATGAGATGTTTGCTTTTTTTATTTATCTGTACCTCTTTTCAACTAAGACTTACAAGGAAGTCTTACATTATTTTGCTAGCTTGCTAGGGTCCTGTTCTCTTGGGTAACTACTTATGTAAAGATGAAAACAAGAGAAAAATAACCTTCTGAAACCCTTTCCGGGGAAAGACCACAGTAAAAATAATGGGTCACAAGAGGGGTAAGAATATTGTTGTGAAAGGGAGAAAAAGGAACTAATGACCAGCAGCCAGCAAGGAGGGTAGGAAAGACAGATAATGGGTGACCAGGAGCCCTTGGCTGATGGTGGAGCTGATCAGAGTGAATTCCAGTTGCTACAAAAACAGACCATCTTCCCTGGGAGGAGATAGCTGGTCCATCGGAAGGCAGGTCCTCTTCTCTTTCTTTGGCTTTGGCATTTACTGGGGAAGGAGCTCTGCTTTGCTAATTGCCACCTGAACTGTATCCTGGGCCTGCATGTGAGCCTCAACAGCAGGGCCCTCTTCCAGATCAATAGGACCAGGCCAGGTGTGCAAACAAGGGAAGTTTGCAGGCAAAAGAAATAGGGAGTTTGGGGTACTGGAAAAGCTCAGCAATGAATACCTGAGCTAAAAGTAGCAGCCATTCCAGTTAAATGAAGCCACTCTGGAATATGATCCAGTTTTCTAGACCATCCACCTTGTTTAAAAAAGAAAAAAAAGAAATCTGGATTTCCAAGTTGAGATCTCCTAGTTTTACATGTTAGAATTATTGTGTGGGGCCAAGAAGATGTATCCGTGATTTGCTTGTTTGGAATCTCAACTGTATCACAAACACACTTTTATCTATTTGTGTGAATTTCTCATAAGAGGCATCAGCATAAGTTCTATGTACCTGCTACTATTTCAGAGCATGCTGACCTCTTCCCTCTTAGAAAAGCTACTGTATGTCTAGCTGGGACAAAGGCATTATGGTGTAAGGGTTATGAGCTTGGACCCTGGATAACTTCTTGATAGCAGCCATTGTGACTGGTGTGAGATGGTACCTCATTGTGGTTTGGATTTGCATTTCTCTGATAATAAGTGATATTGAGCACCTTTTCATGTGTTTGTTTGCCATCTGTATGTCTTTTCAGAAATGTCTGTTTAGATCTTTGGCCCATTTTTTGATTGGGTCATTTATTTTTCTAGAATTGAGCTGTAGGGGATCCTTGTATATTTTTGAGGTTAATTATTTGTCAGTTGCTTCGTTTGCTATTATTTTCTCCCTTTCTGAAGGCTGCCTTTTCAACTTGCTTATACTTTTCTTCGTTGTGCAAAAGCTTTTAAGTTTAATTTGGTCCCATTTGTTTGTTTTTGCTTTTTGAGATGGTACCTCATTGTGGTTTGGATTTGCATTTCTCTGATAATAAGTGATATTGAGCACCTTTTCATGTGTTTGTTTGCCATCTGTATGTCTTTTCAGAAATGTCTGTTTAGATCTTTGGCCCATTTTTTGATTGGGTCATTTATTTTTCTAGAATTGAGCTGTAGGGGATCCTTGTATATTTTTGAGGTTAATTATTTGTCAGTTGCTTCGTTTGCTATTATTTTCTCCCTTTCTGAAGGCTGCCTTTTCAACTTGCTTATACTTTTCTTCGTTGTGCAAAAGCTTTTAAGTTTAATTTGGTCCCATTTGTTTGTTTTTGCTTTTATTTCTATGACTATGCTGCTTGGGTCATAGAGCATCCTGCTGTAAATTTCATTTTCTGTGCATTTATTTTTGTTTTATTTTGAAGTAGGGTTGATTTCTGATACTGTGTTTGTTTCAGGTGTAGAGGAGCTGGATTCAGAGTTACACAGACATTTATCAATTCTTTTTTGGGTTCATTTTCCCCAGAGAGAGAAGTAAAGTGTCTCCAGTAGGCTGCCCTTTACTATTCAACAGTGTTTTTTTCCTGATTATACGTTTGATATATGTTAACAACTGTTTGTTCCTTGCAAACTCTTCATCTATCCCACATCCCTAACTTGTTTTTTAATAATCATAAGTTGGTTTTCCAAGTTTGTGAGTCTGTTTCTTTAGTGTAATAGCCTATATTTGAATAAATTTCATGAAGATATCTATCAGTGATACCTTCTGTAATTTGTCTTTCAAAAAAGTTGGCTTAAAGCTCAACATTCAGAAAACGAAGATCATGACATCCGGTCCCATCACTTCATGGGAAATAGATGGGGAAACAGTGGAAACAGTGTCAGACTTTATTTTTTTGGGCTCCAATATCACTGCAGATGGTGACTGCAGCCATGAAATTAAAAGACGCTTACTCCTTGGAAGAAAAGTTATGACCAACCTGGATAGTATATTCAAAAGCAGAGACATTACTTTGCCGACTAAGGTCCGCCTAGTCAAGGCTATGGTTTTTCCGGTGGTCATGTATGGATGTGAAAGTTGGACTGTGAAGAAAGCTGAGCGGTGAAGAATTGATGCTTTTGAACTGTGGTGTTGGAGAAGACTCTTGAGAGTCCCTTGGACTTAACAGTGGAAACAGTGCCAGACTTTATTTTTTTGGGCTCCAATATCACTGCAGATGGTGACTGCAGCCATGAAATTAAAAGACGCTTACTCCTTGGAAGAAAAGTTATGACCAACCTGGATAGTATATTCAAAAGCAGAGACATTACTTTGCCGACTAAGGTCCGCCTAGTCAAGGCTATGGTTTTTCCGGTGGTCATGTATGGATGTGAAAGTTGGACTGTGAAGAAAGCTGAGCGGTGAAGAATTGATGCTTTTGAACTGTGGTGTTGGAGAAGACTCTTGAGAGTCCCTTGGACTGCAAGTAGATCCAACCAGTCCATTCTGAAGGAGAACAACCCTGGGATTTCTTTGGAAGGAATGATGCTAAAGCTGAAACTCCGGTACTTTGGCCACCTCATGCGAAGTGTTGACTCATTGGAAAAGACTCTGATTCTGGGAGGGATTGGGGGCAGGAGGAGAAGGGGACGACCGAGGATAAGATGGCTGGATGGCATCATGGACTCGATGGACGTGAGTCTGAGTGAACTCCAGGAGATGGTGATGGACAGGGAAGCCTGGTGTGCTGTGATTCATGGGGTCGCAAAGAGTCGGACACGACTGAGCGACTGAACTGAACTGAACTGATTGGCCTTCCTTCCCTTAGCATGGTATTCACTCTATCCATCTATGCTGTTGTCACTGGCATTATTCCGTTGTGATTCAGGGCTGGGTAGCATTTCAGTGCAGAGGTGCACCACTCTGACTTCATTTTCCTGTCGATGAATAACTTTGTAGAATTTGTTGCAGGGAGGGCTTGCCTGGTGGTCCAGCCAGTGGAGGATCCACGTGCCAGTGAAGGAGACGTGGGTTCAATCCCTGGGTGAGGAACATCCCCTGGAGAAGGCCATGGCAACCCACTCAGGTATTCTCTGGCGAGCTGCGATTCATGGGGTCGCAAAGAGTCGGACACGACTGAGCGACTGAACTGAACTGAACTGTGTGACTGCAGATAAGACACTTAATCTTTCTGAGCCTTGGATTTCTAATCTGACATGGAGCCAATTACACTTTATTCTTCAAAGGGTTATCTTTAGGATTTAATGAAATATATAAACTACTTGGTGCCATGCCTGACACATCAATGAACACTGAATAAATGTTAAATATTCTCACTGTTAATAATTATTAACAAGCTGTTGAATAGTTAAGTTTTTCCAAGTATTTTAATTTAATCTACCAAGCATTCTTCTTTGAAGCAGCAATTCTTTCTCATTTTCTAGTGTATACCCTTCAGAGTCATGGGCCCAGCCCAGGTCCTCAAATGTAGGATGATGATATTTATTACTATCAGCATCATCACTTCCACCATCATAACTATCACCATCACTGTCATCATCACTACTATTATCATGAACAATATCATCACCTCCACCATCATAACTGTCATCTTTATCATCACCATGACAACTGCTACCGTTATCACCATCATCTCTAGGGCTATTATTCACCACATATATTATGTCCCAGCTCCTATACTGATATTGGTACTTTTCACATCTATTAGGTTTATAGCCTCACAGCAACCCTACTAAATGGGAACTGTCTTATTTCTATTTTAGGAGTGAGGATGACTGGGTGCTAAGGCATTAAACACCTAGCTCAAGGTCACCACTACAAAACATCTGGACTAGATTCAGACCCAGGCCCATCTGACTCCTCAGCCTGAGCTGTCTTCTTTATGTTATGCTCCTGAACAATTTGGGAAATGGAAGTGATGGAAGCTACAGATCATGCTTGGTGTTGCCTATCTTAGTGTTCTGAGGTGTGTGTCCCTTGGCATTTTGGTATTAATACACTGTTATCATTTTGTCTTTTTCAAATGGCTGATGGCAGTTTATTTAAAACCAAGGACTGACAGTATGTTTATCAAACAGTTCTCTGAAAGGTTCCAGTTAAGGTTCTGCCACATCTCTGAAGTCTGGTGGTGGAGATCCAGCACAATGTTATCTGTGCCTGCCTAGGTATAGCACACAGCAAAACACCATTCTTTGAGAGGAGCCCCTATGGGGCAGGAAAGCCACACTCCAGGGCGGGTTAATACCAAACATAGCCTTTTGAATAGATGCTGACCACCTTCCAGTTCATGTCCTCCATTGCGACTAATCCCCCTAGACAAGGCATTGTATCATAGATCTAACAGGAAGTCCTCTGTCTTGCATGATTTCCAAAAGGTGGGTTTCTTGTCAGCCTGAATTGACAAACTCTGCAATGAGCATGTGACCTCCCTTCTCACTCTCATTCTATCATCAAAATAAGCTAGTGAGACCACAGTGGACTTGCGGTTGATCGGTCCACAGCAGCAGGGCCAAGTGCTATGCTGAGCACCAGAGAGACACTAAAGATACAGAATTCAGAACCTTCGCCACTGTTGAGAGAAGAGATGAGGTTGGATGTGTAAGCTGGGGCTGGCCTGAGGGTATGCACCTTATCAGGATGCTCTATGTACAAGTCTGATTTTGCACTTTGAGGAGCTGCGTGGAAGCAAAAAAACTTAATCAGCAGACACAGCATAGCCAAGAGAGCAGCTTATCAGACATCTTCTGCCACAAACTTGCTACGTCAGCTTGGACTGGCTGCTTCAACTGGAGTCAGACTGTCTGGGCTTGATTCCCAGCTTTGCCGCAGACTAGCTGTGTGACTTTGGCAGGCTGGTTAATTCCTCTGAGCCTTAGTTTTGTTTTCTGTACAAGAAGGATAGTAGTCAATTTTGCACAGAGTTGTTAGGAGAATTAAAGAGGATAATGCATGTGAAGTGCTTAACATTGTACCTTGCATACAGTTAGAGCTTAAGGAGGGTTTAGTAAGAATAAGAAAAATTAAAACGTGTAAATATTCTCATTAGTATGTTCCAGCGCTCTGTGCTAAGTTTCGTTCTCCTTTATAGATCCACTCCCTGGAGAAGGAAATGGCAACCCACTCTAGTATTCTTGCCTGGGAAATCCCACAGACAGGAGCCTGGTGGGCTACAGTCCATGGGGTCACAAAGAGTCGGACACGACTTAGCGACTAAACCACCACCACTACAGCTCCACTCACTCTCAGGATGACCGCACCCTCTCTTGACTTTAAATGCTATCTCCAAATTTATACCTCAGGTCTCATGCCTCTCCTGAGCTTCATACTCATCCCCCTCACACACACACCAGTGAATGCATATGTGTATATTTATGTATGTGTATATGTGTGTGTATATATATACATTTTTTCTTTCATAGACCTTAATAGGCCTTTGTGTGTGTGTGTGTGTGTGTGTGTGTGTGTGTGTGTGTGTGTTAGTCGCTCAGTCATGCCCAACCCTGCGACCTCATGGACTGCAATCCACCAGGTTCCTCTGTCCATGAGATTTTCCAGGCAAGGATACTGGAGTGGGTTGCCATTGCCTTCTCCGGGGGTCTTCCCAACCCAGGGATCGAACCCAGGTCTCCTGCACAGCAGGCAGATTCTTTACCGACTGAGCTACAAGGGAAGCCCTAAGAGGCCTTTAACACTCTCTAAGTCCCTCACCAAATTCTTGTTTACACCCCTACTCCACCAAACCTCTCCAGCTCAGTAATATCAGCCCAGCTGCCTTGATACTCAAGCCAAAAAGCTGGGAGTCCCCCTTGACTTCTCTGGCTCCCTTGTCTCCTATGTCAGTAAATCCCATGGACTTGGTGTTCAGACCCAGAATCTGAGTACATCGTCACTGCCACCACGTCCACCCGGTCCCAGCCATCGTCCTACCTCCCCTGGACTATTGTCCCAGCGTCCTCCCTGCTCTCCTTGCTTTGGCCCTTGGCCTCCTGCAATCTATTCTCACACAGCTACTGAAGGGATATTATTAAGACCTAAGTCAGGTCACGTCACTGCCCTGCTCAGTACTTTCTATGGCTTCCCATTACTCTAAGAATGAATCAAAGTTCCACGCAGCCCACAAAGTTCCTTGGACCTTGCTCACAGCTTCATCTCCCATCACCCTAACCCTTCTCAATGAACTCTACTTGAAGCTCCCACTCAGGGCTCCAAACTGCCTGCTCATCCTGCCTGGAATGCTCTTGCCCCAGGTATCCATATGGCTCATCCCTTACCCTCTTGTGCTCCCTGCTCAAATGGTGCTAATCAAAGAGGTCTTCCACATCTACCCCAGAAAGGAGAAACCACATCCCTTGTCCTTCTTTACTCTCACTATCTTATCTTATTTTTCTTCCTAGCACATGTCCCCTTCAGACCTATCATATACTCTGTTGTTGTTATTTACCGCTTCTCTTTCCTAGGAGAATATAAGCCCCATGAGCATAGGATTTTGTTTAGTTCACTGTTGAAGAGTGTGCACACAATAGGTATACTCTATGTCTTACTATGAAGGAAGGAAGGACCATTAGAAGCTTCATTTTTCCTGTCTCTGAAGAGCAGTGATTGGGTTAGATACTCTCTATAAGACCCCTCCAGCTCAAACATTTCGTCACTCTCTCAGGTCAGCAGAAGTCCAATCAATGGCTCTCAGCTCATATATTTTAGCAAAGTCATGTCACCCAGAAGACCAGAGTCCTTCTTCATAGCAAATTAAGCCATTTACCAATATCCCCACACCTCCCACCCAAGTTTCATGAACTGAATCAGATTATCCTTAAGAAAGACAGTCTTGAGCAAATTTCAAACCTGCTCACTCTTAACCCCTGTGCAACCATCTCTTCTCTGACAGCTGCTCCTCCTCCCTTCTTTGTACCTGAAGAGGCAGGCCCATGGACCACTCCATCAGGGCTCCCTTGCCTTCTGGCTTGGCTGGTTGGGTTTGGCCCATGGAAGCCAGAGATGAGGGGCAGGAAGCAAGAAGACCTGGCATGTTTTGTCCCTGCTCCTTATTTTCTCTTCACTGTCTTCTAGCCACACTCGTCTGTGGCCCCAGCAACTGTCAGGCAGCCCTCCCCAGCTCTAGCTCCACTGGGCTCCCAGGACATCCTTTCTTGTAAGATTTAGGGATGCAAATGCCTTCTTCCTCTTGCTGGTCCCTAAAGTTTCAACATCATTTTTGGCTCCATTTACCCTACCCTATAAATGACTCCTTTATTAAAGTCTCCTCAATGAAAGCCTAGGAGTGGAATTCTGCATTCCATCTGCCAGTACTTTGACAGCAATGAGTGGATCTTGTTCCTTTGTGCTTTGAAAGGCATGTAAGTCGAGATACGTGATGCTTTCTGAGTAAACACTTGAGACTGTGTGTGTGTGTGTGTGTGTGTATGTATGTAGCCCACATAGCGGTTTAGAACAGGACCTAGAGATCTTTCACAATCTGAGGAGCAATCCATGCATTCTTTTTACTTGATTCAACCTCCAGACCTGTGAAATGGAGACTACTTGAAGAAATGTCTATGGATTGACACACTGTGGAAGTTCCACTAATACATACTCCAGGGTGGGGGTAGAAAAATCCAGCCGAGTATCAATTTTATATTCTTACTATTCAAAGGAAAAGCTTTAGTCATCCTTTTTACTGTATAAGTATGAAAAAATCACTCTGCATGCCTTTTTTGGGACAAGAGTTTTGAATTCCTTTCTTTATCTTTATTCAGAACAGTTCTGCACATTCCTGAAGAAACAAGCATAAATCCAGAGAGCTGGGTGACAGGACAGTGGCAGAATGCCAGGAAACATATTATCATGTGTGCTAACCCTGTTTAAGAAAACAGATCATTTTAAACTTAAGCAGATTACTTTAAAAAACAAAGTGAAGCATAACCAAGGAGCCCTAACTGAGAGAATTTAAAACGAGACTATAATACAAACTACAATAAGAAAAAGAGAAAAAGGTGGGGGGAATATACTTGTGGGGAGGAGTAAAAGATTTAAAAATTCAAGTTGATAATCATGTAAATAGAGATGCAGACTTGGAGGACAGACGGGTGGGCACAGTGTAGAGGCGAAGGTGGGGCAAATGGGGAGGGCAGCACTGGCTTATATACACCAACATGCGTCAAATAGACAGCTAGCAGGAATGAAGTGACTTAGCAGCAGCAGCAGCAGCAGCAGCAGCAGCAGCAGCAGCAGGAAGCTCAGCTCGGTGCTGTGTGATGACCTAGAGGGGTGGGGGCAGGGAGTTAGCGGGAGGCTCAAGAGGGAAGGGATATATGTATACCTATAGCTGATTCATGTCGTACAGCAGAAGCCATCATAACATTGTAAAGCAATTGTATTCCAATAAAAGAGAAAAAAGTAATCAAGTAAAATGATCTTTTCTTTTGCCTTCATACTTTTGCTAGAGACAGGAGTACCTCTGAAAACATGCACATTTCAAAACAAGATATTTCAGCTAATCTGAGCTATCCAGCCAACACCGAAATAAAGAATGAGCTAGATTTGCTCATCTGGTGAAAAGCATTAGATTCACAAATACAGAGCTGTGGGTAAGAAGGTTTTATAAACTAGAAGGTAGCAATGGTCTATGCATGTTTATTTCACCTTTGCAGGCTGCTGAATATGAAGAGCCTTCAAAACAGAAAGGATCTGAGTTCACTAAATAATAAGCCCTTTAATGCCTTCTAGAGAAAGAACAAAGAGGAGAGGCCGAAAACTAGAATGCACACCTGATGAGGGGGAATAGCTCCCTCCTCCAGACCCTGTGATTCTGCAGACACTACAGCACCCATCAGAGCCTTCGGTGGAGCTCAAAGCTGATCTGGGACTTGGGACACAGCCAGAACATACAGAGTTTCC
>SJYX01023462.1:180221-195466 GCA_006410675.1 Oreotragus oreotragus | reverse complement strand
GGGTGGGAGTGAGGAACTGATTAATAACAGATGTAGGTGGGGACAATGGACATTCAAAGGCTCTGTGGAAAATTTATGTAGGACTGGAGTTTTAAAATGATTTTCAAATATTGTTTACCATTCCAAATGCAATACTTTATCACAATTGAAAGTTTAAAACAATTCAGCAAGTTTAGCATAAACTAAAAGTACCTGTCCCCCCTAAACCTATGTACAGAGATACTTACTGTTGCTAATTCTATGAGAATCATTACAGGTCTCTTTTTCAGTTTTTTCCAGCTTTTTACTTATTGGCCTTGGAAACTAGAAGTCCAGGTTTGTTTGGTTTGTAAGGCAAATACAACAGTCTCAGATATTCTGTCTCTCTTACACGTAATTTTTTTATGAAATCATAGTTATACAAAGTTGATCCATTTAGTTTCATGGGTTTAAATACTATTTGTACACATCTGAGCACACTTCAAGAAGAGGTGGAAGGAAGGAAGGGAGACACTCATCAGTAAGTGGCAATTGTTACCAAATAGTATTTTTAAAACTTTTTCCCTTTTTTTCCTTTTAAAACCTTTTTTTCCTGTTTTATATAAAAGAAGTACATGTTCCCCTTTAAGAAACACAGAAAAGCACAAGAAAGAAATAGTTATCCATAATCTACCATATAGAGCCAACTGCTATATCTTTTCATGAAGAAAGATTCTATATATTATACATAGAACAGCTGTGGCCCACAGTCTTGAGAAGCCAGGGTTCAAGAAGGTCCCAGCGTTGTAAGATAAAGTGGAGTAGGTAGGAAGTTACAGACCACATGCCCAGAACCCTCTGACAAACAGGATGAGGAGGAAACAAAAACATGGTCAGTGACTTTTTTTGAAGAAGACACTTTTGAAACTAAGACAGGCAGAGCTCCGAGCAGAAACAGACACTAGAGATGGGATGGGCAGATCCATTTCTGTTGGCTCAGATAAGCTTCCAGCCTTGAGGTGCGAACCCAAGGTTGTACACTGGCAGAAGACATCTGCAAAGCGTAAATGCCACAAGAAGAAGCTTTATTGTCAGATTCCCCCCACACCAACTTTCCCCCACAGATTTCCACTTCAGCTGAACAGGCACCCTGGGGACATTTCAGACCTGAAGTATTTGTTTAAAGGCCACATAGTTTGACAGCAGAGAAACAAGAGTACAGAAAGGAAGCTTTAGCAAGAGCTTCAAAAACTGGTTCCATTTGAAGCTAGAAAGGAAGGGAAGTGTCTCAATTGGTGACACTAACAACCTTTGCAGATAAAGGTGATGCAAACACTGGGATTCTGGAGAACTTTTCACCCAGCTAAACTTACTCTCAGACTTCAGAAAGGATCAGAAAGGTGTATTAAGCACCCCTCCTTGGCTCTGCAAAAAGCTTAAGGCAGGAATCTAATTTTTTCTGTAAAGGGTCAGATAGTCAATATGTTAGGCTTGGCGGCCCATTCTAGTGTCTCTGAAGCAACTGCTCAGCCTTGCAGCTGTGGTGAAAAGCGGCCACAGCTCATACATACAGTGAGTGAGAGGTGTGGCAGGGTGCCAGTCAAACTGTACTTCTCGACACGAACATTTGAATTTCATAGAATGATCTTGTGCCACCAAATATTATTCCTCTGACTGTTCCCAATCCTTTAAAAATATAAAAACTCTTTTCGGCGCTCTGAGCTGTACAAAAACAGGTGGCCAGCTGGAGCTGGTTCCCCGGCTGGCCCGCCATTTCCTGACCTTTGGTCTAAAAGGAGTTTCTGCCCTGAGTTTATGTTCTAACAACATAGATAAGAGCACAGACTGGAGAATCAGGAGGCATTTGAAATAGGGTTTCTGTTTAGCTGGGGGAAGTCTGGTGGTAGAAGAAATTTTGGTGGCCAGCAAATGAGTGGAGGGTGGGGTGGGGTTGTGGGACCAAGGGTACAGGAGGATTTCCCAATGGGGCTGCTACCCATCTGAGGTGTACCTCAGTGGAGCTGGCCTGTAGCATCAGGGGAGACAGGGGTGAGCAAATGCCTCCCTGTCCAATTATGCATGCTCTACTTTCCCAGTGAATCAGGCCAGTGAAAAGATTAGCGGCAGCAAAGTCAAATTTAATTCAAAAGACTTTTTTTTTTTTTTTTGCATAAAGATGAGGCCCAACTTTGTAGAGAAACAAAAACTAACATTCTCAGATCACCTCCAGTTCGGTCCAACTTTGTTTACCTGTGTGCACCAGGCTCTTATGCAAATTCCAGCAGCTGCTTCAAAATCAGCCTGAGCTTGGCCTTGATGGATTTATTTCTCATTTGCTGCCGGCACAGACCACATCTATTGAAGGGATAAAAATACCAGCCACTCCACAGCCGCTCGCCCAGGAGTCCCGGGCCTGCCTGGCAATGAGCCTCTTTACTCCCTGTCCAGCCCCGGCCTGCCGTTACCTTGCCATTGAATAGTCTGGAGGAAGAGTTCAATGCAGGGTTTGCACTTTCCCAGCCATTAGCCAGCTGCCAACGCATTTCATTATCTTAGGAGTGTTTTGTACATCAAAGCGTGTCCCAAACAGTGTGATCAAGTGGAAGTAACAGCGCCTGGTCAACATTATAACTTGCAGCATTTTTTTTTTTTTCATGGATATAATGCCATCTGGCACCCAGGAACAGCCAAGGCCAGTGGTGAAAAAAACCCTGCCGCCCTGTTTTGCCTCTTGGTGTAACAGTTAATCCTAACAAAGGCCAGGGCCTTAGAGTAACTGTCCTGTTGCTAGCTTGCATATTTATTGTCTTACACAGGGCAAGCCGCCCCAAACCTGTAAAATCCAGGAGATCTGGGGAAAGAACGTTGTCTTTTTGTTTAGCAAACACACACACACGTACACACCAAGGAGGAGACCAGGATTTAGACATGCTCTCCTTTCCAAGCTACAAGACTGTCTGGGAAAACAACATACCTGGGCTTGAAACCCCCTATTAATAGTAAGAGTTTAATATCTTCTGCACCTACCCTGCTTTCAATAATTTTGAAAATCCCTCCCACCTTGGATTTGATATCACAAACCACACACCCTTTCCCATACCAGAGATTCCTAAACTGATTTCCAGTAACAAGCTTCTCCATGAGACTTCCATTGCTCTCTTAAAATTAAAAAGAGAAAGAATTTTCTGAAGTCACAACTCGCAAAGTTTCTGAACAAAACTCATCTGTAGCACGTGCAAAATCCCACCACCTCAGAAGTGGATTTTCAATTGACAAATTAGGAAAGAAAAGCCCAGGAGTAGCTCAGTGCTTTCATTTTGACATCAATCTTCAAAACATAAAAGAACAAGACACAAAATGGACATTCTCCTTCTCTGCTGAAAGGAGGACAAATGATTGAGCTTATGGTTTTGTGTCCCCCCCAGCCCCCACCGGAAAATCTCAGATGCAGTGGCCTCAATGCACTGTGACTGTTTATAAACTCTTCAATGCTTTTTCCACTCATTACACAAAACCCTCCCTCTTCCACCCTTACAAATATCCCCCATCCCTGCCTCCATCTCTGCAGGAGGGAAAGCCTGAAATTTCAAGTAGGATTGTTCCTTCTTTGGGTTAAGTTCACATCAAGGGCTGGTTTTGCAGTCCGCATAAGCAATTATGTAAGCTTTCCCAAAGCATGGAAATTTTCTAGGGCAATTGTTGCCTATACATAGAATTTGTGCGTGCATGAGTGCATGTGCATGCTGAGTCGCTTCAGTCGTGTCCGACTCTTGTGCAACCCCATGGACTGTAGCCCACCAGGCTCCTCTGTCCATGGGATTCTCCAGGCAAGACTACCGGAGTGGGTTGCCATTTCCTTCTCCAGGGGATCTTCCCGACCCAGGTATCGAACCCGCATCTCCTGCGTCTCCTGTATTTACAGGTGGATTCCTTACTCACTCAGCCACCCAGGGAAACCCTAGAATCCAGATGACTTTAAAAAGAAGATATCACCCAATAACCAACCTGTGGTTTGAAATTGTCTCAGAAAATCCAATGTGATCTACCTTCTCCCACTGTGTCTCCTTTTATTGTCATAAACTGTAGTAGAATTAAAGCACACTTAAGTGACCAAGTTGCTACTTTAGGCTGCTATGGAAACAACTCAGAGAAATGCAGCCCCTAGCAGACAGTATTAAGAACTACTTTTTCAAGAAAAAAAAAAGAAAGAAAAAACTAAACTCTCCTGACCTTTGATATCTTCAATACAACGACTGTTTTCCTCACTTCTTTTCTTACCCTAAGAATCTGTGGGAAAGAAAGAAAATGAGCCAGAAAGGAGAGTAATTGAAACCTTCACCAAAATAAGAGGAAAAAAAAAAAGTACACTAGGGATGCCTCCGGGGAAGGCAATGGCACCCCACCCCAGTACTCTTGCCTGGAAAATCCCATGGACGGAGTAGCCTGGTGGGCTGCAGTCCATGGGGTCGCTAACAGTNGTACACGTGAAACTAAAACTACACTGTAAATCAACTCTACCCCAATAGAAACTTTTTAAGTGGAAAAAAAAAAAGACATAATGATGCCGACAATAAGCAGAAATAATAGAAAACCTAGGGGGAAAAAAAAGACAGTTCCACATGTATCAGATAGGGAAATGTTTTAAAAGTTTGACAATCATTATTGTTGGGGACATTCTGATGTGCTGCTGGTGGGTGTACAAGTCAGGTGAGCCCCTTGGCAATGTCAAGAGAAGGTGCAGCTGCAGGGATGTGCACAGCCTACGTGTCGTGAGTCCTCTCCTAGACAAAAGATACTTACATCTTACACAAAGTCTTCTCCTAGATGTAAGTTATTTACATATTACACAAAGTCTCCACATGCATGCAACAATAATGCACAGGAGAGCTCATTAGAGCGGTTTTTGTAGTAGCTAAAATTTGGAAACACTCAGTGTCTATCAATATGTAAATAAACTAGTTGGTCCTTTCTTTAGAATGTTATTCAGCAGTTAAAACAAACAACTTAGATCCATATATATCCACATAAACAGTGAAAACACAATATAGAATGGAAAGGCACACTGCAGGATAAAAGGTACAGTGCATTTCCACCTGTGTAAGGCTAACACACTAACACTACATTACAATAATACACTCCATGCATTACAATACACTGTGTCACATGGGTAGAGGCCTATGTAGCACCAGTATAGAAGCCTGGACAGAAAGGAGGTGCATATTCTGCTTTCTATCCCTAAACAGAAGTGGTTTAGGTACAGTGGCTACCTCTTAGGCCCAAGAGGGGATGAGAGCTGGCCAGGCACAGGAGGACTTCAGCAAACCTGGGACATCTTTGTTTTTATCATAAAAAGAATAGATTTGAGTCAAATATGGCAAAAGCATTTACATTAGTGAAATCCAGATGACGGGTAGATTGATAATTGTCATATTATTCTCTGTTCTAATTTTTTATAACAAAAACAATATACTTCAATGAAAACTACTACAATTAGGCAATCGAGTAACCCCAGCCATACTTTCTGGAAGACACAGGAAAGTCACAAAGTGCAAAGGGGTTTCTTTCCCTTTCATGATCCAACACTTAGCCTTCTACCCGCACTGTAGAATTCTCGCAATGTATATGCTCCAGTCTCTGTGTTTGGAATCACATGACATACATAAAGGCCCTAGCGTGGCATGTGACACAGGCAAGCATGTTAATTTCCATCCCACTTGAAAGCTTTTCCGCAGCATTATATGGGGAATTTGAATAATAAATAGTGACTTGGTTGTCCTGCATGTTTCAGTCACTTGGCACTTCAATTTACTATCTCACAGTTCTATAGGTCAGAAGTCCAGTGGGCTTGGCCATGGGTCACAGGAGGTCAGAATTAAGGTGTTTGTCTCCCTGGGGTCTAGGGGAGAAGGCACATTCAGGCTCATGCAGGCTGAGCTCAGCTGACAGGGTGCAGCTCCACGTGGCTTTAGGACCAAGTCCTGTTTCCTTGCTGGTTTTCTGGCCAGGGTTGTTCTCAGCTCCTAGAGGCTGCCCACATTCCTTGGCTCACTGCCCCTTCATTTTCAAAGCCAGCAACAGTGGGGTGGGTCCCTCTCATGCTTTGTGTCTCTCCTGCCTCTTCTGACTCTTCCTCCCCTTCTTTTAATGGTCCACGTGATTACACTGGGCCCACAGATACTCAAGGATAATTTTTCCACCTTAAGGTCTGTAACCTTAATTACATCTGCCAAGCCCCTTTTTGCCATGTAAAGTAACACATGCACAGGTTTGGGGGTTAGGATGTGGACATCTCTGGAGAACCATTATGCTGCCCACCATACCACCTATTCAACTATTATGGGACCATCAACAACAATGATTAAAACAGTAAGGCAGTGTTACAGATGACAAAATATAGGCCCAGTAAATCTTGGCTCCATGATAAGAATTCAAGGAGTCTGACTCCAAAGATCATGCTCTTAACCACTATGCCACTGCAAAAGTGATTGATCTACTCATTCTGGAATTTGTAGAGACAACAGATTGCTGTCTTAGCTCTGGTTTTCATTGTGCCTTGCTAATGTCCTTACAGTACTCTGATACAGAAATGAGGCCTCAGAATGGGACCTGGAGAGATGGGGTTTGAAAGTCCTTTCCATTTAAAGAGAAAATCTGAATTTTTTTATTCACAAGATAATGATAAAGTCATGGAATTAGGGTCTTCAGTATGTCACTATACACATAGGATTGGACATAGAATCAAATATAAGCATGGTAATCATAGAAAATGCTCACAATGTAAAAAGTGAAAACAGCTGATAATAGACTAGGAATAAATTACTATTTATCGAGCCCCTGAAAATACCAAGCACTGCACTAGACACCTGGATACAAAGTGACTAAAACTCCCACCCCATCTTATAGAAGCTTACATTCTATGGGTTGCTGGGAGATTGACAATAAACAATACATTGTACTGAAAATAATATATATATTAATTATATCATATATATGTGAGTGTGTATATATATATGTGAGTGTATATATATATATATATGTGTGTATATATATGTCTGTGTGTGTGTGTGTGTGTGTGTGTGTGTATTTTCTAATTCTAAGGTCATGATAACAACAGTCTATCTTGCTTCTGGAGGTACAAAGTGGGGCCATACTGGCCTTGAATCAAACTGATTTCCTTTGATTATTAAAACTCATCTACCTCCTTCACATTTTTTTATAAATGTGGAGTTCTTTTTTTGGGGGGGGTGTTTACATGTGGTTTTTAAAATGCATTTTTAAATTAATAGGCTTTATTTTTAGTCCAATTTTAGGTTTACAGAAAAACTGTGTGGAAAGGACAACGTTCCCAAATACCCCATGTCTCCCTCTTTCCCTATCCCAACACTATTTCCCCTATCATCAACATCTTTCATTAATGTGGTGCATTTGTTGCAATTGATCAGTCATTATTAACACATTAACTGAAATCCACAGTACATTAGGGTTCACTCTTTCTGTCGTACATTCTATGGATTTTGGCAAAAGTTTCATGATATATATCCACATTATAGTGTCATACAGAATAGTTTGACTGCTCTGAAAATCCCCTGGCCTCCACCAATTCATGGCTCTATCTTAACCCCAGAATTCCTGGCAACCACTTGTCTTTTCATTTGTCTCCATTGTTTTGTTTTTTTCCAGGACGTCATATAGCTGGAACCACACAGTATGTAGCCTGCTCAAATTGCCTTCTTTCCCTTTGGCACTAGATATATGTTTCCTCCATGTCTTTTTATGACTTGGTAGCTCATTTCTTTTAACTGCTGTGTAATATTCCATTGTCTGGATGCACCACAGCTTATTTCATTCACCTTCTGAAGTATATCTTAGTTGCTTCCAAGTTTTGGGAATTATGAACAAAGCTGAAATAAACATTTGCAGGCAGATTTCTGTGTGGAAATAAGTTTTCCATCTGGGTAAATATTGAAGAGCACAACTGCAAGATTATATGGTAAGAGTATGTTTCATTTTGTAAGAAATTGTCAAACTATCTTCGAAAGCTTTACCATTTTGCATTCTCACCATTAATGGAAAAGAGTTCTTTCTCCATATCCTCACAACCATTTAGTACTGTCAATACTTTGCATTTTAGCCATTCTAACAGGTATGTAGTTGCATGTCATCGTTGGCTTAATTTGTGATCCCCTTGGAAGATAATGTTGGGTATATTTTCATATATTTATGAAAATTTGTCAAGGTATATTTTCTTTGGTGTCCAAGTTCTTTGGACATTTTAAAATTGGGTTGTTTTCTTACTGTTGCACACTAAGTTTCTCTATTTTAAATATCAGTCTTTCATCAGATATATATTTTTCAAGTTGTTGTTAGCTTATCTTTTCATTCTCTTAACAGTGTCATTCACAGAGGAGAAGTTTTGAATTTTTACCTATTTTTTTCCTGGATTATGCTTTTGGTGTTAAGTCTAAAAAGTCATCATCCAACTCAAGGTCATATAGATTGTCTTATATGTTACCCTCTACGAGTTTTATAGTTCTGTGTTTTAAATTTATGTCTATGACCATTCTTGAGTTAATTATGCAAAAGCTGTAAAGTCTATTTCTAGATTTATATATTTTATCCATGCAGATGTCCAATTGTTCCAGCACCATTTGTTGAGAAGACTATCATTTCTCCATTGAATTGCTTGTGTTCCCTTGTCAAAGATCAGTTGATTAAATCTGTGTGGGTCTTTTCTGGGTTCTCTACTCTGGAGCTTATTTTATTATCAATAATTGTGATTATTTATATCCTTTTGCTTCATTGCATTATTGGTTATTAATAATTCCCTTCTTGTTTTATTCAGGTAAAATTTAGATACAGGAAAACAGACTCCTTCCCTTCTCAACCTGATGAGCCTCTTGATTTTTTAAGTACAACAATATTAAACAGCTGATATTTCATAATGTAGTATTTATGAGGGAAAAACCTTTTAAAAACTGAAAGCCCATCTTAAGTTCAGTTTAGTTCAGTTGCTCAGTCATATCCGACTCTTTGCAACCCCATGGACTGCAGCACACCAGGCCTCCNAGGAGGCGAAAGATCTGTCACACAGATATTAAGGGAAAGAATATTTCAGGCAAAAGGGATCTCCAGTGAAAAGACCCTAAGGTAGGAGCATGCCTTGGGTGCTTGAGGAAGACCAAGAAGTCCAAGGTGTCTGCAGTAGAATTAAGGAGGAGAACACAGTAGGAGAAGAGTCAGCAAGTAAAGAGGCCAAACGATGTGGGACCGTGGCTTTGACCCTGAGCAAGCCACTGGAGGACTGCCATCTGATTTGTTCCAAGTGGACTGGAGTGGCTGCTGTGTTGAGAGTAGACTATAGGGAGAAACCTGACCTGCCTCCTGAGAAATCTGTATGCAGGTCAGGAAGCAATAGTTAGAACTGGACATGGAACAACAGACTGGTTCCAAATAGGAAAAGGAGTACGTCAAGGCTGTATATTGTCACCCTGCTTATTTAACTTCTATGCAGGGTACATCATGCAAAATGCTGGGTTGGATGAAGCACAAGATGGAATCAAGATGGCTGGGAGGAATATCAATAACGTCAGATATGCAGATGATACCACCCTTATGGCAGAAAGTGAAGAGGAACTAAAAAGCCTCTTGATGAAAGTGAAAGAGGAGAGTGAAAAAGTTGGTTTACAACTCAGCATTCAAAAAACTAAGATCATGGCATCTGGTCCCATCACTTCATGGCAAATAGATAGAGAAACAATGGAAATGGTGAGAGACTTTATTATTTGGGGCTCCGAAATCACTGCAGATGGTGACTTCAGCTATGAAATTAAAAGACGCTTGCTCCTTGGAAGAAAAGTTATGACCAGTCTAGACAGCATATTAAAAAGCAGAGACATTACTTTGCAACAAAAGTGCGTCTAGTCAAAGCTATGGTTTTTCCAGTAGTCAGGTATGGATGTGAGAGTTGGACTCTAAAGAAAGCTGAGCGCTGAAGAATTGATCTTTTGAACTGAGGCATTGGAGAAGACTCTTGAGAGTCTCTTGGACTGCAAGGAGATCCAACCAGTCAATCCTAAAGGAAATCAGTCCTGAATATTCATTGGAAGGACTGGTGTTGAAACTGAAACACCAATACTTTGGCCTCCTGATGCGAAGAACTGATTCATTGGAAAAGACCCTGATGCTGGGAACGACTGAAGGTGGGAGGAGAAGGGGACGACAGAGGATGAGATGGTTGGATAGCATCACTGACTCGATGGACGTGAGTTTGAGAAAGCTCCAGGATTTGGTGATGGACAGGGAAGCGGGGCATGCTCTGGTCCATGGGATCACAAAGAGTCGGACACGACTGACCGACTGAACTGACAGGGCGAAAAGTAGAAGCAGGGTGGCTAGTAATCCTGGCAGGCCCAGACCAAGTAGTAGTAACTGGAGAGTCTGAAGTCTGGCTCTCCTTTCAAGATGATGTGCTGATGGACTGGTTAGAGTCTTTAGCAATGAAGGTGGAAAGGAGTGAGTGTAGAACAGGTTTGGTAGGGATGGGAGTGAGTGGAAGGGGAAAATAGGAGTTCATCTTGGACATGCTGAGTTTCAAAATGCTTATTAGACATTCAAATTGAGTTGGTTGTTGGTTATGAGTCTGAGGCCCAAGAGAGAGGTCTGGACTGGAGATAGAATTCCTAGAGTTATCAACATAAGATGAAAGTAAAAAGAGAGTTGTGGGGGTCCCTGGGGCACCTCAGCTTTGTAGAGAAGAGGAGAAAGAAGCAAAGGAGACAGAGCATGAGAAGGTAGGAGGAAAACCAAGACAGAATGGTGGCCTATAAACCCATATCAAAGCTGAATACTGACCACTGGATTTAGTAATGTGGAGATCACTGGGGACCTGAAGAGAGCTCCTTTCTAGGGTTGGGGAAGCTGGACTAACTAGGCTGGATTGGCCTTAAGATTTCATGGGAGGGGATGAATTAGTCTCCACGTAAAGACAACTGTTTGGAGGAATTTTATCACCAAAAAGAAAATAGAGAAATCGGGTATAGCCTTTGGGGATTTGGAGGCTATTAATGTTATTATTAAAGATAAGAGGAACAATGGCACATTTGTTGGCTGATGGGAATGATCCAATAAAGAAAGGCAAGGAAGAACTGCTGAAGTATTGTCTTCGGCCAGAGGGGATTAGGTCAAGGACACAGAAGAGAGAGATTGCATTTAGATAGGGCAGGAGGAGTGCTGTCCAGCAGTGGAGCTGAGGAAAATGAACTCTTGAGTGACTTGTATTTTCTGGTCAAAGAGGATTCTTCTCTCTCCATGAGGTCACCATGCTAGCAGCTGCAACATTCAGTGTCTGGAGTCTAGAGTCTTTTAGTGACCTCAATATTCCTTTTGTTAGAACCAAGCTGCCTTAAGTCTTTCTATCTGTTCAGTTTTTTGTCTTTATTTTTCTAGGGAAAGTTCATGTAGTGGGATAGAATGTCAAAGCTTATTGGGCAAAAGTAGCTATCTGATTCCCTTCTGGACCCAGAACTAGATTATTTAAAAGGCAGGATATACATGTACTTAATGCCCTACGAGCAAAGGAGGGGCACTAAAAGAGAGAGATGCAGAAGGGCAGAGAAGAATTCAGGTTAATCACATTTATTCAGAATTTTGCCATCTCTAAAGGCAAATGATGTTTTTTTGATTTCTGACTGCATATAAATTTTCTGTTTTACAGTTAAGCACTGCTTTATGGCTATGGTGTCTAAGTATCACAATCCAGCCCTATTCAATCCATGTCCCTTTGAGAAGAAATCCTGACCCATGGTCAGAGATCATACTCAAGATTACATAGACAGATCTTTTACATGTGCCTGATCTAAACAGGACTGAGAAGAAGCACCTGCAGTTTGGCTTTAACTCATCACCTCTAAGTGAATAATCATAAGAAATGTGCATCCTAAAACAGTGGGCCAGAGTATCATGTCTACATGTGACAAATGACACACGGCCCATCTAAATAAAGATTTTCTTTTATGAAACCCAATTACATCAAAGCCATAGGTAGCTCCAGGTCTGTCCCACATTGCGCCACAGCCAAAAGGTATTGAAAACATGGATGGGTGCCTTTGCTTACGGTGCACAGAGAAAACACATCATTCTCTAGCTGACCCTCTCAGTGAGGTTCCTTCACTTGATGAAATAGTCAAGCATTTATGTTCTTTCTTTCCAAATTACATTCTCCAGAAAAGAAGTGGCAAGGGTGGACAGTGGACTTGCCTTCCCCTAATGGTAGACAGGGGCAAGTTTATGGAAGAGGAGGGTAAACATCAAGGTATTAACAGGAAAGAAAACAGAGAGGGGCAGCTGGCAGTAAGAGAGAACAAGAGTGAATTCAGTTCCCACTTGCCATGTGCTAAAAAGAGAAATAACCCACAGCTCCTGCCCTGAGTACCTGATGGGTTAGAACAGGTTCTCAACATCTTTAGTCAGTCAGTTCAGTCGCTCAGTCATGTCCGACTCTTTGAGACCCCACAGACTGCAGCATGCCAGACTTCCCTGTCCATCACCAACTCCCAGAGCTTGCTCAACATCTTGAGTAATATCTATTAGATAGTGCAGGGTTGGCAGAAAAGTCCAATTGAGTTATGGAGAAACCTGAAGGTCTTTTCGGCCAAGCCTATATTTCACATGCCCACCACTCAAGTTATCAGTAAGGGTACTTCTGGACTATGATAAGATACTTTGCAAAAGATGTATAGTTCTGAGCTCAGAATTTACACATTTCCCCTTTTCTTCACTGCCCTCTGTGAGGACACTGCTGCCAGCCCTCCCATCCTCACCTCTCACTTCCCCCAGAGCATAATACACTCATGGAGTTAGGTTGATACTGACCCATCCCCAGCTCTGGGACTTAAGCAAATCTGTTATCATTCTGTTTGGTATAGGAAAAGAAGTGTGACCTCTCTTTTCCTGGACAGAAAACCAGGACTGTGGCATAATGGTTGGGGTAGAAGTGCCAGGGGAGGAAGACAAGCTCTTCCTTGACATGTGGTACACAGTGTGGACGTGGAACCTAGAACTGCTAATGTCATTTTGCCACCATGAGTGACATAAGCTTGAGATGAAGCCAGTAGAGCAAGAGCACTGCAGCCCGAAGGAGCTAGGATCAGACACAAATATGCCAAAAGTTCGTACAGCATACATATGTGTGTGTGTACACATACATATTTTTATATATTAGTTACAGAAGCTAATACATTCCTTTTATCGTCATTTAACCCAGTGGCAACTGGGTGTTGGGAACTTGGCACCAAAAGCACTGATACACATAACAAGTCTCTCAACACTGTGGCCAAGAACCTCCAGTGTAGAGTAAGTTCAAATACAGTGCTAGTTTGACAAAGAAAACAATTATGTGCTCATAATAGCAACTATTATTATAATATTATGTAGGTTATATCATGTCACATATAAGCATGCACTAAATGCCGAAGAACTGATGCTTCTGAACTGTGGTGTTGGAGAAGACTCTTGAGAGTCCCTTGGACTGCAAGGAGATCCAACCAATACATCCTAAAGGAAATCAGTCCTGAGTATTCATTAGAAGGATTGATGCTGAAGCTGAAACTCCAATACTTTGGCCACCTGATGCGAACAGATTGGAAAAGACCCTGATGCTGGGAAAGATTGAAGGCAGGAGGAGAAAGGGACGACAGAGGAGATGGTTGGATGTCATCATCAACTCAATGGACATGAATTTGAGCAAGCTCCAGGAGTTGCTAACGGACAGGGAAGCCTGGAGTGCTGCAGTCCACGGGGTTGCAAAGAGTCAGACATGACTGAGCAGCTGAACTGAACTGAAGCCCCCTACATACGAACCTTCTAGTTGCAAACTTTCAAAGATGCAAATATGGGACTTCCTGGTGGCGCAGTGGATAAGAATCTGCCGGCCAATGCAGGGGACACAGTTTCAGTCCCTGGTCTGGGAGGATTTCATGTTCCACGAATCAGCTGAGCCTATGCGCTACAACTACTGAGCCCAAGCTCTAGAGGCTGGGAGCCACAGCTACTGAGCCTGGGCGCTGCAAATACTGAAGCTCGAATGCCCTAGAGTTGCACACCACAACTACTAAGCCCACAGCTCCTGTGACGCAACCACTGAAGCCTGCACACCTGGAGCCTGGGCTCTGCAACAAAGAAGCCACTGCACCGATAAGCCCACGCATCACAATGGAGACTAGCCCCTGCTCACTGCAGTGAGAGAAGACTACGCGCAGCAACAAAGACCCAGGGCAACCAAACATGAGAACAACAAATAAATAAATGATACTAAAAAAATATATAAAAAATGCAAACATGTTTGCATGTCCAATCATGTAAGCTCAGGTGTTTGTAAGATAATTGTACTGTAAGGCTAAGGATGCTTTATTTTTTTGTGTGTGTGTTTTTTTTTTCATGTATTATTTGTGTGAAAAGTATTATAAACCGACTACAGTACAAGGGGCTTCCCTGGTGGCTCAGACAGTAAAGAATTTGCCCGTGGTGCAGAAGATTCAGATTTTATCCCTGGGTTGGGAAGAACCCTTGGAGAAGGGAATGGCTACCCACTGCAGCCGTCTTGCCTGGAGAATCCCATGGACAGAGGAGCCTGGTAGACCATGGTCCGTGGGGTTGCCAAGAGTCAGACATGACTGAGACTAACACTGTCACTGCCACAGGAAGGTACTATATAGTTGATGGTGTTAGTTGGGTACCTAGGCTAACTGTTGGACTTACAAACAAATTGGATTTACAAATGCACTCTTGGAATGGAACTTGTTCATATGTAGGGACTTTATTATATACAGATATGTAAGATGCAAAAGCAAATGACAGCATTTAGAAAGATGTCTTGGGATCGAGGTGGTGATGGCAGTGGTAACACAAGACAGAGAAGGAACATGAAAACTCCAGACGAGGTAATACTTAACAATTGTTCATCAGCTCTAAAATATATAGAGCTTCCCATCATAAAGCTTTACATAGTATGGGAGAGGTGTTGCTAGAAGAGAGAAAGTCCCCGCAGATAAGAGATTGTAGATCAGGCAGGAAATACTAAAACATCTCTGGTGCTAAGTCATTTCAGTCGTGTCCAACTCTTTGTGACCCTAAGGACTGTAGCCCGCCAGGCTCCTCTGTCCATGGAATTCTCCAGGCAAGAATACTGGAGTGGGTTGCCATTTCCTCTTCCAGGGGATCTTCCCAACCCCGGGATCGAACCCAAGTCTCTTATATCTCATGCACTGGCAAGTAGGTTCTTTACCACTAGG
>SJYX01023462.1:60307-180106 GCA_006410675.1 Oreotragus oreotragus | reverse complement strand
CTTAATTTCTCTTTCTACTTTCTCATTATTAGTGTATAGGAATGCAAGGGATTTATGTGTGTTGATTTTATATCCTGCAACTTTACTATATTCATTGACTGATTTAGTAATTTTCTGGTGGAGTCTTTAGGGTTTTCTATGTAGAGAATCATGTCATTTGCAAACAGTGAGAGTTTTACTACTTCTCTTCCAATTTGTATGAGGATAAATGTATAAGTAAGCTCACTAAAACATTGTAATAGTGAAGCTTATAAAAGACCTAACTAATTATAGAGGAATGGTTAAATAATTAAATACTATGCAGCACTTTAAAAGAATAATGTAGAGATCTAAGTGGAAAGAACTTGTTTAGTAAAAAAGCATGATGCAGAATACTTTACAGAGTCTAATACCAATGATGATTTTTAAAAACTCTCCACACATACAAACACATTCTATTTTTCTATATATCTGTCTAGAAAGAAGCATAGAAAGATGTTCACAAGTTAATAGCAGCTATTTCTAGGGAAGGGAATAAGGCTGAAAGTAGGGAAGAGGATGGATGGAATGGATATTCATTTTTCCATTACCTATTGCTATGTCATTTGAATTATTTTTATACTGAGCATGCATCTGTAATCTGTGTGTTACTGTTACTATAACATAAAAATGACATTTCAAATTCCAGTGGCTTCAAAAATACCACTTTGGGCATGAGGCAGGAACAGCACCTCTAGTGAAGTGGTGAATGGCTGGCAAATTTCAGCTGCACAGAAGTGGCCTCTGACATTCTGCACATTCCCCAAAGGGAGAAGGCCTCAGACTTGCTCTTTCACAGTCAAACCTAGGACTCTAGGGAGTCAGCAAAGATTATATGAGTGTGTGAAACCAAACCTCTGAGCTGAGCTTCTGGTTCTGTCCATGTGGTGCCATAGGGACAGTCAGAAAAGCGGAAAGTTCAGTCAGTTGAGCCAGCTGCTTCAACTATAAAACTGAGCCCACCCCTTCCCCATATGGATCAGTGACAGCATCAGTCAAACCAGTTATACTTGTTGGCATGCAGACAATAAGCCCAGTTATTAGACAGCAATGTTCCCTTTCCCACCGATAGCCACCCCTTCTTGCACAGGCAGAACCAAAAGCATGCATGGTGCTCTCTGGCTATTAACTTCAGTTGTTGGCTTACCCTTTGTTCAAAAAATTTTTGAAGCTGCTTCTTGGCAGGAGTGTGAAGGGGGCCCGAGGACTTCTCAGCATGAGATGAAAGCTATCCAGCTTGCAGGCAGGCAGGGAGGCACGGAGGAAGAGAGTCAGCCAGAACTAGATCTGCACCCTGTCTGCTCTTGCAGGCTCTGTGACTGTGGGCAAGTTCCTCCACCTCTCTGGGCCTTTCTGTCCTCATCTGCAGAAGAGGAGCATATTTTGCCATTCAGTTGCTTTCTCTAAGAACTAAATACACCTTAGCAATATGCCAGCCACGTCATCCCTGTGTGATTATAAGTATACTGAAGAAAAGCATTTGTGCTGGTTATTAAAGCATAATATCCTTGAAATTATCATCTGGTCTATAGCTTTCATTCTCATTTGACTTTTTCAGTTCAGCAAAGGCCTCTTTTCTGGCTAGAGAAATGTCTTGGATTTCAGGTTCAAGGCAGTTTGGTTTTTGGGTGGGGTGGGCTCAGTATAGTCTGGGGCATCCTAGTTGGAGTCTGTTTCCTGCAGCTTGCCCATGTCTTCAAAATATCTGGTAAATACCAAAAGCAAATTTCACCGAGCTGGTAATTCCAGGGGAAACAGAATTTCAGACTGTTTACCGAGAAGACTCCCAGGTAGGCACTAAGCTATTTGGTCTGATTTTTACCACTGGGGACAAGTTTCCTTTTGAGTTCTCCCAATTCTCCTGCTGCAGAAGCAAGAATCCTTTTGGGGTTAGAGCTCTGGCAGTTCTGTGGGCTTTGCAAGCCCCACACATTTCTTGGTCCTCTCCAGAAGGCTGGAGTAACAGGAGCAGTATAAAAAGTATATTCAGTTTTCTGTGTCTGGACGCAGACCAACCCGAAGTATGGGGAACAGCAGTCTGTATTAAAAGACTAGCTGAGAACACCACTTTTATACAGATAGAGGGAGAAAGGAACAATTTATGAATGTGGCTGTACCCTTGCTGAGTTGAGCTCCCCATCAGTTAGTACCTGGTCACATGGCTGGGGCAACCATCCAGATGGGCAGGAAAGTCATCTCACCCACCTGAGGGATGGATGAGGGGAGAGAGGAAGGTCACCCCTCCGGTCCACAGCAGAGCTTGGATTTTCATCTGTGCTGTGTGCTGTTCAGTCCTCAAATCTGAACTCTGAACCTTTGGGATCATGGAAAGTCTGAGGGACCCTGTCACAGTGGTCTGATCAGCTGGTGACTTTGAGCAAGCAGTTAAACCTCTCTGCAGCCTCAGTTTCCCCATCAGTAAGAGTGGGAATCAGAAGAAGCTCTCCCTCAGAAACCAGGGGTATGGATTCAGTGATTTAATATACCAAGAGACTATCAACAATGTCTGTATACAGTAAGTGCTCACATGTTGTTATTTATGGGTGTGAAGATTATTCCCCTTCATGGATCACAGCCTTGCCATGATGAAGGGACTTGCCTAACTCAATGAAGCTACGAGCCATGCTGTGCAGGGCCACCCAAGGTGGGTGGGTCATAGTGAAGAGTTCTGACAAAATGGGGTCCACTGGAAGAGGAAATGGCAACCTGCTCCAGTATTCTTGCCATGAGAGCCCCACCTGGAGAACCCCCTAAACATTATGAAAAGGCAAAAAAGAGATGACACTGGAAGATGAGCCCTTACCGGTTGGAATGTGTTCAATATGCTACTGGGGAGAAGTGGAGGGCAGTTACTAACAGCTCCAGTAAGAATGAAGTGGCTGGGCCGAGGTGGGAACAATGCTCAGCTGTGGATATGTCTGGTGGTAAAGATAAAGTCTAATGCTATAAAGAATAATATTACAAAGGAACCAGGAATGTTAGGTTCATGAATCCAGGTAAATTGGACACAGACAAGCAGGAGATGGCAAGATTGAACACTGACATTTTAGGAATCAGTGAACTAAAATGGACAGAAATGGGTGGATTTAATTCATATGACCAGTATATCTATTACTGTGGGCAAGAATCCCTTAGAAGAAATGAGGCAGTCCTCATAGTCAACAAAGAGTCCGAAATGCAATAATTGGGTGCAACCTCTATAATGACAGAATGAGCTTAGTTCATTTCCAAGGGAAACCATTCAGCACCACAGTAAAACAAGTCTGTGCCCAACCACTGATTCCAAAGAACCTGAATTCAATGAGTTCTATGAAGATCTACAACACCTTTTAGAACTAACACCAGAAAAAGATATTCTAGGGAAAAAGACGTCATAGGGAATTGGAATACAATATTAGAAAGTTAAGAGATACCTGGAATAACAGGCAAGCTTGGTCCTGGAATACAAATGAAACAGGGCAAAGGCTAACAGAGTTTACTCAAGAGAACTCACTGGTAACAGCAAACATCCTCTTCCAACAACATAAGAGATGACTCTACATGTAGACATCACCAGATGGTCAATATAAAAATCAGACTGATTATGTTCTTTGCAGTTGAAGATGGAGAAGCTCTATACAGTCAGCAAAAACAAGACGTGGAGCTGACTGTGACTCAGATCATGAGCTCCTTACTTCAAAATTCAGGCTTAAATTGAAGAAAGTAGGGAAAAACACTAGGTCATTCAGGTATGACCTAAATCAAATCCCTTATGATTAAACAGTGGAGGTACTAAATAAATTCAAAGGATTAGGTCTGGTAGAGAGGATGCCTAAAGAACTATGGATAGAGGTTTGTAACACTGTACAGGATACAGCGACCAAAACAATCCCAAAGAAAAAGAAATGAAAGAAGGCAAAGTGGTTGTCTGAGGAGACTTTACAAATAACTGAGGAAAGAAGAGAAATGAACGTTAAGGGAGACAGGGAAAGATATACTCAACTAAACATAGTTTCAGAGAATAGCAAGGAGAGATAAGGCCTTCTTAAATGAACAATGCAAAGAAACAGAGGAAAACAATAAAATGGGAAAGACTAGAGATCTCTTCAAGAAAAAATTTCATGCAGTGATGGGCATGATAAAGGACAGAAACAGTAAGGACCTAACAGAAGCAGAAGATATTAAGAAGCAATGGCAAGAACACACAATATGTAGACTATAGAAAAACTATACAAAAAAGGTCTTAATGATCAGGATAACCAAGATGGTTTGGTGGCTCACCTAGAGCCAGATATTCTGAAGTGTGAAGTCAAGTGGGCCTTAGGAAACATTACTTGAACAAAACTAGTGGAGGTGATGGAATTCCAGCTGAGGTATTTAAAATCCTAAAAAATTATGCTGTTAAAATGCTGCACTCAAAATGTCAGGATATTTCGAAAACTCATCAGTGGCCACAGGACTGATAAAGGTCAACTATTATCCCAATCTCAAAGAAAGGCAATCCAAAGAATGTTCAAACTACCACCCAATTGCACTCATCTCACACGCTAGCAAAGCAGTGTTCAAAATCCTGTAAGCTAGCCTTCAGCAGTATGTGAATCGAGAACTTCCAGATGTACAAGCTGGGCTTCAAAGAGGCAGAGGAACTAGAGACCAAACTGCCAACATCTGTTGGATCATAGAAAAAAACAAGGGAATCGCAGACAAACATCTACTTCTTCACTGATTATGCTAAAGCCTTTAACTGTGTGGGTCACAAAAAACTGTGGAAAATTCCACAAAAGAGATGGAAGTACCAGACCGCATTACCTCTCTCCTGAGAAACTTGTATTTTAGTCAAGAAGCAACAGTTAAAATTGGACATGGGAACAACTGACTGGTTCAAAATTGGGAAAGGAGTACGGCAAGGCTGTATATGGTCTCCCCGCTTATTTAAATTATATGCAGAGTACATCATGTGAAATATTGAGCTAGATGAATCACAAGCTAGAATCAAGATTTCAAGGAGAAATGTCAACAACTTCAGATATGCAGATGATACTACTCTAAAATGGCAGAAAGTGAAGAGGAACTAAGAGCCTCTTGATGAGGGTCAAAGAGGAGAGTGAAAAAGTTGGCTTGAAACTCAACATTGTAAAACTAAGATCACAGCATCTGGTCCTATAACTTCATGGCAAATAGAAAGGGTTGGTGGGGGGAGGGGGGAGTGGAAGGAATGACATTTTATTTTCTTGGTCTCGAAAATAACTACGGATGGTGACTGCAGCCATGAAATTAAAAGACACTTGCTCCTTGGAAGGAAAGCTATGATAAACCTAGACAGTGTATTATAAAGCAGAGACATAATTTTACTGACAAAGGTCCATCTAGTCAAAGCCATGGTTTTTCCAGTAGTCATGTATGGATGTGAGAGTTAGACCATAAAGTAAGCTGAATACTGAAGAATTGATGCTTTAGAAGTGTGGTGCTGGAGAAGACTCTTGAGAGTCCCAAGGACAGTAAGGAGATCCAACCCGTCAATCCTAAATCAACCCTGAATATTCATGGAAGGACTGATACTGAAACTGAAGTTCCAGTACATTGGCTACCTGATGGGAAGAGATCTTGGGTTTACCGGAAAAGATCTTGATGCTAGGAAAGATTGAAGGCAAAAGGAGAAGAGGGCAGCAGTGGATGAGATGATTAGATAACATCACTGACTCAATGAACATGAATTTGAGCAAACTCTGGGAGACAGTGGAAGATAGAGGAGCCTGGCATGCTGCAGTCCCAGTAGATTTTAGGACTTTCTGGTGTTTTCAGCACAGTGATGACCTATGCTGCTCTCTGGACTGGACTGAGACTAACAGAACTTTCTAGGTGAAATATTTTTCATATAGCAACCTCTATTAGTTATTCAGCAATATTTACTATGTGCCTAATGATACTGAGTGCTTGCTGGTTGCCAGGTAGAGCAGGGAACGTGATAGACGCCATGTTTGTTGTCAGGAAGCTCATGTTCTAGAAGGGAGATGGGCATTATATATGCGCTTAAAAGCCTCATTATATGCACTATAATAGTAGGGATTAGCATGGGGGCTTCCCTGGTAGCTCTGCGGGAAAGAATCCTCCTGCAATGCAGAAGACCCCAATTTGATTCTTGGGTCAGGAAGCTCCCCTAGAGATGGGGTAGGTTACCCACTCCAGTATTCCTGGGCTTCCCTGGTGACTCAGATGGTAAAGAATCTGCCGGCAATGTGGGAGACCTGGATTCGATCCCTGGGTTGGGAAGATCCCTTGGAGGAGGACATGACAACCCACTCCAGTATCCTTTCCTGGAGAATCCCCATGAACAGAGGAGCCAGACGGGCTACAGTCCATGGGGTTGCAAAGAGTCAGACATTACTGAGCAACCTAACACAGCACAACACAGGCATTAGCATATGAAGGAAGAGGCAAGGAATGAAAGGATCTGACACAATGTGGGGGCACGGTGGACAGTCAGAGAAAATTATATTTAAGCTGAGGCTTGAAGTTCGCAGAGAAGTTGGCCAGATAAATCAGGGTAGAACAGATCAACTGTTCATTCACTTATTCAATAATTATTTATTGAATACCTCCTCTTGCCAGTCACTGTTCTAGAATATTAGGGAATGCTATTGAGCAAATCAGACCTAAATAGCTATGCTTATAGAGTTAAATTCTCAATTGTTCTGATTATCCATGGGGATTTAACCAACCACCTAAAAACCTAGTGGGTTAAGACAACCATTTTATCTGACTCACAATTGTTTGTGCCAGGAAACTGAAGGCTGGTTCATCTCCACATGGCATCACTGGGGCTTCATCACTCACATGATTAGATTTTGTCTTCGGTGGAGGATAAGTGATGCTGGCTGATGGCTGGGGACTCTACTGGAGCTGCCTACTAGCCTGCCATATAGCATGGGCTTTACAGAGTGAGTATTCCAAGAGATCTGGGAAGAAGCATCAAGGCTTCTTTTTCTTTGTTCTCTTTTTTTTTAAAAAATGATACTGATTTATGCTTCAAGTCTTCTTATGATCTAGCCTCAGATGTCTCAAAATATCACTTCTGTCTCTGTCTATTGGTCAAGCAAATCACTAAGGCCAACCTAGATTCAAGATAAGGGGAAGTAGACTACATCTCTCCATAGGAGGAGGAATAAAGGATTTAGGTCATTGTTAGCCTACTATATGGAGAAGAATTGATATATTCTATTTTGAAGGTCTCTAAGATCACAAGTGTGGGTAGAGCCTCCGACTCTGAGTTCAAAGCCAGGTGCAGATTACTGGAATTTGGGACTTTTAATGTTTATATATTTTTAATTCACTTTGGCCAACAGTAAAGCAATGAACATAAATTGGACACCTCTGACATACTCTTATATAGCAGGAGTCAGCAAACCAAATACAACCCTCTGCTTGTTTTTATAAATAAAGATTTATTTGAACACAGCTATGCTCATTTGTTTATTATTTGACTGTGGCTGCTTTTACACTGCAATGAGTAGCTGAAGACTTGAATGTTTGTGACAGAGACTGTCTGGCCCACAAAGCCTAAAACATTCACTATGCGGCTTTTTATAGAAAAAGTTTGCTGACCCTTGCTATATGGCTTTCATTAATTAGATATTTATGAAGCACCAGTTACTGGATAGGACTTTATATGCATTAAGTTGTTTGATCCTCATGCCAGTCCTTTGAGAAAGGTATTACCCCTGTTTTACAGATAGAACATAAAAATTCAAGGAGGTTAAATAATGTTTCCAAGATCACAGTGACGTGTAGAACTGGGATTTGAATCCAAGTTGTCTGATGTTAGGGACCTGGCTCTTTTAGACTTTGACAATAGATTTGCAGAATACCAGTCACTTAAACTCACAATTGCAGTAAGTGACAACTGCCACACACAAGGTATCTCCGAGGGCCAATCACTGGGGTAGCCTCTTTCAGGCCATGACGAGGTGCTTATACTTTAGTCAGGGAGCAGTGGGAGACAAGGAGTAGTTTAGAGTAGTGGAGGACAACCGACGGTGGGAGCAGGGCAGATTGGGCCTTATTCCTTAGGTTGTCCCTGGAGCTCAAGCCCCTCGGCTTATGGTCTGGGATCCAGATTTGTCCCCTGGATAACGCCTATGGGGGCCCTTCATACTGGTGCTGCTTTCACAGGTTGCTGACTAGAGGCAAAGTTAGGGAGATAACAGCAGGAATGCAAAGATAGAGACAGATAATAGTTGTGAAAAGAAGAGAGGCGAACAGCAAAGGAAAAAAGGAAAGATATAAGCATCTGAATGCAGAGTTCCAAAGGATAGCAAAAAGAGATAAGAAAGACTTCTTCAACGATCAATGCAAAGAAATAGAGGAAAACAACAGAATGGGAAAGACTAGAGATCTCTTCAAGAAAATTAGAGATACCAAGGGAAAATTTCATGCAAAGATGGGCTCGATAAAGGACAGAAATGGTCTGGACCTAACAGAAGCAGAAGATATTAAGAAGAGGTGGCAAGAATACATGGAAGAACTGTACAAAAAAGATCTTCATGACCCAGATAATCATGATGATGTGATCACTAATCTAGAGCCAGACATCTTGGAATGTGAAGTCAAGTGAGCCTTAGAAAACATCACTACGAACAAAGCTAGTGGAGGTGATGGAATTCCAGTTGCGCTGTTTCAAATCCTGAAAGATGATGCTGTGAAAGTGCTGCACTCAATATGCCAGCAAATTTGGAAAACTCAGCAGTGGCCACAGGACTGGAAAAGGTCAGTTTTCATTCCAATACCAAAGAAAGGCAATGCCAAAGAATGCTCAAACTACTGCACAATTGCACTCATCTCACATGCTAGTAAAGTAATGCTCAAAATTCTCCAAGCCAGGCTTCAGCAATACGTGAACTGTGAACTTCCTGATGTTCATTGCCTGGAAAATGAAGTGGGAGAGAAGATCATGTGGTTGTGGGAAGGCCCCTGAGCGCTGACAGGACAGATCCCAGGAAAGAGGTAAGTCTACAGTCAGACCAGAAAGTCCCCATTTTCATTTTTCCAAACACATCTTTGTTAGCATATAAGCTACGAGAAAAGAAAAGTGCACAGTGTGCTTGGAAAACTCAAAAGAACAAACTGAGCTTTTCTGTCTCACAAATCCCATATTCTACCTTGCAGTTCTAAGACTGGAGATGAACAGTGTTACTCAGTTCAGATAAGTGGCTGAGTAATGTTTTAGAAATAAAAGACATTTTCTGGTTCCAAGTGCTTAGATATCTTGGGTACAGGAGAAATCTAGAAATCTTGTCCCTCCACTTCACACAGAGCTTTATTAAGTCTCCCTGGGTTTGAGGATCCTCAGGGGATCAACTATGTTCTTTTCCCTCTCACTCTCTCCTTCCTCCCGCCCTCTTCTCTTCCATTCATTCAAACAGCTCAGGGGCTATGGATCACTATCAGATACTATGATAGATGCTGGGAATAAAAGGATGACTAGGCATGGTTTCTGTCCTAAAGGACAGCATTCCCTCATTGAAGAGCCAAAATATGACTGCTGCCGCTGCTACTGCTAAGTCACTTCAGTCGTGTCCGACTCTGTGCGACCCCATAGATGGCAGCCCACCAGGCTCCCCCGTCCCTGAGATTCTCCAGACAAGAACACTGGAGTGGGTTGCCATTTCCTTCTCCAAAGCATCAAGGTGAAAAGTGAAAGTGAAGTCGCTCACTCGAGTCCGACCCTCAGCGACCCCATGGACTGCAGCCTTCCAGGCTCCTCCGTCCACGAGATTTTACAGGCAAGAGTACCAGATAAGTTATAATATAGAAAGATGATTGTTATGAAGAACATGGAACAGTGGGAGCCTGAGCCTGCTATGGGGTGCATTTCTAGCTAAGGTAGGGTAGGGAGCAGCTCATCAAATACCTCCACAGAACCAGGGATCCAAGAGATCATCAGCTACCAGGAAGTTCTAATACCAAGAATAATATTTTAGCTGGCAGAGAAATACCCTCAGGCAGAGGTTTGAGGAGTTGGTGTTACAAAACTGCCAAAGTTCCTCTTATAGACTGTTGACTGGAAAGGAAACTGGCACTGTTTTTTTTTGTTGTTGTTGTTTTTGAGGAGAGAATTAATCTGGCAGTTTTTCTATCAAAATAAGAATGGGTATAAAAATATACATCTTTGACCCTGCAATTCTATTTNTTGGACTGTGAAGAAGGCTGAGCACCAAAGAATTGATGCTTTTGAACTGTGGTGTTGGAGAAGACTCTTGAGAGTCCCTTGGATTGCAAGGAGACTCAACCGGTCCATTCTGAAGGAGATCAGCCCTGGGATTTCTTTGGAAGGAATGATGCTAAAGCTGAAGCTCCAGTACTTTGGCCACCTCATGAGAAGAGTTGAGTCATTGGAAAAGACTCTGATGCTGGGAGGGATTGGGGGCAGGAGGAGAAGGGGACGACTGAGGATGAGATGGCTGGATGGCATCACGGACTTGATGGACGTGAGTCTGAGTGAACTGCGGGAGATGGTGATGAACAGGGAGGCCTGGCATGCTGCGATTCATGGGGTCGCAAAGAGTCAGACACGACTGAGTGACTGAACTGAACTGAAGAGGAACTTCAGAGGGGTGGTAGCTGAGATAGTGACTTATCAAAGCTGTCCAGGACCTCATTTCTGGTTTTGGTGAATGTGTTAGGTTACATGCAAGGAGAATTAAGGTTGCAGATGGAATGAACATTGCTAATCAGCTAGCATTATGATAGAGAGATAAAAATCTTGAATTATCTATGTGGGCCAAATGTAATCACAAGGGTCCTTTAGAATGAAGGAAGGAAGCAGAAGAGGAATCAGAGAGAGTTAAAGAGGCTACCCAGCTGAAGGAGCCTTTAGAGACTGGAGAGGTCAAGGTAACAGATTCTTCCCTGGGGCCTCTAGAAGGAAAGCAGCTCTGCTGATACCTGGACTGTAGCCCAATGAGACCTATTTCAAATTTCTGACCTTCAGGACTGTAAGACAACAAATTTATGTTGTTTTAAGCCACTTATTTTGCAATAATTTGTTATAACAGCAATAGAAAAGTAAGACCGGGTGCAGCCCACTGGGTCATCATATTGCAAACCCAAGCACTTCCGTGGGGGTAGCACTTCATTGAGGGAGGTAGGAAGAAGTCCTAACTAAATTAGAGGAGATGACCTTGGAGACAAAAGTTCCATCAGGGAAGCGAAAAGCAAGGAGAGTGGCCTAATGCCAACATGCTAGGGGCATTCATAGCTCTTGCAGTTCACAATAATAGCCACATCCCTGACTATGACTGAGCACTTACTATGCACTAGGCATCTGCACAATCCCTGTTCTGTATAACAGTTCACGACATAGGATTTGGGTTCTACTTTTCTATATGAAGACTCAGCCCAAGCGACCTACACAAGGTTACAGATGTAGTAAGGTGTTCTGAACTCAAATTTCACTCCATTATGCCACATTGTTAGAGCAACTCTACCACAAATTTGATTTACATTTTCAAATTGTTTTGGGGAGGGGAAAGACAGAAGGTTATGTATCCTCCAGGGGAGAGATGCTATCTGTCCTAGTTATTACTTAACCCCTCTGCCTAAACACTATCTAGAGCATAGGAGGCACTGCAAGTACGGATTTTTCCCCCAGTGAATGAAAGAATAAATAAAGGGCTGGATGGAAAGAAATTCCTAGTGTAGGAAAATGGAATCCTAAGTTACAGTCAAAGAGCCTTAGAACTGGAAGTAACTTTAGAAATGATTTAGTACACTTTACTTCTGCAGATGGGAAAACTGGGTCCTAGTGAGCAGAAGAGTGATCTCACGAGTGAGTCAAAAAGTGCTCTGCCTAGAAGGGATGGTTTTGGATGAATATACATTTAAGAAGAGCAGGTTATTGGATTATACACCAGAACTTCACATGTAACTGATTCCATTCCAGATATTCTAAGCTGAACTCTACAAGATAAAGGCTAATGTGGGTCATTCTACTTTCTCACTTTCAGGAGTAGTCATCATCTACACACAGTGGGAGAATGGGGGATGCCCAAGCAGACAAGAGAGAAGGCAAGAGAACACAGGGACTGACTTTTACAGTTGATCCTTGTCTTCAGCCCTAGGTGAAGTCATAGGTATTGTCTGAACCTGGAAAACAGTTGTGTATTCACCACAGTTCAACCATATTACACTTGTTTAAGCGTGCAAATCTGAGAAGGTTACAGAAGCAGGTGGACAGGGGAGTAGGTGAAAGCAGTTTATGTAAAAGGAGAGAGAGACCTCGAGCAGGAATGCCTTTTCCCTTCAGGGAAGCTAAGACACCTGGGACACCTGAGACGGGTGAAAATGTCCCTAATAAGTGAATGCAAAGCTGTGTGAGCTGCAGAGAACCTTGTGGGCTTTAGATCGTGTCAGTCCTTTAGAGGCTAGAGGTAATAACATCAGAGATAGACTGGGCTATAAAACGATTGTGTAGCTTCACCTGTTGTGTTAGGCAACATGTGAAGGTCAGTGTTTCAATCGGCTAGATAAAAAGTTCAAAGTTTTCTCTTTGTTCATTGTAAGGAAACAGTAAATGACAATTAAAAGGCATGTTTTATAGACTATGGTTTAGGGTGGTAATAAGAGGCTCTTAATTTGGAGAACTTTTTCTCCACAAAATAGAAAAGATTTGATATGTTGGTATAATCAGATGCAGACAGACTTGATTTATTGTCAAAGACAGCCAGCACAGGTGTCGCTAAGAACTTAAACTTCAAGTCAAGATGGACCACCCTTTAGTTTCTGGGGACACTGGCTTAAGTTGTTTTATCTATTAAAAGATAGCAATAATAGTAACCTTTTCATAGGGCTTCCCTTCTATTCTCAGAGGGCTTCCTTGGTGGCTCAGATGGCAAAGAATCTGCCTGCAATGCAGGAGACCTGCGTTCAATCCTCGGGTTGGGAAGATCCCCTGGAAAAGAAAATGGCAACCCACTCTAGTATTCTTGCCTAGGAAATCCCATGGACAGAGGAGCCTGGCAGCCTATAGTCCATGGGGTTGCAGGCAGTTGGACACGACTGAAGTGACTAATACCTTTTTAGGATTGTTTCTGTTTTTTAAACTTTTTAATTGGAGGATAATTGCTTTACAATTTTGTGTTGGTTTCTGCTGTACAACAACGTGAACCAGCTATAAGCATGCATATATCCCCTCCCTCTTGAGCCTCTCACCCACCGACCCTTTATCCCACCCCTGTAGGTCATGACGGAGCACTAAGCAGAGCTTTCTATGCTTTGCTGCAGCTTTCCACTAGCTTCTGTTTTATACATGGCAGTGTATATATGGCAATGCTACTCTGAATTTGTACACCCCTTTCCTTCCTCTGCTGTGTCCATAAGTCCATTATCCATACAACTGTTGTGAGGATGAATTAACATAGGTAATACACATAGTTCATAGTACATGCTTGCTAAACACATGCTATTTGTATCCATTTCTAAACTCCTGGTCATGCTTTTCATCACTTTCAATACTTTAGTGAAGCTATTGTGTATACATGCTTTCTCTGCCTTCCTGGTTGATCTTTTTAAATATTAGATAACATGTGCCCTGAGGGAGAGATGAAATTAACACTCATCCTCCAGCTTTGCAGCCAAATGAGTCCTGGAATAGAAATGGACAAAGTAGTCTATGTGTGGCATACACACCCAGCCACTTAGGGTTTGGGCAGGGATCTCTTGTCTGCTCACCCAGCAATCTCATGTTCAGGACTGGTGCCTCTCTCTGCCTTGTCGTTGTTCAGTTACTAAGTCGTGTCTGACTCTTTGCAACCTCATGGACTATAGCACATCAAGCTCCATTGTAAACCCAGGGCCATTTTCCTGTTGTCTTCCTGTCATTCAGGCCTCTTATTTACAGAGACAAACACATATACCTTTTACATAGGCACCATGTGAGCAAGCCTTGGATCTTTCCTCATGTCGATTCCAAGTAAATGTGATTCAGTTCCTTGACTAAATACTGGTGGGTGATTTTTTTTACAAGTGTTTGGTGAGCAAAAGCAGGAAAGGTGCTCCATGGAGGAAAAAAAAATCTGAAAACCCAGCTTCCCTGGCAGTACTGTTCTGATGTGCTGACTGACGTGTTTGCTGATTAAATTCTTAACCCATACCTATTTGGGGCTTGCGTCAGTTCTGCGTCTTTGATCCTTAATTTTGCAGTGCTTTGGTTCCCAATTTATTGTGGTTTTTTTTTTTTTCAGTAAACTGCATAAATGACTCATCAGCAGGAAATGTGGATAAATAGTCAACCTAACTGAAAATACAAATAAATATATTTCTTGTGTGGGGAGGATTAGCTTAAAGGGGAAAGAACCATAGGAGGACAGAGTGTAGTTCCCAGGGCAAAATCTACTTTCTGTGGAATTCTAGCCCCTTTCTCTGGGACAGAGATTGCAGAAGCTTAGCTGCTAAGGCGGAGAAGGCAATGGCAACCCACTCCAGTACTCTTGCCTGGAAAATCCCATGGACGGAGGAGCCTGGTGGGCTGCAGTCCAGGGGGTCACTAAGAGTCAGACACGACTGAGCGACTTCACTTTCACTTTTCTCTTTCATGCATTGGAGAAGGAAATGGCAACCCACTCCAGTGTTCTTGCCTGGAGAATCCCAGGGAAAGGGGAGTCTGGTGGGCTGCCATCTATGGGGTCGCACAGAGTCGGACATGACTGAAGTGACTTAGGAGCAGCAACAGCTGCTAAGGGGACATCTATCCATATGGGGAGTTTGGGATTATTGGTTTCAAGCTGGCTGTCTCTTCATCAGGAACTTGAGTGGTTTTTGAAGACCTTTCTGATAAGCATGTGAATGTGTGTGTGCATGCATGTTCACCCACATGTGCCTTCTCTAATCCTTATGAATGATCATCCTGGTCACTCATATGACTAATAATATGACTTCGTATAAACAGAAGTCTAATTCTATTTATTTTTTTGGCAAGTCGTGCAGCTTGAGGGATCAATCTCAGGCCCTTGGCAGTGAAAGCACGAGTCCTAACCATTGGACCACCAGGGAATTCTCCGAATGGAGGTATAATTCTATCAGTCACTAAACATACAATGACACCGAGCACTATAAAACATACCATGAAAGGACTGAATGAGGAATAGGAGGTAGATCAGATTGTTCCCATACGGGCATGGTCTTTGGGGACACAAATACAGTTTCTTGATTATAATGTCCACATGCCCTTTGATTCCAAAATCTTCTGAATTTCCATGTAAACAATTGTGTCAGCATGGCAATCACAGAGAGAAGTTACAGGAACCTGTGTTGTATATCTTGACAGTGATGAAAGAGGCAATGCAGTGGTGGTGATGAAAGTGTTGCATCAGAAGTGCCTTTCCATATTTCATGTCTGGAGCAAAGCCAAGTTGCAAAGTTCAGGAGGCCCCCCTGAGCCTGCTGAAGAGACTTGGCTTGATGACTCATGAGAGGTGGAAATATTTCTCTTCCTTTGTTCAGGCCTGACCATCAACTCCCTCTGCTCTCCCACCATTGCCTCCTGTGAGTCCACGAGGTGGGTATTTCCCCCATCTTTCCCATCTGTGATGTGCCTGACAGTTTGCTGGCATACCACACTGGCAGGGATGGGATCACTCCCAGGAAGTTTCTCTCCATTATGACTTTTTCTGTTTAATATAGAAAATGCAAACCTCCAATTAATTTTCTGATACTGGAGACCTAGAAACTTGGCAAATGCAAAATAAAATTCAAGGCAACGTGTTATCTAGTCACAGTGAAATGGAAATGCTTGTGTTGTGTTTTAAAGGAGTGATTAATACTAAAGTTAAAAAATGTTAAATTTAGTTAAAAGGATAAAGAATAATAATTATGGGCACCATCACTTCATAATAATGTAACAAAAATTGGCAAAACGCAGAGGGGAATTCAAGACTCTTCCTACAAAACCCCAAATAACTTTATCAAATGCTGAAGTATCAGGATGTAGTGTCTAGACACTGGCTATTCTCAATTAAGTGGCAGGGGAAAGCCAAAATAGACTCTTCTTTCTCTGACTCTGGGAATTCTGATTCAGGAGGAGAATGGAGAGATATAGAAACACTTTCAGGATAGCCATTTTGGCAGCTCTTGTAAGCAAACTGCTTAGTGATATATGGCATGAAAATTCATCTTATTTATGAGCTTAAAGTATTCCCTCATATTGATACTGCCTTCAATATCTTTCCAATTTTACTAGATTCAGATTTCTGGTTTTGAGAGGCTACTACAGTACTACTACTCCTAATAATGACAGTTGCTAATACTGGTTTAGTGCTGACTATCCCCTTGTAGTTCTAAACACAGTTCTAAGTGATATGCAAGTATTATCTCATTCAGTCCTCATAATACATTCATGAGATGGATGTGCATATTATCCGCACTTGACAAGTGTGAAAATGGAGGCACTGAGAGATGCTGAGACCTATCTAAGGTTATGCATCTGGTGGGAGCAGGGGATGAGAAGGATTTGATCAGAGAAGCACTTTCTCTGGCCATGGGACACACACACAAAGAGCTGAGACAAGGGCTCCAGAGCTTCCCTTCATTCTGAACTGCTTGCCATGGATGGCCTCTCCCTGCTCGTAGCATCCTGGTGTTTTTTCCCTATCAGCTCTCACAACAGTCATTAATAAGAAGTTATTTGTTTAGTTTCTCTTCCCTAGTTATAAGCTTCTTGGAAGCAGGGACTGCAGGTCTTGCTGAATCCTCAGGCCCTGCAGTGACTCAAACTTAGTAGATATAAAAATTTGCTGAGTCAATGAATTCTCTTCTATGGAGATGTATGATGTTTGGGAAACATTTGTCCACACACCCCTAAAAAGTCAGGACCTTCATGCCTTTCCAAGACATACTTTTAACCTCAAGATGAATAGTCCTTTAATATTTTATTTTTAAAGGTAAAAATTTGGAATAAAACTCTTCATGGGCCATAGCTAAGGATGAATTTGCTCTTTGCAACAACCAATGTCACAGTATGTATATGTATTTTCATTTAATTAAAAGTGGCAAGGTTAATGAAATAGTCAAGATTTCAGAGATCTGAGCGAGATGCCCCTGGTCTTAATTATCTGCAAGACAGTAGGCATGTTATGAATGCCCTGTGCCTCCATTTCCCTGCCTACAAAATGGGAACAATAAAAGAACCTATCTTAATAAGGATGGTTGTGAGAAATGAATGAGTTAATGTATGCATAAGTGATGCCTGGCACATATTAGTTGTTATGTAAACATTAACTACTATTCCCAATGTGTTACTATTTTATGGTATTACATTTATTTTCCTACCATCTTTATTAAGCTAGTTTATCATCACTGAACATTATTTTTGTTACTTTAGTATTTCATATTTTCTGGACTCATTACACTTTTTTCAATGATTTGCTTATATATTCAGTCTTTTAACATTTTTTTTTTTTTTTTAGTATTTATCACGAGTCAGGAACATAAGAATATTTGAATTACTTCTTTTGAGCACATTAAAAAAATCATCGGCCTACCTTAGTTGAAAAATTTTTCCTTTTCCCTGTAATTACAGACATATTTAGTGGTCTGTCTCGCTGGCAGAGAACCTCACCAACACTTCTGCCAGAAACTATTTCCTAGGGAATTTTAATCTTTTTCTTAGTATTCAGAAAGTTTATATGTAGGTGCCTACACATTAAAAAAATAATCAATTCTGTCCTTCTTTCATTTCTCTCTCTTTCCTCTACAATACCTTTAGAGCATATGCTAACTGCCAGCCACTTGGCCGGGCCACTTGGCAGCTACAGACGTGCCAAGTCTCCCCTCTTTGTGGAGGACACTGGGAAGAAAGCTGTCTGACAGAAAGCACACAAATACATCTGTGATTCCATATTACTGTGTTATAAAGAAGAAATCTAAATGTTATGAGAGAATAAGAATGGATGGCTGGATTTAGAATGAGTGGGTCAGCGACAGGTCCCTGAGGAAGTGACATTCAAGATGAAGAAAGGGTGTTTTATAAATAAGTTCATTTGTATCTTTTTTTTTTAAGATGCTGCATATAAGTGATATCACATGACATTTGTCTTTGTCTGACTTACTTCACATGGCATGATAATCTCCAGGATACAAATGAACTTGTTTACAAAACAGAAATGACTCACAGTCATAGAAAACAAACTTGTTGTTACCAGTGGGGAAGAGTTGGTGGGAGGGAGGGACAGAATGGGAGTTTGGGATTGACACCTGCACATTACCATATTTAAAATATGGTTATGGTAGCTCTAACCAGGACCTACTGTATAGGACAAGAAACTCTGCTCAATACTCTGTAATTACCTAAATGGGAAAATAATCTGAAAAATAATACACACACACACACACACACACATATATAAGGCTTCCCTGGTGGCTCAGGCGTAAAGAATCTGCCTGCAATGCAGGGGACCCAGGATCAATCCCTGTGTCAGGAAGATACCCTGGAGAAGGGAATGGCAACCTATTCCAGTATTCTTGCCTGGAGAATCCCATGGACAGAGGAGCCTGATAGGCTACAGTCCATGGAGTCACAAAGAGTTGGACATGACTNAGGATCAATCCCTGTGTCAGGAAGATACCCTGGAGAAGGGAATGGCAACCTATTCCAGTATTCTTGCCTGGAGAATCCCATGGACAGAGGAGCCTGATAGGCTACAGTCCATGGAGTCACAAAGAGTTGGACATGACTGAGCGACTAATACTTTCACTTTCATATTTATGTATAAGTCAATCACTTTGCTGTACACCTGAAACTAACACATCTTTAATCAATTACATGTGGATATAAAATTAAAAATATATATATATATATATAAAGAAAAAAAAAGAATGGATGAAGGGCTTTTAGGGCAGAGGGAAGGGACTGGACTGTGTGAGGAGCCTGGGGCAGAAGAACCCACACAGTTGCTGCAGGGTCTGAAGGGGGACCCTGGTAGAGAAGAGATACAATGGGGCGGGTAAAGGGTTCCACTGGCAAGGCAGGCTGGTTCAGGGTTGTGTGCTTTATGGTCAGGTGCAAGTACTGGCTGTGAAGGGTTGTAAGCAGTGGAGTTCCACATATAGGTTTACTTTTGAGAAAGATCATCCTGTGCTCTGGGATTCCTTGGGACCTTAGCAGCTCTGGGGAGGTGCTGAGATGGGGACTCACCATTGCTTGATTGGATCAGTGAAAATCATCCAAAGTCCTGGTGATGCCAAAGTCTGATACTCTCGCTAGTGAGATCACTAACAACTTTAGAAGATGGAGGCTAGCCTAGTGAGCTCCACCATGGGGTGACACACCATGGAAAGTTCAGGAAACAGTGCACTGCAGGGTGGCAGGGAAATATTAGGAGTTCTAGTAATCGGGGAAGGCAATGGCACCCCACCCTAGTACTCTTGCCTGGAAAATCCAATGGACAGAGTAGCCTGGTGGGCTGCAGTCCATGGGGTCGCTGACAGTCAGACAGACTGAGCGACTTCACTTTCACTTTTCTCTTTCATGCATTGGAGAAGGAAATGGCAACCCACTCCAGTATTCTTGCCTGGAGAATCCCAGGGACGGGGGAGCCTGGTGGGCTGCCGTCTATGGGATCACACAGAGTCGAACACGACTGAAGTGACTTAGCAGCAGCAGTTTTAAAAATAGCAAATAAATACAAAAGTTAAAAATTGCATTTTCAAATTAGCCATTTCTTTGTATATTTTGTAATGTACAAAATATAAATGCATAAACATTTATACATATGTGTGTATATATATAACACACACACATATATATGTAATTTATAAACAAACATATACAAATCTGGGATGTTACTAAAAAGGCTTTAACTGATTGGATGGCCTTTCCTCTCATGCTGCAAATCTGTTATCTCTGTTAAAGGTTAGTCTGGCTCAATCCATGAATTATTATTCTAGAATTTTTATTGAGATTGAGGGAAAACTTAGGTCAACATTTACACCAATAAATGAAAACAAATAAAATCAACAAATTAAAACTGAAGTTCTGCTCATCTCTTAAGCTCAGGCTTTCCAAAGCCTAAGACAGTGCCTGATACACAGTAGGTGTCTGATGCTTGCTGAATGAATTCATGGATAAAGGAGGAACAATTAAAAAAAAAAAAAGTAAAAATTAATTCTGTGACCTGAAGTGTACCTATGTGCTGTGCTGTGCTGTGCTTAGTTGCTTCAGTCATGTCTGATTCTTTGCCACCCCATGGACCATAGCCCAGCAGGCTCCTCTGTCCATGGGATTTCCCAGGCAAGAATCCTGGAGAGGATTTCCATGGCCTCCTCCAGGGGATCTTCTCCACCCAGGGATTGAACCCAGGTCTCCTGCATTGCACATGGATCTTTTGCCATCTGAGCCACCAGAATGATCTTAAATTGCTTAAATGCACTAATAAATAGAACTGTTACACTTTCACTTGACTGTATACAAACATTTCAGACATTTATCTTGTTTTTCTGTATGACTCCCTAGTTTCTTTGTGGAACTCACTGTTTCAACTTGCACCCTTTCCGTGATGTCGCTGCATCCCGGCTTTGACAGTTTCTGGAAGCTGGTTGGCTCCCCTGCTTGCAGATCCTCAGCTGTGAGTAGTTCTTAGTTTAATTCCCTCCCATCCTCAACTGGCTCTCCCTCCTTGGGGCCATTTACAATAAACTCCTGGTTCTGGCAGCAGAAGCCAAAGTGAAATGTAAACCCCATCTCAAATGGATCTATTTTCTCCAACTAGTCTGGGTATTGATTTAGACTCTCTCTCTCCAAGTGATGACTGCTGAAGCATGACAAGATAAAAAGCACAGGTTGGGTTTTTTTTTTTTTTTTTAATCTCTGTACATTCCTAGGAGCAGCTCAGTTTCTGGGATGAACAGGGAAGCTCAGAAATGTGTCTGCATTGGCTCCTGGTGGCCACAGCTGCTGGACTAAAGCAGAGCTTGCAAAATACAGATGGCTCTGGGGGCTAGCAGTTAACGTCAATGACGAGTAGGCTTCCAGAGGAGTGGAAGAAAGAGAATTTAGGCAGTGTTCGGACGGAACAGCTGCTCTTCAATTCTAGCCTAAAGCTCTCATGCAAAAATATTTTTATATGAAATACTGATTTTTAAATGTTGATAATTCAGTTTTAAAGATCCTACTGTCCCAGCTGAAGAAAACATAGCTGAGGGCCTGAATCAACCCTGGAGCCACCTTTGCAACTTCTGGTTAGAGCTATTTTCTTCCACAATCTCTCTAGTTCCTTCTTGGCTTGGTGTCATGTTTGTTTTGTATCTTTCCTTCCTGACATGTAAATAGCCTTAAATTAGTTCAGATTTTTTTTTTCTTCATTCCTCAAGGAGGAGCAAACAACAGAGATCTATTTTTTTTAAATATATATATATATATTGGAATTTAAAAATTAAAGACATCCACATATCATTCTCTTATGAAGGGTCAACAGCTGCCTGGAGCAGAATTTGGAGCAAAGGAACGGAAGATTAGAATAAAGCTTGGAGTAAGAGCTGGATGATCTGCTTTCCCTTTTTAGAACCTTACCTGAAACCCATGTTGATCTTTTGTTCCCTGGAAATGCCCTTCCTGCCTTCCTCTTTCAAAGGATCCCTCTTCTGGCTGAACCGAGGGCTGGAAAACCTTGCATCCAGGTTTGGAAGAACTTTAAGTTCTCCAGTCCTGTGTGGTGGACGTGGGTGAGTTTTGCTCAATGACAACTTCATTTTCTTGTGGGAAAACCCTCCTCCCTACTGTGATACAGGGGTTGTATCTATCCACGTGCCTTTCCCTCCTCTTCCTGGGGACCTGCAACTGGGTTCCCAAGGGAGACTGTGAGCAGCATGACAAGGCACACTAACAAGCTGACACCAAAAAAAAAAAAAAAAAAAAGAGCCCACTGGCCGGACAGGCAGAGCTAACTGATGACCACCATGCGCAACACGGGATACTGTCAATTTAGGGAAAAGGGTGTTTCCCGGAGAAGTCCTCGCCTAGTCCTCTCGTGCTCTGGGAGGGGGAGTGGGAGCTTGGAGATGAGGGGTGACCAGTGTGCAGCACAAGAAACGGGACCTGCACTTTGTTACCCGCTTCTGATACAACTTCGCAGATTTGAGCATTAGTGGTTTGTCGGTCCTCTGCCTCAGTTGCCTTATCTGCAAAGTGATCACAATGGTTTCTGACTCAAATAAATTTTCTGAGAACAAATGAGGTCTTATCAAAGTACACTGTGCCTTGAAAGTACAGAAGTGACTAGTAAACAGATTGCTATGGAGGGTTCACATCCGGTAAAATTAAGTAACACAAAGTCTTGAAGAGAAGTCTTCTTCCATTTCAAATGATCTCAGGGGCTGGAGGACCCTAGTCATACTAATTCTTGATGAAATCAGATAGATCTGGAGAAGTTTCTAGTTGTTGATTTCTACCACTGAGAAGTGGCATAGTGTGGTTGCTAAGAGTGGGCTGATGGACCCAGATTCTAATTCTGGGTTTGTCACTTTCTCCTTTGACCTGGGCAAGTGACTGCAACTCTCTGTGTTATCAGTTCTCATCTGTTAAAGGGAATGAATGATTGTAGCTACCACAATAGTGGTGAAGATGGAAGGTGATCAGGAAAGGAAATGCTTAGGAGGCTAGCTGGTACACATGCAGCTCTCAGTAAATGCTAGCCAGTGAACTTGCTGATGAAGTCTTAGTGCTAGCAGCAATGGTTCTGTTACTAACTGGGTGAGACCTTGGCTACATACTGATTTTTAGGGAGTGTATGGAAGGACCAAGAGTGTGTACATTACAGATAAGCTGGCTCAAGTGGTCCTCTGCCCTTCCCCTTACTGCCCCAGGCAAGTCATCCAAGGTCAATTGTTAGAGGCAGTAGGGTCACCCAGCCTTGTGCTCTGCTTATGCAGAGAAAATGCCTTCTTTTACAGTAAATGGAATGATCCTGGAGGGAGAGAAGGGAAGAGAGGCAGGATTGGCCTGATGGTGGTTTTTCTGTCAACTTGCTTCAGCGTCACCCTAGCATAATGGTTTCCTAGAGTTCTTTTCCGAATATGTAGGGTGCGTATGCCTCCCTGTCATAATTTCCTATGCTTTCTTCCTAGCTTCCATCACAAAATTAAATGTTTACTTGTATAGTTAATTGTTAACCATGTCCGCCCCACCAAACTATGAGTTCTACGAAATCAGGGACTATTTCTGTCTCATTCACCACTGAACTCTTATCACCCGTCTTTGCATATAGTATGCTCTCAATAAATATTTGCAGAGTAAATGAAAACATGAATCTTTCGCGAGCTTCCTGGTTCTTTTTGTATGTGAGAACATGAGTCAGGATTAAGTTTGAGACAAAACTGCCCAAACTGATCAGGTAGCCCTTGCTGGAATCTTCGTTTCTCTTCCAGAAGAAATTTCTACATGAGGTGGAGACGGAATACACAGAGACACTTCTCACTGGGAGTAACACAGCCTTGCTCCATCTGGGTTAACACATATACATGGGCTTTTACCATATCAGCCATGTCAGATCTCATTCAGCTTGGGCCAGACCTTGGGAATTCAATGAGAAGTTAGACAAATTCCCTGGTCCTCAAAGAATGTGCCTTCTAATGAAGGAGCCCCAAAATTAAAAAGTAGAAAGGATAACTACAGGTAGTGATGGGAAACATGTTGAAAATAGAAGATGGTGGGGTGATACAAGTGAAAGCAGCTGAAGGATGGAAGGAGTCACACAGATTTGGGTGTTCAGGGAAGGCCTGAGGAGGTGACCGCTGAACTGAGACAAAAGCGACAAAGGGAACCAGAAGATCTGAGTAGAGAGTAGTCCAGGAAGAGGCAAAGGCCCTAACGGATAAGCTTGGTATGTTTGAGGGGCAGAAAGAATGACATGGGAGCACATTCAGCCTCTCAAACGAGATCAGTCAGACCGGTAAGGAGGACCTGGATCCTGCATGATAAGGCATGTGCACTTTATCCTAAGTGTGTCAGGAAGACCTTAGGGGGGTTTAGCAGGGGGAGATGGCTTGTCGGGAATTGGCAACAAAAGCAGTCATGTTTCAGCAGTCCAGGTGAGAAACTGGACCGTCTGAGGTGTGGCCTTAGAAGAGCAGTGGTGGAGAGGGGAAGACGTATCAGTAGAGCACCTGCTGATGAACAGGATATGAGGGAAAAGTGGAGCCAGTGATGGTATTTAAGGATGGATTTGAGCAACTGCGGGGGTACCATTTACTTGTTTGGGGGAAAACAGAAAAGAAGTCGATCCTTGGGGGAAAACTTCCACAAAATTCTGTTTTGAGGCCCTAATGAGATGATCATTTGGAAATGCTGAGCTCAGTGTAGAGGTCTAGGGCTGGAGAGCCACGGAGTCATCCATATGTGAAGGGGCTCAACTCCCTGGCTCTGCGTGAGACCACTGGTGCAAAGTACTAAGATCACAAATAAGGAGGGAAGGGAAGTCAACATCTTGAATATGTAAGCCTATCAATCTATGCTGACTTATTTTAAGGTCTGAATCAGCCTGAGCATTTCTTCCGTTTGTCACCATACTTTGCATCTGAAGAGTCATGTGTTTTTATTAGTTAGCTATTCGGTATAGAAATTATTACTGTAAGCGATCTGTAATCACATTCTAGAAATCAGTTGGCGGGTAACAGATGCACATATGACCAAAGGAAATGCCAAAAACCCACTTCCCATGGTTGTTCCTCTTGCCTGTACACATCTATTTTTAACTCATGACTGCAAGGCCAAGTCCTAGGCACTTGAGGGAACTGTGTTTCCCAACAGGGACCCACAGCAACCGGATACAGAGAGAGGTGCACCCTTGTGTGTCAACATGTACCGCTGCCAATTTGGCAAGGGAGAGAGGGGATGGTTGCAGAGCACCAATTCTATAGTTTCTAAAGGTTTCCTAGCATGTCAGCATTTTCCAGAAAGCTTTGCTAATATAGGGCTCTAACGATCAATACGCGCTCATCTCTTCCCTAGGAACTCATCCTCCAACTCTCAGCTGAGTGAAGCTCAGTGTTTTCTAACGATGAACTTAGCTAGGTCTGGACCCAATAACCTGAGAGGGATTTCTTAAAATTCAACCTCCATCAGGTTCCTGCTGTTTGCCTGGAGCTGTGTTTTCATGGTTCCTGGATACTCAATTGAAAAGCGAGTTATTGCTCGACAAGGGCTTGAACCAGCCACAGATAAATGGTTTGGGGTGGGTGGGGGTCAAAATCAGCTACTCCAGTTAAGTGGCTTAGCTTAAAGGTAGCCTGTTTTGTAACCATACCCCATTGGTTTGGATTCAGACTCTAAAACCTACCAGTTCTATTATTGTGGGGAAGTCACCGTATATTTTTGGTCTTTTGTTTCATTGTCTATAAAATATATATTATAGCTACTCCAGAGTTCTATAAGGATGGAAATGTATTTTCTAAACTAGTAACTGCCATATAAACCTTGAGATAGTGAGAAAAATCATTATTTCTCCATTTGTTCAGAAGGACTTTTGGAAGGGAGTGGAGGCTTAGAGGGAGAATTCCCATCTCCAAGAATCTGCTGAGTTCATGAATTCTCAACCACAGAGGGCCTGGGCCTTAGGGGTCCTGTCTCAGTCTACCAAGCAGGCTATGTGTGAATGTGAATCTATGCAGTGGTGACTCAATATAGTCCATTAAGAACTCAGTGACCCTGGTTATATCAGATGAGGAAGAATCGAGCATTTTTTGACCTTTAACACAAAATCACGTTCCCTTTCACACTCCAGTGTTTCATGTTTCTTCTCACTCACTACTTCATGCTCTTTCTGGTCCCACTTTCAGGAGGCTTTAAGGCCCCTTTCTTCAAAGTTAGACTCATGGAGAGGGAGGCAATTAAATAATACTTATTGACCTGTAAAATGCCTAAGTCATGGACCCCAGCAATTATAATTTAAGAATTTATAATACAAATAGACTCACAAAATTACTCCAAGATACATGGGTAAGATATTGCTGCATTAATTATAATACTAGAGAACTAAAAACAACCTAAACCCTAGGGGACTTATTAAATATAGAATTTCCATACAACCTTTGTAAATAAGATGACAGATATTTATTTTAGGACTCTGGAATGGGATTGTGTAGTAACAAATGACTGCTGAGCAGCCACTCAGGTTGAAAGTAAGGAAAGTCATTATGGGAAGACACTCCAAAAGTTACCTCCAAGACTATGGATGTTCTGGGGAAGCTTGAAAGTCTGGGTTGCTAGGTTACAGATGAGGCTATTTTTAATTGCCAAGACACTAATTCACTCTTTTTGTTGTGCCACTGATTTATTTTGCTAGGAAAATTCACATTGAAGAACCTGTGGTACAGAAATACTGGTTTAAAAAAGAATACTTTGAGTGCTCACTTTAGATATATTTAGTAGCTTGCTAGTAGCTAACCAGTTCACACAGGCTGGAATCACTCGATGTCTGAGATAACTCAATTATCATATTGGACAGTGTTAGAATCACAAGAATAGAATACTTTACATCACCAGAAGATATTCTTTCTTCTCAGTCTTTAATCAACTGACATACCAAGAACTGACTGAAGGACTGTTGTTCAAATATATTTTTAAGATACACCAGAAGGCAATGGCACCCCACTCCAGTACTCTTGCCTGGAGAATCCTATGGATGGAGGAGCCTGGTGGGCTGCCGTCCATGGGGTCACTAAGAGTCAGACACGACTGAGCGACTTCACTTTTACTTTTCACTTTCACGCATTGGAGAAGGAAATGGCAACCCACTCCAGTGTTCTTGCCTGGAGAGTCCCGGAGATGGGGGAGCCTGGTGGACTGCCGTCTATGGGGTCACACAGAGTCGGACACAACTGAAGCGACTTAGCAGCAGCAGAATTAAAAGAACATAAGATTGCAGGTCTCCCACATTGCAGGCAGATTCTTTACCATCTGAACCACCAGGCAAGCCTGACCTGCATAGATGTTGTATATTCGTATGCAAAATTCAGTCTACTGGAGGAAACATTCAGGCAGATAATGTACTACATTAAAAGATAAAGATTTGGGCGGGAAGTGAGAGCTCAAAGTCGAGATTCAGGGACGCACCTTGTACATGGTCTCAATACCTCTACCTTTGAGAATGGGTGAGGAGGAAATGGTGAATTTAGTTCCAGGGAAAGTGAAGGTTTAAAATCTTTGGTTTTCTGTACATCCATGTCTGAGCTTCAGGATGACTTGTCCTTTCTACACAAAGGGCAAAACAAAAACAAACAACAAAAAAAACCCAAAATAGCTAGTCATTTAATCCTTCATTGGACTAAGTCCCATGAGGTCAGAGCCGATGTTCCTCTTATTTACCAACATGTCCCCTATAGCTTCATCATGCCTGGTACATCACAGGTGCTCAGCAAGTATGTCTAAAAGGAAAACTGTCTATTGAATGGAAACATACATACAGGAAAGCACACAGATCATAAGTACATAGCATGATTAATTTTCATCATGTGACTATGACCACCCAAATCAGGGAATATTAATGACACCCAGAAGGCCTTCAAGCCCCTTTCCAGTCATGACCCCTAAAAAGGGTAAACATCACCCTGACCTTAATTACCATACATGAGTTTTGCCAGATTTTGAACTTCATGTAATAGAATTACATAGTATGCATTCACTTGCCTTTGGCCTCTTTTGCTCAATATTACACTTGAGAGGTTCATCTGTATCCTTGTATGTATTAGATCTGTTCATTCTCTTGCTAAGTAACAATATATTATATGGATATACCACAATTTACTCATTTTTCTGTTGATGGATATTTGGGTTTGGGGCTCTTAAGAATAATGTTGTTATTAATGTTCTTGATTACGTCTTTGAGTGTAAAAATTTCTGTTGGGAATATTCCTAGACATGGAATGGTTGGGTTGTTAGTTAATCCCCGGTGCATGCGTTAGTAAACATTAGCTCCTGTGGTGTTGGAGAAGACTCTTGAGAGTCCCTTGGACTGCAAGGAGATCCAACCAGTCCATTCTGAAGGAGACCAGCCCTGGGATTTCTTTGGAAGGAATGATGCTAAAGCTGAAACTCCAGTACTTTGGCCACCTCATGCGAAGAGTTGACTCACTGGAAAAGACTCTGATGCTGGGAGGGATTGGGGGCAGGAGGAGAAGGGGACGACAGAGGATGAGATGGCTGGATGGCATCATGCACTCGATGGACGTGAGTCTGAGTGAACTCCGGGAGATGGTGATGGATAGGGAGGCCTGTTGTGCTGCTATTCATGGGGTCGCAAAGAGTTGGACACGACTGAGCGACTGAACTGAACTGAACTGAAAGTTTTTGGAGTTTACCAGTTTACATTCCTCTCACATGTTTACAAGCTTCAGTTGCTCCTTATGCTTGCCATCAACTTGGAATGATCAGTCTTTTAAAATTGTAGCCATTCTGGTGAATCTGTAGTAGCATCTCATTGTGGCTTTCATTTGTATTTCTCTGATAACTAATAATGTTGACCCCCTATTCACATATTTGTGGTAACATGAATATCCTCTTGTGAGTGAGTAAGTGAGTGAGTGAAGTCGTTCAGTTGTGTCCGACCCTTTGCAACCCCATGGACTGTAGCCTACCAGGCTCCTCCCTCCATGGGATTCTCCAGGCAAGAGTACTGGAGTGGGTGGCCATTTCCTTCTCCAGGGGATCTTCCCGACCCAGGAATCGAACCCAGGTCTCCAGCATTCCAGGCAGATGCTTTAACCTCTGAGCCAGAAATGCCCTTTAAGTCTTTTTGCCCACTTTTTTTTCTTTCAATTGAGTTACCAGTTCTTTTCCTCTTTGAAGGAGTTCCGTGTATATTCCGGATATAATATATAATCTCTGTTCAGACAGAGGTATCGCAAATATATTCTCCCACTGTGGCTTACCTTTTCACTCTATTAATGGTATTTTTTGATAAATAGAACTTCTTATTTTAATGTGATCCAATTAATCAGTTTTTTCTTTTGTGGCACTTTAATGCTTGTTTGTGTCTTGTTTAAAAATCTTTGACTATTTCAAGGTCATGAAGACACATACTTCTACATTTTCTTTTTTTCTTCTATGTTTGCTTACATATATTTTATCGTTTTGCCTTTCAGTCTTATATCTAAAATATAATTGGAATAAGCAGATGGTAAAGAGTCTGCCTGCACCGTGGGAGACCAGGGTTCAATCCCTGAGTTGGGAAGATTCCCTGGAAAAGAGAATGGCAACCCACTTCAGTATTCCTGCCTAGAGAATTCCATGGACAGACCATGGGGTCGCAAAGAGTCAGACATGACTGAGCACTAAACAGTAGCAACATAATTGGAATGATTTTTGTGTGTGATGGGGTCAAAATGGAATATCCAGTTGTCCCATAACCACAAAAAAAGGCCATCTTTTTTATATACCATTCAGGCTGGTATATAACATTGAGTTTCATGTGCTATACAATAGTCCTTGTTGTTTGTCCATTTTGAATACAGCAGTGTGTACATGACCTTCCCAAAGTCCGTAGCCATCCCTTCCCCTGTCTACCATAAGTTCATTTTCTAAGTCTTACAAAACAGAGAGAGGCTCACAGACTTAGAGCACCTCTAATTTGTTGGAATGCCCAGAAGCATCTTTATTCCCTTCATCCACACAGAGCATACCATAGGTATGCTACAGATAATTGCTCACTGTGATTTTTTCCCAGCTTTATTGGGACATAATTGACAATAAAATTTGTTTATATTTAAGATGGAAAACGTGATGATCTGATATATGTACATGTTTGTGACATATTCACAATACATTTATAAAGCAAGATATGGAAACTAAGTGCTCATCTACAGAAGAATGCATAAAGAAAATGTAAGATACACACACAATGGAGTATTATTAAGCCTTAAAAAAGGAAATCCTGCCATTTGTGACAACATGAATGAATGAACCTGGAGGACATCATGCTAAGTGAAATATGCCAGTCATAGAAGGATAAACACTGTAAGATCTCATGTACGTGAGGAATCACGTAATGATTGTAGTCATGTAATGTAAAATAGTCAGACTCATAGCAACGGAGAATAAAAGGTGGTTGCCAGGACTCAGAGAAAAGGAGAACCAGGGAGACGCTGGTCAAGGTGTACAGAGTGCCAGCTATGCAAGGTGAGTAAGTTCTGGAGAGCTCCTGTGCAGTAAAATGACTTCAGTTGACGATACTGTATTGTGTTCTTCAAATTTGCTAAAGGGTATTTTTTGGTTGTTTTCACCACAAAAAAAGAATAAAAACAGTAAACATTATTGCTTTTGAAGTTTTCTGTTCTGCTTATCACTGCTGGTTTAAGAAATAATGGAAATAAAATTAAAAATAAACAAAAAATCAAAACAAATCAATTAAGTAAAGATAAAACTAGCTATTTGGTATCACTCAGACAAGGTGAAGTGGTTAAATTCTTTTCCACTTTACAATAGCACGTGGGCAAGCAAGTATGTGAAATGGATATTGCTTAGAAAGAGAGCAGAGGAAGAATTGAAGCAAAGATAGCTAGGTGGTCTCTCCCTGTCCTGGGCTAACCACTAAAATCAGGGGTCTTCATCTAGTGAACCATCTGGCATACAGATGCAATTTGTTTGAGGGTCACAACACGTTTTTTAAATAAACTGAGTCAACAAGAACAACTGGGCTATTAAAGAAATACAGCTTCGGAGAATTTCTTGAAAAACTGACAATGTGTTGGGTCTCCAGTACCCTCAGTGTCTTTGTGACTGATTGTATTCTGAAGTGGACTCCTTTGTTTTTAGACTAGCTTTATTTTAAAATTTCCCTTTGTAGCCAAAATCCTTAAAATAATTGTTTAAACATAGTGTTTCTGCTTTGTCAACTCTCAGTTCCCTCTTCATCATTTAGATGGTTTTTGTCCCCATCTACTCCACTAAACTGGCTCTTTCAGTGTCTTCACTGACTGAAATCTTACCAAATACAGTGAACAAATCTTTGTCTTCATTATACTTGGTCTCTTGTTATACCCATGGCCCAGGTTGATCATGCCTTCCTTCTGGAAGATGAAACCCTTAAAGCTTTCATGATGCCAAGCTCCTCTTGCTTCCCTTTTATCATATAATACAAGGGACTCCTGAGTCTTTTTGCCTTGTTTCACTACTGTCAGATTCTAAATGTGCTCCAGAGCACTGGTCACAGCTTTCTTCTCTTCTTTACCTGCCTTCTCTCTAGATGAGCTTATCCAAGAAGGCAGGGTCTTCATCATGTTCACTCTTCTATCCCCAATATCTATAAAAATGTCTAACACAGGATAGGAGCTTGTCAATTGCTGGTTGAATGAACAAGTGTCAACATTGGGAATGAGGATTCCTTAGGATTCTTGCTTTTCAGTATTGTTCAGTGTTCACCTCCTTTCACCCTTAGACTCTTGGAGTCTCCTTACTGACTAACGAGCTAATTAAAATGGGATTGAAGAAACACGGTATTAATTTAAAAAATAATTGAATGCATGTTTATTGGAAATAAAGAAGACAAAGAAAACAATCTGTTGTGTTTCATATATATGGTCTTGCTGGTTTTAAAAATGTAGGAAATACATTAGAGTACAAAAATGGCAAAAAGGATTCTCTGCATTAATTATGACTCAACAACACTTCTAACAGAGATGGGTTGTCTTTAGAGGACCTTTTTCTTTTTTTTAATCTCAATCAGATGTCCTTTTCTTCTAATTTTAAAGAAAACACTCAAGATATATTTGATTGTCAAATCATCTGATTTTACTATTAATGATTTTTTAATTTAACTTATATGCAGAGTACATCATGAGAAACGCTGGACTGGAAGAAACACAAGCTGGAATCAAGATTGCTGGGAGAAATATCAGTAACCTCAGATATGCAGATGACACCACCCTTATGGCAGAAAGTGAAGAGGAGCTAAAAAGCCTCTTGATGAAAGTGAAAGAGGAGAGCGAAAAAATTGGCTTAAAGCTCAACATTCAGAAAACAAAGATCATGGCATCTGGTCCCATCACTTCATGGAAAATAGATGGGGAAACAGCGTCAGACTTTATTTTTGGGGGCTCCAAAATCACTGCAGATGGTGACTGCAGCCATGAAATTAAAAGACGCTTACTCCTTGGAAGAAAAGTTATGACTAACCTAGATAGCATATTCAAAAGTAGAGACATTACTTTGCATGGGGGCTCCAAAATCACTGCAGATGGTGATTGCAGCCATGAAATTAAAAGATGCTTACTCCTTGGAAGGAAAGTTATGACCAACCTAGATAGCATGTTGAAAAGTAGAGACATTACTTTGCCAACAGAGGTCCGCCTAGTCAAGGCTATGGTTTTTCCTGTGGTCACGTATGGATGTGAAAGTTGGACTGTGAAGAAAGCTGAGCGCCGAAGAGTTGGTTCTTTTCAGCTGTGGTACTGGAGAAGACTCTTGAGAGTCCCTTGGACTGCAAGGAGACCCAATCAGTCCATTCTAAAGATCAGTCCTGGGTGTTCTTTGGAAGGACTGATGCTAAAGCTGAAACTCCAATACTTGGCCACCTCATGCGAAGAGTTAACTCATTTGAAAAGACTCTGATGCTGGGAGGGATTGAGGACAGGAGGAGAAGGGGATGACAGAGGATGAGATGGCTGGATGGCATCATCGACTCGATGGACATGAATTTGGGTGAACTTCAGGAGTTGGTGATGGACAGGGAGGCCTGGAGTGCTGCGATTCTTGGGGTCGCAAAGAGTCGGACACGACTGAGTCACTGAACTGAACTGAACTGAACTGAACTGAAATCTCTGACCACAGGTGCAGGTACCAAGCCTAATGTTTTCTCTGCTATATTGCCTTAGTATTTAATTCCAACATGAGAGAAAGGTTTCTTCACACCACCAAGCAATTCTCAGACACCAGCCAAGTGTTCTACAATTCAACTTAATCCGGACTCTACCAGGAGAAAGCCTCAGATCCCACAGGTTAAGAGCTCATTCCCACAAGCCTGCCCTTACTTCAGATGCTAACTGCAGGTCCAGGCTGTTATCTGTGCTTCTGACGGACTGGGTTCCTATGATCCTTCCTTTGGGTTTGATGAGTTTGATACAGCGGCTCACAGAACTCAGAAAGCCCATTTACTCACTGGAATACTGGTTTATTTTAAAGGATATTACAGATCAACAGGGAGATAAGATGTGTAGGGCTGGGTCCTGAACAAAGGGGCTTCTGTGCTTGTCGAGTTTGGGGCCTGGCAGTGTGGCATGAGGAAGTGTCTGGTTAACCAGGCTGGAAACTCCCTGCACTCTTTTGGCCATTGGCAAATGACTCAGCCTCCAGACTCTCTCCCTTCCATGTAAACCAGGTAGGGGAGTGAAAGTTCCAACCCTTTAATCCTGGTTGGTTCCCTTGGGAACTGGCCCCATCTTTAGGTTACCCAAGGGCTTTCCAGTCACCTCATTAACAAAAGGCACCTTCTTTTATGATTTAGGAAATTCCAGGGGTTTTAGGAACTCTGTGCCTGAAACAGTGACAAAGTCTAAATATATATTTATTATAAATCATAATAACACAGATAACCAAAAAATCATGAGGATATTTAGAAATAATAGCAATAACAAGCTGTGTTTGGTTTATTATTAATAACATGTGGCATGAGAAGTAGTATCTGACTCAGTGTAGATGCTCAGTTGTGTCTGACTCTTTGCTTCCCTGTCCATCAGCAACTTCTGGAACTTGCTCAAACTCATGTTCATTGAGTCGGTGATGCCATCCAACCATCTCATCCTCTGTCAGTCCCTTCTCCTCCTGCCTTCATTTTTTCCAAGCATCAGGGTCTTTTCCAATGAGTCAGTTCTTCGCATCAGGTGGCCAAAGTATTGGAGCTTCAGCTTCAGCATCAGTCCTTCCAATGAATATTCAGGAATGATTTCCTTTAGGATTGACTGGTTTGATCTCCTTTCTGTCCAAGGGACTCTCAAGAATCTTATCCAACACCACAGTTCAAAAGCATCAATTCTTCGGCGCTCAGCTTTCTTTTTGGTCCAACTTTCACATCCACATATGACTACTGGAAAAACCATAGCTTTGACGATACATACCTTTGTCAGTAAAGTAATGTCTCTGCTTTTTAATATGTTGTCTAGGTTTGTCATAGCTTTTCTTCCAAGGAGCAAGCATCTTTTAATTTCAAGGCTGCATACTGTTTATAATAGCTAGGACATGGAAGCAACCTAGATGTCCATCAGCAGATGAATGGATAAGAAAGCTGTGGTACATATACACAATGGAGTTACTCAGCCATTAAAAAGAATACATTTGAATCAGTTCTAATGAGGTGGATGAAACTGGAGCCAATTATACAGAGTGAAATAAGCCAGAAAGAAAAACACCAATACAGTATACTAACGCATATATATGGAATTTAGAAAGATGGTAACGGTAACCCTATATGTGAGACAGCAAAAGAGACACAGAGGTAAAGAACAGTCTTTTGGACTCTGTGGGAGAGGGAGAGGGTGGGATGATTTGGGAAAATGGCACTGAAACATGTATAATATCATATAAGAAACGAATAGCCAGTCTAGGTTTGATACAGGATACAGGATGCTTGGGGCTGGTGCACTGGGATGACCCAGAGGGATGGTACAGGGAGGGAGAAGGGAGGGGAGTTCAGGATTGTACACCTGTGGCGGATTCATGTTGATGTATGGCAAAACCAATACAGTATTGTAAAGTAGAAACAAACAAACAAGGCTGCAGTAACCATCTGCAGTGATTTTGGAGCCCAGGAAAATAAAGTCCTTCACTGTTTCCATTGTTTCCCCATCTATTTGCCATGAACCAGATGCCATGATTTTAGTTTTTTGAATGTTGAGTTTTAATCCAGCCTTTTCACTCTCCTCTTTTACTTTCATCAAGAGGCTTTTTAGTTCCTCTTCACTTTCTGCCATAAAGGTGGTGTCATCTGCAGAGCTCCCAAGATGATAGTTAACAGTGAATGATGTTGGATTCGTGATCTCCAAAGAAGAAGATTTAGCTTCAGGATCAGGTACCAGGCTTGATCACTCAGAGCTTTTGTGTGGCAGANCTCTTTTACTTTCATCAAGAGGCTTTTTAGTTCCTCTTCACTTTCTGCCATAAAGGTGGTGTCATCTGCAGAGCTCCCAAGATGATAGTTAACAGTGAATGATGTTGGATTCGTGATCTCCAAAGAAGAAGATTTAGCTTCAGGATCAGGTACCAGGCTTGATCACTCAGAGCTTTTGTGTGGCAGAAGTTTTATTATAGTGTAAAAGGACAGAAAAAGCTTCTGACATAGACATCAGAAGGGGGAGAGAGAGTGTTTCACTTGCTACTCTTATCAAGGCCTTATATACTTTTATCAGACCCATTCCCACAACATACATTTTAAAGGAACAAGATTAGAACTAACAATAGAAAGGTCTTACCAGATCCACTCCCACAACATACATCTTAAGGTAAGATCAGTCAGAAGGTTCTTGTTAAGAAGAAGAAAAATGTCCTTGAGCAAGATGCATTGTTATTACATAATCATCAGTACAGAGCTTATGGAAAAAAATACCTTTGAGCAAGATGAATTTTGTTGTGTAATCATTAGCTCTGGAAAGAAAATAATGTCTTATGTGACTAAGACAAAACAATGCAGAAAAAAAAAGTTTGTCTTTTTCTCCTCAAGATCCTCAGACCCCTTTCTCCTTCTTGAGGGCCCTGGACCCCTTCCTCCTTGAGGGCCCCAGACTCCTTATCAACCCACGTAAGAATTAACTCTCTCATTCCCCTTTCTTTGTCTAGGAGAACATGGCTGCCAAGGGAAACGGTGTGTCACTCTCATTCTGTAGCTACTTCCTGCTGGCCAGGGGCACAGGCCCTAAATTGCTCTGGCAGCATATTCGCCTTACCCTCATATTGAGGGTCTCTGATCCAGGGATCCCAAGTATAGCTGGAGGAGGTTGTGGCATTCATAGGAGCTTAACAACCATTTGTAACATAAAAGCTTTCAGACTGTTAGAAACAAGCCCCATTATACAATTACCGATGTAAGGCAAAAGACTCATTAAACCAAGTTAAAATGTAATCAAAATTAAAAGTCACATTATGTTCATAATTAAGGTACAATGTGTTATACCAGTCCATTTTAGGATTGTTAGATGTCATCAGATCAAGAAGAGGTGTCACATATGATTGTTCCTGGTGAAGGAATTCACAGAGTTGAAGAAAGTCCTTTCCTTGAAGCAGCGAAACCCACCATGGGAAGCTTTCAACTAATGACAAAGGGAGTGCTCCACAGACCCAGCAATCAGACATAGCCAATTCAGACATAACCAATGACAAGCCTTTATGAGCTGCCTGGCTGGAATAATCCACATGGCAGAGGATGAAATGAAATACTGAATGAAGAAAGTCAGGTCTTCAGACACAGCATAGTTTGCTCTAGATACCTATGGCATGCCACAGATGAATACTTTTTGTGGTAACTTACTCCAAAATTGGGCGCTATCACTTTCTTCCTTCTCTGCCACCCATATCAGTTCCCTATTGAGAGGTGAAGTCTATTTCTCTGCTTCTGTGAAGAGAGGCTAACAGGGGTTAGTCTGTGACTTTCCTAACCAATAAAACACGGCAAAGAGACATCATGCAAGCTTTGGACTTCAAGACGGCTGGCAGTCCCCGTTTCCTCTCTTTCTGCTCTGAGCCATCACAAAACTGAATCCAAGCTACTCTTCTGGACAAAGAGGCCATGCTGGGGAGCCTTGAGGGGCCAGATATTGGACTTCCAGTCGAGTTGAGCCATAAGGTAATTCCAGTCCTAGCTGCAATCTCACTGCAAATGTCTGAGACACGAAATGCAGACAGTCCTACCTAAGCCCCGTCAGCCCACAGGACTGGGAGAGAGACTAAATCGCTGTTTCAACCCACTGTTTGGGGGTGGTTTGTTACCCAGCAATAAATAACTGGAACTCACTCCCTAGTAGAAAACAGTTTCTGAGTCAACAATCTCAGCTATTTAATGAGGACCTGGCATGACCTCAGCTTGGGAAAAATTTCTGCCAGAGATTAGGAATTTAAGGAGATACTGTCTCAAGAAACTCATTGCCTGGTTAGACAAACATGAATCAACAGTGAAAACTTCAAGATAATAATATATATTACATATTAAATTGGGTAATATATTGACCCTGTGGGTCACAGAAATTAGGTTGGAGGGAGGAAGATAAAGACTGAAAAAGTGATGGAAATGTCATAAACTATGCATAGCTAACCAGGGCTGTGAAGGATGACATGGCCGTTCCGGCAGACTGGCTTGATTAATACCTACTCCTGCTCCTTCCTCATGTGCTTTCCTGTATTTTATTGACCAGCTGGCTAAAGACTACATTTCCCAGATTCCACTGCAGCTAGGCACCTGCTGGAGGCCATGCTTTCTGCAGTGAAACCTGCTGGCATAAAACCTGGAAGGAGAGAAGGAGCAGGTGAGGTAGAGGGGTAATTAGGGTGACGGGCTCTTTTTACAAGCATAGTTGCAAAGGTATTTTGATCTCATGGGGTTGAGAGTTGTAGTGTGGCAGAAGCAGCAGCAATTTCTCAATTTTACAGCTTCCTAGCTGCAGTCCTTTTCACAGTTTGGTTGGTTCTCAGCCTAGAATCTGCTCTGTTTAATCTCCCAATTATTTTATGGGCTAATGCCTCTCAAGTCCTTCCTGCCTTAACTAGCTGGAGTGTGTTTCCAGCCTTTAACAAGCTATGTATTCTATGGTCTGCCTTAAAAATCCTCATAGACAGAGTTTACCTCTGTGGGTTCACCTTCAGGACAAATGAATGTGTGCAGATCAGATGAAATGGTCATTAATATTACTTAAAAATTGTGGCCACAGAGCCAGACAAAAAGTAGTAGAGGTTTTGGAACCCAAGATTCCAAAGATGTTAAAGTTCTTTAGAGACGGAAAAGAAAACTTAAGACTATATAAAATTATTCAAAGAGAACAAGAGTTTATTATACAAATCAAAGAATTAGGTAAAGATAATACATGAAGCTAGGGCTTGAAGGTGAGGCACCTGGAGGGCTTGGGCGGGAGGGGGGTGGGTAGAGTGGAATAGACTGTACATGGCCAACCTGAGGTTCTTTAGAAGGACCAGCTTGTAGGGTTCATCTCTAGCTGATGCTGGGAATCTGGCCTCTGCATGTATTCTACATTGATAAGGCTGTTTTGCCAATCTGCCTAAATCACTAAAAATCTGCTTTCCTTTTGAGAGTCGAAAATTTGCATGGTGTCATGGGCAAAGCTCACTAATAATTCTCAGGAAATAAAAATAGAATCTGGATAATAAGATAAACTCTAACATTTTTTTTCCCTTTGGCCTTGGTCTAGTTTCATTTGCTTATAGGATACCATGTGCAGAGACCTCGTACCTGGCGCTTCAGACCATAGTTCCTCTTGCAAAGTAACTGCACTTAACACTTTAGCTTGCCTCGCACATCAGGTTCGGGTTTTGGTAAGTTCTAAGGGAACAGAATTCCAGTTGAGCTATTTTAAATCCTGGAAGATGATGCTGTGAAAGTGCTGCACTCGATATGCCAGCAAATTTGGAAAACTCAGCAGTGGCCACAGGACTAGAAAAAGTCAGTTTTCATTCCAGTCCCAAAGAAAGGCAATGCCAAAGAATGCTCAAACGACTGCACAATTGCATTCATGTCACACACTAGTAAAGTAATACTCAAAATTCTCCAAGCCAGTCTTCAGCAATACGTGAACCGTGAATTTCCTGATGTTCAAGCTGGTTTTAGAAAAGGCAGAGGAACAAGAGATCAAATTGCCAACATCCGCTGGATCATGGAAAAAGCAAGAGAGTTCCAGAAAAACATCTACTTCTGCTTTATTGACTATGCCAAAGCCTTTGACTGTGTGAACCATAATACACTGTGGAAAATTCTGAAAGAGATGGGAATACCAGACCACCTGACCTGCCTCTTGAAAAACCTATATGCAGGTCAGGAAGCAACAGTTAGAACTGGACATGGAACAACAGACTGGTCCCAAATAGGAAAAGGAGTACGTCCAGGATGTATATTGTTACCCTGCTTGTTTAACTTATATGCAGAGTACATCATGAGAAATGCTGGACTGGAAGAAACACAAGCTGGAATCAAGACTGCCGGGAGAAACATCAATAACCTCAGATAGGCAGGTGACACCACCCTTATGACAGAAAGTGAAGAGGAACTAAAAAGCCTCTTGATGAAAGTGAAAGAGGAGAGTGAAAAAGTTGGCTTAAAGGTCAACATTCAGAAAACGAAGATCATGGCTTCATGGGAAATAGATGGGGAAACAGTGGAAACAGTGTCAGACTTTATTTCTGGGGCTTCAAAATCACTGCAGATGGTGATTGCAGCCATGAAATTAAAAGACGCTTACTCTTTGGAAGGAAAGTTATGACCAACCTAGAGAGCATATTCAAAAGCAGAGACATTACTTTGCCAACAAAGGTCCGTCTAGTCAAGGCTATGGTTTTTTCAGTGGTCACGTATGGATGTGAAAGTTGGACTGTGAAGAATATGCAGAGTACATCATGAGAAATGCTGGACTGGAAGAAACACAAGCTGGAATCAAGACTGCCGGGAGAAACATCAATAACCTCAGATAGGCAGGTGACACCACCCTTATGACAGAAAGTGAAGAGGAACTAAAAAGCCTCTTGATGAAAGTGAAAGAGGAGAGTGAAAAAGTTGGCTTAAAGGTCAACATTCAGAAAACGAAGATCATGGCTTCATGGGAAATAGATGGGGAAACAGTGGAAACAGTGTCAGACTTTATTTCTGGGGCTTCAAAATCACTGCAGATGGTGATTGCAGCCATGAAATTAAAAGACGCTTACTCTTTGGAAGGAAAGTTATGACCAACCTAGAGAGCATATTCAAAAGCAGAGACATTACTTTGCCAACAAAGGTCCGTCTAGTCAAGGCTATGGTTTTTTCAGTGGTCACGTATGGATGTGAAAGTTGGACTGTGAAGAGAGCTGAGTGCCGAAGAATTGATGCTTTTGAACTGTGGTGTTGGAGAAGACTCTTGAGAATCCCTTGGACTGCAAGGAGACCCAATCAGTCCATTCTAAAGGAGATCAGTCCTGGGTGTTCTTTGGAAGGACTGATGCTAAAGCTGAAACTCCAATACTTTGGCCACCTGATGTGAAGTCTTCACTCATTGGAAAAGACTCTGATGCTGGGAGGGATTGAGGGCAGGAGGAGAAGGGGACGACAGAGGATGAGATGGCTGGATGGCATCATCGACTCGATGGACATGAATTTGGGTGAACTCTGGGAGTTGGTGATGGACAGGGAGGCCTGGTGTGTTGCGATTCACGGGGTCACAAGGAGTCGGACATGACTGAGCGACTGAACTGAACTGAAGGTAACAGAGTAGTTATCCCTTGGAAAGTCGATTCAAGTTCAGGCTATGCTTTTAGACAACCCAGTGGTTACCTTTAAACCTATCACACACTAAATCCTGCCACCCTGCTATCCAAAGGATCAGGGTCCCTGGAGCATGATCATATAGAAACCATAGACATTATCTAGTCCAGAGAAATAATACAACTGAGAAAGTTAGCCTCTAAGAGATGGGAGCAGTTTTATGAGAAGGGGGAAAAGTCTGGTGGATATGCAGTAACTTCCCAGACCCAAGTCACAGAAGTGAGAAGCTATCCACTGGGGCTCCTGCCCCCAAAGAGGAGTTGACAGTCCTCACCTGAGCCTTTCAGCATGGGACAGGGAAAATCCTACATGTTTACAAAGATTCCCATTATGCATATGCCATCCTACCCACACATGGGGCTATTTGGATGGAAGGAGTGCTTACTGCAGAGAATAAACTTGTGAAATGTGGCTTAAGCATACTGAAGTTCTTAAGAGTACAGCTTCCAAAACAGATGGCAGTGATTCATTGCAGGCCTCATACAAAGGGAATACAGAGGTAAAAAAGGGTAACAAAGCAAATACAACTGCCAAAAGGGTGGCCCAGAACCTGCAACTTGCCGACCACCCCCTCATACCTCAAAGGCGAGATCCATGCAATCATTCCCCAATCTAAGAAAGTAAGAATTAGATAAAAACTGAAAACTGGGCTTCAGTAGAGATCGAGAGGACCATGGTGGCTAGCTAATGAACACAGGCAACACTTCTTTTCCAAACTACAGCTTATCAAGCTATCAGGAAAGTTCATCAAGACTCACCACAGGAGGGAGGTCCTAAATAATTGGTCAGTTGAGCTCATGGTTAACTCCAGGCATGAAAACTATAATCAAATGGATAGATGAGACATGCCCATCTGCACAATGAACACAACTCCCCAGACCAGATCCTCCAGAGGCCCCTAGATAAGGGTCAGACTAGAGGGACATATCCTGGAGAAGACTGGCAGATTGATTTCACCATCATGGCAAGAGTACTGGGCATTTTCAGGATCTCCTGGCCCTAGAAAACACAGTTTCTGGGTGGAAGGAAGCATTTCCTGCTAGAACTGAAATGACAGCTGAAGTGACTAAGGCATTACTAAAAGATATAGTCCCCAGGTTGGGGCTCCCAGGATCCCTGCAAAAAAATAATGGTTCAGCATTTGTGTCTCACGCAATGATGGAAGTAAGTGCCCTGGGCATAAAATGGACCTTGTACTCAGTCTGGAGACCCTCCCCACCCAAACTGTCGAAGAGAGATCCAATCAGACCCTGAAATGGGCGTTAGCCAAGATATGTCAGGAAACTCAAGAAAACTGGCTCTAGTGTGCATGTGGTTAGCCCCAGGGGATAAATTAAAATTAAGTGTATTTGAACTTATAACACACACACATAGTAGACCCATTTTCTAATCCCAAGAGAAGGGACATCTTAACCCCACTGAAATGGAAGAACTCAAGTATGCCCTCCCCTAGGAGAAACCATGAAAGCTCTCACAGAAGATGGTGACCTGGCCCTCCACCTCTTCCAGCCAGGAGCCTGGGCGAACCTAAAAATCTCAAAAACCAGCTGCTGCAAGATCAGCTCATGCCTAGTAGGACAGACTCTCCTTGGTGACCCTAACTACCCACTCTGCTCTGATGTTGTAGGCATCACTCCATGAGGACACTATACTTGAAGGAAGAGGCCTCCAAGCCCCAACCTGCGGAGAGACAATTTGGGGCAATGGCCCCCTTGACGACTCATGATGCTAAGGCCTGAAGCTTCTCTTCTAAAAAACAATCAGAGCATGACCAGGGAGATACAGCCCCAGCAGTGAGCCTCGACATCAGGGCACACTTGGCTACAGGCAGAAAACCAAGGTACTTACATTTTTAGGAAAAATGTGACCTGTGACCATTATTCTTTTGGCATCTGACATGTAACCACTGTTCTCTTGGGCTATGTATCTTACATTGGCTGAAGTCATTTGCCTCAAAAAGTAATAGAACACACTGGGACCTGGGACCCTTTGCTGCAGTGCTGCAATGCCTGTACCTGGACACACCTCTCCCTGAGCAACAACATACACAGAAACGGTAAGGAACTAAAAATAACTGTGTGCATGTACAGGTGGGGCAAATTGTAAACAGAAGATACAAAGAGTCAAAAAAACTCAATTGCCACTTTTGAAGTAGTTTGTTGTTTAGTCACAAGTGTGTCTGAATCTCCAAGTTGCTAAGGCGCGCTGGACTCTTCCGGGGCCCCATGGACTGTAGACCTCCACAGAGAGGGTGCAACCAGCACTGAGATCTGAACAGCAAAATGCTGCTGCCTGGTGAGTACTGCACTAACCCTCCCCAATAAGAACCCTACAAAGCAGCCCCACCCCTGGCTGTGGGAAAGAGTTATACTCTAGAGTGTGAGCTGGCTTCTTTTCATTCTTTGATCAAATGAAACTTCCCTTTGCTTCTGAACCAAACTTGGTCTCAGCCTACTGGCTCTAATGACACTGGGCAGGAAGACCCCTTTTGGTGCCCAATGCAAAAGGGTTGGTAACAACAAAAGGCTGATTGTTTTGCCTACATGTTCAGTTCAGTTCAGTCGCTCAGTCGTGTCCGACTCTTTGCGACCCCATGAATTGCAGCACGCCAGGCCTCCCTGTTCATCACCATCTTCCGGAGTTCACTCAGACTCACGTCCATCGAGTCTGTGATGCCATCCAGCCATCTTATCCTCGGTCGTCCCCTTCTCTTCCTGCCCCCAATCCCTCCCAGCATCAGAGTCTTCTCCAATGAGTCAACTCTTCTCATGAGGTGGCCAAAGTACTGGAGTCTCAGCTTTAGCATCATTCCTTCCAAAGAAATCCCAGGGCTGATTTCCTTCAGAATGGACCGGTTGGATCTCCTTGCAGTCCAAGGGACTCTCAAGAGTCTTCTACAACACCACAGTTCAAAAGCATCAATTCTGCGGCGCTCAGCCTTCTTCACAATCCAACTCTCACATCCATACATGACCACAGGAAAAACCATAGCCTTGACTAGATGGACCTTAGTCGGCAAAGTAATGTCTCTGCTTTTGAATATACTATCTAGGTTGGTCATAACTTTTCTTCCAAGGAGTAAGCATCTTTTAATTTCATGGCTGCAGTCACCATCTGCAGTGATTTTGGAGCCCCCCCCAAAATAAAGTCTCACACCCCTAGAATTTGAGTCTTAGGCCAGCTTCCTTGGGCAGAAACACTGCACACATATTGTAGCATTTCACCACTTGAAGAAGGAGTGTACTCTATGTGACCACTCACCGGTGGGAAAACTTCAGAAGCTGATACACGGCTTCCTCTGGATATCACCTGATATGTCAAAGGTCAGATTTCCAGGGTCCAGCTGATTGATATAATAAACTATAGCTGGGAGTCCTGTCTGAGTCTTTTGAGTCCTTCTAATGAATCACTGAGACTTGTGGACAATTGTGAGACACCAGAAACATGTATCTATCTTTTCATTTTAAATGTTTTAATTTATTTGCTTTAGTTATATTTTGGAAAATAGCAAATAGTTGGGTTTTGTGAGCCAGATTTAAAATCTTTTTCTATTACTAGGTGACTTAAACTCATTCATGTTTATTGTTATGAGGGATATGTTTGGTCTCAGTCCTATCATTATATTTTTAATTACACGTATTATATTATACTTGTTATATTTCTTTTTGAAATGTGTATTGTTTGCTCTTTTCTTTAAAATATTTGGGGGAATGGACTGCTTTCTATTGTTTCATGAGAAACTACCACAAATTAGCCACTTTAAACAGCACCCAGGTCACAGTTCTGTAGCTTGTAAATCTGGCACAGCATGACTGGTCTCTCTGCTGAGGCTGAAATAATTTATCTATATTTCTATACATCCAGGCAAACCGACTGCTCAAGTGTTAGCTGATCTATTCTCATTGGGTGCTCCAGGTCATCTTCATTCCTGTTACTGGCAGAACTCAACTCCTTGCGGTTGTAGGAATAAGTCTTCAGTCCTTGCCTGCTGTCAGCCAGGGACACTTTCAGCTTTCAGAGGCCTTTATGATATACTTTATCATGTATTCTTATCCATCTTCAAGTCAGCAACAGCATAACAAATCTTTTTCATGCCTCAAATCTCTTTGACTTCCTCTTCTGTTAACAGCTTGTTGTAAAGTATGCATGGAGTTAAAGATAATCTCCCTTTTTGCCAATTCACACACAAATCACAGGTGCTATACTTCAGGAAATCTTGGAGGGGTATTTTTGGGATTCCTTTTTATTAAAAAAAATAGCCTTATTGAGATATAATTCCACACCATAAAGTATTCACTCCACTGAAATGTATACTTCAGTGATTTTTAGTATATTCAACAGAGTTGTGCATCCTTTCCTGAAAAAGTAACTTTGTACCATCCTCCATTCCCCACTCCCAGCATTCTGGCAATTTACTTTACATCTGTACATACTATAGGTCATATAAATGAAATCATAAAACACATGGCCTTTGTAATTCTTTCAATTAGTTTTCAAGGTTAATCTATATTGTAGCATGGATCAGTACTGTATTTATTTGCCAACATTTCCTATTGTATGGACATATCACATTTTTCTGGAGAAGGAAATGGTAACCCACTCCAGTACTCTTGCCTAGAAAATTCCATGGACATAGGGGAATGGTAGGCTACAGTCCATGGGGTTGCAAAGAGTCGGACACGACTGAGCAACTTCACTTTCACTTTCATCATATTTTTCAGATCTATTCATCAGCTGATGGACATATAGACTGTTTCCACTTTATTATAAATAATGTTTTTAAGAATATTTGTGTGCATGTTTTTGCATGTAAATGTTTTCGTTTCTCTTGGGTATATATCCAGAAGTGAAACTGCTGGGTCATAGGTAACTATGTTTAGCTTTTTGAGGAAGTGCCAAACTGCTTTCCAAAGCGGCAGTGCCATTCTACATTCCCACCTATAGTGAATGAATATTCCAGTTTCTCCAATTCCTTGCCAAGACTTACGTTTATTTATTTTTTAAGCAGGCATCCTAGAGGGTGTGAAGTGGTAATTGAATTGGATTATTTCATGTTTTTGTAGAGTCAGATGAGTTCTTAATAGATTTCACCCATAAATCCTTTATCACACATGTGATTTGCAGTCTCTCCTTTTCTGTGGAGTCTTTTCACTTTCTTGATGGTATCTTTAAAAGCACAAGCATTTTTAATATTGATGAAGTATGATTTAGCTATTTTTTTCTTTTGTTTCTTGTAGTTTTGGTGTTAGATCTAAGAATCTACTGCCTAATCCAAAATCATTGAGAAACCAATTCAAGGCCTATGTTTTAGCACATACATTTATATCTAAGATCCTTTTTGAGTTAGTTTTTGGATCTGAATTGAGGTTGGGGTCCAATTTTACTCTTTTGCATGTGGCTATCCAGTTGCCACAAAATATGTTGAAAAGACTTTTCCCCTCATTATTTAGACATCCCTGTTGAAAATCACAGGGCCACAAATGTGATGGTTTAGTTCTGGAGTCTGAATCCTATTCCACTGACCTATACTTCTATCTCTATAGCACTGCCCCAGTGAAAACTACTGTAGATTTGGAGTAAATTTATTATAGTAATATATACATAAAAATCTGCCATAGTAACTGTTTTATTAGAGTGTACATTTAAGTACACTTGACATTGTTGTATAATTATCACCACTATTCATCTGCAGAACATTTTCATTATCCCAAGGGTAGTAAACTTTCAAATAGTGAAGTTTAAGTCCCCTAACTTTTGTACCTCTTTTCCAACTTTGGCTATTTTGGGTCTCCATTTTTATATTAATTTTAGGACTGGGTTATTTGTCAATATCTGAGAGAGAAGTAGTTGACATTTTCAAAGGGATTGTAAATTTAGTCAATTTTCAGAGTATGGGATTCTAATAATATTAAGACTTCCAAACCATAAACATGTCTTCCAGTCTGTTTAGATGTTTTTTTAATTTCTTTACATAGTATGTTATAGTACAAGTCACGCACTTCTGTTAATTTATTCATTTATGCCTTACTTCTGTTAACTTTATACTAAGTATTTTACTGTTTTGACCCAATTGTAAATTGAATTGTTTTTATAGATTTGTTTTTGGATTTGTTCATTGCACACCTATAGGTTTGTTTTTTTTTTTTTTTTTTTTCTCTTTTATTTGTGTGTGGATTTCTTAGGACTTTCTCTTTTCTTAATACATGGAGCATGTTATCTGCAAATAGCTCCTTACTTCTTTCCTTCCTACTTGTGTCTTTATTTCACTCTCTTGCTTAACTGCCCTGACTAGAATCTCAGTAAAATGCTGAATAGAAGTGGTTAAGAGGGGAGTTCTTATTTTGCAGAAGAGAGAGAATGTAGCGTACCTGAGACTGCAGTATCCCCTTTAGAGACATCTGCTTGTAAGGTTGGTCCTTGGTTGGCATCTGGGAACTTGGATTTCAAGAGGATTTCTACCATTCCCTGTTAGGAATGGTTCACTGTACCCACCTGCTATTGCAGACAATATGGTTTATGCTAACACCTGCTTTCCTCTGGAAGTCTCAAATTTGGTACATATCAGGTAGAAGGTGTCTGTTGCTGCTGCTAAGTCGCTTCAGTCATGTCCGACTCTGTGTGACCCCAGAGACGGCAGCCCACCAGGCTCCCCCATCCCTGGGATTCTCCAGGCAAGAACACTGGAGTGGGTTGCCATTTCCTTCTCCAATGCATGAAAGTGAAAAGTGAAAGTGAAGTTGCTCAGTCGTGCCCGACTCTTAGCGACCCCATGGACTGCAGCCTACTACCAGGCTCCTCTGTCCATGAGATTTTCCAGGCAAGAGTACTGGAGTGGGGTGCCATTGCCTTCTCTGAGAGGGTGTCTACATAATGCATTTCCAATAAAAGGTATGGACTCCTGGGTCACATGAGCTTCCCTAGTAGACAACATTTCAGATGTATTGTCACATGTTGCTGGAATAATTAAGGGTGTCCCATGTGATTCCCAGAGATGGCAATGACACCCCACTCCAGTACTCTTACCTGGAAAATCCCATGGACGGAGGAGCCTGGTAGGCTACAGTCCATGGGGTTGTGAAGAGTCGGACATGACTGAGCGACTTCACTCTCACTTTTCACTTTCATGCATTGGAGAAGGAAATGGCAACCCACTCCAGTGTTCTTGCCTGGAGAATCCCAGGGAAGGAAGAGCCTGGTGGGCTGCCATCTATGGGGTCGCACAGAGTTGGACACGACTGAAGCGACTTAGTAGCAGCAGCAGCATGTGATTCCACTGAGAAGACTCTTGAAAACTTGTATCTGATTTACTTAATCTCCCCACATGTACCTTTACCTTTGCTTCTACTATAATAAATCGCAACATGGCTGTCTCTCAAGTCCTGTAACCTCAACTTGGTGTGGTGCTGGGGATCCCATGAAGCTCCATTTGAAGCTCCAAGCTCCGTTTGTCTTGTTCCTGATTTTACTGGGAAAGTATCCGGTTTCTCATCATTAAGTAAATGTTGGCTGTGGGTTCTTCATAGATACCCTTCATCAGGTTGAGGAAGCTTGATTTTTGCTTTTGTTTTCATTCTATCCCACAATTCAGGTATGTTCTGTCATCAGAGAACACACCTTGTATGATATAAATTCTTCAAAATTTATTTTGGCTTGCTTAATGGTCTATTTGAGGTTACTCCATGTATATTTGAGAATTTTATTATACTGTCTCTGATAAAGTGTTCTACAGATGTCTGTTAGGTAGAGTCAGTTTAGTGTTGCTTAAGTTTGCTAGTTCCTTGTTAACTTTCTACCCAGCTGTTTTATTGATTGTTTTAAGTAGGGTATTGTCTGAGACTATTATTGTTGAATTATCTATTTCTCCTTTCAACACTGTCAGTTTTTGCTTCATATATTTTGGATCTTCATAGGTACATATATGATAATTGTTTTGTTTTCCTGGGCATTGATACCTATTATCATTATAAACTGTCCTCCTTTGTTTCAAATAATGAATTTTGTTTTAAAGTTTATTTTGCCTGATATTAGTATAACCACTCAAGCTCCACTTGGGGTTCTATTTGCATGGTATATTTTCCCCCCATATTTTCAGTTTTAACCTGTTTGTGTCTTTAAATACAAAATGTGTCTCTTGTAGACTAGGTATATTCGAATAATATTTTTGCTTTTCTAAAATCTGATGTCAGTCTCTGCCTTCTTATTGTTTAGTCCATTTACATTAAATGTAACTACTGATAAGGTAGATTTCTGCCATTATGCTAATTCTTTCTGAGTCCTCACCAGCAATATTTTCAGCATTGCTATAGTCAATTTCTAGTATTAGTCCGTTAATGGTGATTTATTAGACTTTCTCTATTAAGTTCCTGGAAATTCTTCCAGCTTCCACCCACTTCCTAGTTTCAAAGATGCTTCCACATAGGTATATGTCACAGCAGAATCCATTTCCAGGTAGCGAAACATACACATTAGTTTACTATACTGCGTAACAAACTACCATAAATTTTTAGCATTGGTAAGATGAAGGACACTATCCTCTTGATGGCCATCAGCTAGGGGGCTGCTCTCAGCTCCTACAGACTAGTCTCAGTTCCTCGCCATTGGTTCTCTCACAGGATCTCTCACATGGCAGCTTAGTTTTTCAAAGTCAGGAGGAAATCCATCTGACTTCTACTTCTCTTTTAGAATGCCCCGCTGATTATGTCAGGCCTACCTAGGATAATGACCCTTTTAAGTCAAAGTTAACTAATTAGGTACTTTAATTACATACACAAAAACCCTTTTGCCTTTGTCATATAATGTAACCTAAGCCATGGCATGACATCCCTCATTTTCACAGGTCTTGCCCATTCTCAATAGTAAAGGATTATATACAGGTAGCACTGATGTATGTATGGACATCAGCAGATGGTCAATACTGAAATCAGATTGATTATATTCTTTGAAGCCAAAGATGAAGAAGCTGTATACAGTCAACAAAAACAAGACTGGGAGCTGACTGTGGCTCAGACCATGAACTCCTTATTGCAAAATTCAGACTTAAATTGAAGTAAGTAGGGGAAACCACTAGACCATTCAGGTATGACCTAAATCAAATCCCTTATGATTATATAGTGGAAGTGAGAAATAGATTCAGGGGATTAGATATGATAGACAGAGTGCCTGAAGAACTATGGATGGAGGTTTGTGACATTGGATAGGAGGCAGGGATCAAGATGATCCCCAAGAAAAAGAACTGCAAAAAGGCAAAATGGTTGTCTGAGGAGTCCTTACAAAGAGCTGTGAAAAGAAGAGAAGCAAAAGGCAAAGGAGGAAAAAAAAAAAAAAAGATATACTCTGCATTTGAATGCAGAGTTCCAGAGAGCAAGGAGAGATAAGAAAGCCTGCCTCAGTGATCAATGCAAAGAAATAGAGGAAAACAATAGAATGGGAAAGACCAGAGATCTCTTCAAGGAAATTAAGGGATACCAAGGGAACATTTTATGCAAAGATGGGCTCAATAAAGGATGGAAATGGGATGGACCTAACAGAAGCAGAAGATATTAAGAAGAGGTGGCAAGAATACACAGAACTATACAAAAAAGATCTTCATGACCCAGATAATCATGATGGTGTGATCACTCAGCTAGAGCCAGACATCTTGGAATGTGAATTCAAGTGGGCCTTAGGAAGCATCACTACGAACAAACCTAGTGGAGGTGATGGAATTCCAGTAGAGCTATTTCAAATCCTAAATGATGCTGTGAAAGTGCTGCACTCAATATGCCAGGAAATTTGGGATAGTCAGCAGTGGTCACAGGACTGGAAAAGGTTAGTTTTCATTTCAATCCCAAAGAAAGGCAATGCCAAAGAATGCTCAAATGACTGCACAATTGCACTCATGTCATACGCTAGTAAAGTAATACTCAAAATCTCCAAGCCAGGCTTCAGCAATATGTGAACCATGAACTTCCAGATGTTCAAGCTGGTTTTAGAAAAGGCAGAGGAACAAGAGATCAAATTGCCAACATCCGCTGGATCATGGAAAAAGCAAGAGAGTTCCAGAAAAACATCTATTTCTGCTTTATTGACTATGCCAAAGCCTTTGACTGTGTGGATCACAAGAAACTGTGGAAAATTCTGAAAGAGATGGGAATACCAGACCACCTGACCTGCCTCCTGAGAAATCTGTATGCAGGTCAGGAAGCAACATTTAGAACTGGACATGGAACAACAGAGTGGTTCCAAATAGGGAAAGGAGTAGGTCAAGGCTGTATATTGTCCTCCTGTTTAGTTAAATTATATGCAGAGTACATCATGAGAAATGCTAGGCTGGAAGAAGCACAAGCTAGAATCAAGACTGCCAGGAGAAATATCAATAACCTCAGATCTGCAGACGACACAACCCTTATGGGGGCTAAGGGTTAGCCCCCTTAAGCTAAGATGNGGAAAGGAGTAGGTCAAGGCTGTATATTGTCCTCCTGTTTAGTTAAATTATATGCAGAGTACATCATGAGAAATGCTAGGCTGGAAGAAGCACAAGCTAGAATCAAGACTGCCAGGAGAAATATCAATAACCTCAGATCTGCAGACGACACAACCCTTATGGGGGCTAAGGGTTAGCCCCCTTAAGCTAAGATGAACTGAAGAGCCTCTTGATTAAAGAGGAGAGTGAAAAGTTGGCTTAAAACTCAACATTCAGAAAACTAATATCATAACATCTGGTTTCATCACTTCATGGCAAATAGAAGGGGAAACAATGGAAACAGTGAGAGACTTTATTTTTTTGGGCTCCAAAATCACTGCAGATGGTGACCGCAGCCATGAAATAAAGACGCTTGCTCCTTGGATGAAAAGTTATGACCAACCTAGACAGCATATGAAAAAGCAGAGACATTACTTTGCCAACAAAGGTCCTTCTAGTCAAAGCTATGGTTTTTCCAGTAGGCATGTATGCATGTGAGAGTCGGACTATAAAGCCAGCTGAGCGCCGAAGAATTGATGCTTTTGAACGGTGGTGTTGGAGAAGACTCTTGAGAGTCCCTTGGACAGCAAGGAGATCCAACCAGTCAATTATAAATGAAATCATTCCTGAATATTCATTGGAAGGACTGATGCTGAAGCTGAAACTCCCAATACTTTGGCCACCTGATGGGAAGAACTGACTCATTTGAAAAGACCCTGATGCTGGGAAAGACTGAAGGTGGGAAGAGAAGAGGACGACAGAGGATGAGACGGCTGGATGGCATCACCCACTCAATGGACATGAGTTTGAGTAAACTCCGGGAGTTGGTGATGGACAGGGAGGCCTGGCGTGCTGCAGTCCATGGGGTCGCAAAGAATCAGACACAACTGAGTGACTGAACTGAACTGAAAACTGGAGGTCATCTTGGAAATCTGCCCACTAGTTACACTATAGTTACATCCTTTTAAACATCCTTTTGTTGTACAGTTACATAATTTTTCACCTCTCCTCCTACCTTTGGTTTAGTCTTATGTGCATGTATTTATGTATGTTTGTGTTTATTAGTCTTAAGTCTTTTTTCAGGTTTCTCAGTCTATATTTGATTTGATAAAATCTGTCCTCTCATAGATTCGGATGGGTTCATGGGTGGAGAATTTCCTAAGTTCTTTTATTTGATAGACAGTTTGGATAGATATTAACTCCTTGGCTCACTTTCTTTCACTGAATTTTCTATACTTGTTCAAGTATTTTAATTTTGTTTGGAGTTTAAAGTTTTCTTCTACTTCAGTTCTTTTTTTGGGAAGAGTCTTCCTCAGTTGTCTGTTTGACATTTTATTTCCTGATTCCAGCATTAGTTCTCTATGGGTTCTACTTTTCTCTCCTTCATTTTGCATTAGTGTGTTGTTTAAAAAGATTTCTAGGTTAGTGACACTAGTTTCTAATTTCTGTAGGTTGCTTCAGCTCGCCTCTTTGGCTGGACTCGTTTCTGGGTCTGTTTGCTTGCCACAGATTCTTCCGGTGGTGAGAGAGCAGGAAAAATTACTGTCTGGTCCTATGATTTGTTGCTTTTTCTCTTTTTACTCCATTACTTTGCACACTTGCTATTCTCTGTCTTTGAGCAACACTGAGAGTTTGGTTTTGGATAAAAATGTAGTTACAGAGTTATTGCATATATTTTTGGAAGGAGATTTTTGGGAGGCTGCTTACCATATACCCACCACTGACTTCAGCTGCTTGGCCATAAAAAAATCCTAATATATTGTCTTTTCAAACAACAAAGAAATGTGAAAACATACAGGCATGCTTGTTTTACCATGCTTTGCTTTATTGTGCTTCTCAGATATTGCCTTTTTAAAAAATTTTTTACAAACTGAAAATTTGTGGCAACCTTGCATTGTTAAATAATGGTTAGTATTTTTCAGCAATAAAGTATTTTAAAGTTAAGGTATGTACATTTTTTAGACATAATGCTATTGCACACTTAATAGAGTGTAAACATAACTTTTATACACAGTGGAAACCAAAAATTTGTGAGACTCACTTTATTAAGACATTCATTTTTACTGCAGTGGTCTGGATCCTAATTCCCAACATCTCTGAGGTATGTCTGCAAATGATTTTCGACTTGTGATTACTAAACTTGAAATTATCAGGTTTTGACTACATTTATAAATAGATTGCTTACAGGAGGCTAGATTTCCTATAAATTTAATTGCCAGTTGTTTAATTCCTTAGGTAGGTTTTAACTTGTAACTGTTAGGAGTTGGCCAGACATCTGAAATACATAATAGAATATATTAAATGCATAAATGAAACTTAAAATGTTTATAGACATTTAATTATGTAGGCCTTTAAATCAAACTGACAGCTTAAGGGAAATTTAGTTAGCTTGACTTGAGTAGATTAAACATTTACTAAAAGAAAATAATTTTTTAGAGAAAACTTTCTAGATTTATAAATATATTAATGAAGTTGAAGCTCCAATACTTTGGCCATCTGATGCAAAGAGACTGAATGTTGGGAAAGACTGAGGGCAGGAGGAGAAGGGCGAGAGAGGATGAGATGGTTAGATAACATCATCATCTCAACGGACAGGAGTCTGAGCAAACTCTGGGAGATAGTGAAGGACAGGGAGCCTGGAATGCTGCAGTCTATGGGGTTGCAAAGAGTCGGACATAATTTAGTGACAGAATAACAATGAAGTACGTCTGTGGAATAGTAAGACCTGCCTAAGTCCAGAAGTACAAGAAGCAATAGGGCAGAAGTCTGGGTAAGAATAAGTAGATAAAATATGAGCGGTCTCGGTGATTAGCTCTCTCTTTGCCCTACACTCACAATTTCATTTCTAAAACCTACTGCTTCTCCCAAACACATCAGGATGTTTCACACCTCATTTACTGTTTTAGGCACCGAGGAATATCAGTTCAGTTCAGTTCAGTCGCTCAGTCATGTCCCACTCTTTGCGACCCCATGAACTGCAGCATGCCAGGCTTCCCTGTCCATTACCAACTCCCTGAGTTTACCCAAACTCATGTCCGTTGAGTCTGTGATGCCATCCAACCGAGAAATATACGGAAGAATAATACAAAGTTCCTAACCTCATGGACTTCAACTACAGAAAAGAGACAAATTAAAACAAACAGAAAAATACATAATTTCAAATACTGGCAAAGCCATGAGGATTAAAAAAAGTAGGATAAAGGAAGACAGTGATAGGGAACGGTGTTACTGGAACTGTATTCAGGGAAGGTTCCTTCGAGATTGTAATATTAGGGATTTGAATGAAGTCAGAGAAAGACATTCAGAGGAAGACATTCAGATGGAAGGTCTAGCAAATTGCAAAAGCCTTGATGTGGGAACAAGCTTAGTGGGTTCATGGTACAACAAGGAGGCTACTGCGACAAAACAGAGTGGAAGTCAAGTCAGAAAGACAGTTGAGGGTAAATTATAGGAGACTGGTGGGTCATGGCACAAAATCTGGATTTTATTATGAATGCAAAAGGAAGGTGTTGTTGAAATGTACTATTTGGCCTACTTAGATTGCCTTTCTCCTCCTCGGTTATCTGGCTAACTTCCAATTGTCTTTCAAAATCAGCATCATCTCCTGTGGGACATATTTCTTAGCTCTCCAGAAAAGATCAACCACCTCCTTCTGTGTGCTACCTCTGAGCAATAACGAATGACTGAACTGTGTGTGTGTTTCATTTCATTGTAGAGTAGCTCCAGCATTTAACGTAGTAGTAGGTACTAAGGGAAGGTTCCATAAAGGAAACCACCCATTCAACGGTGCAAACCTTGACTTCTCTGGACCAATTCAGGTGCCATTCACACGGAGGCGCATGGGAACCGGTTGCCCTGGGAGGTCAGCTGCAACATCCCCTCACCTCTCTGGCCATCTGAAGCCAAGAAGGCTTCTCAGGACAGCCAGCCTCCCACTGTCAGGGGCCTGCTGTTTCCCCTTAGCACATCTATTCCCGCGTCCTTCCTGGGCCCTGTGGTGGGATTTCGGATGGAGTGACCTTCAGGCTTCGCGTTTCTGCATCCACACTTCCGGCAAACGGTCCCTTGGCCCAGTCAACGCACCTTCTGAACAGGACTTACAGCCGCGATGTCCACTGGCCTAGAGAGTCCAGTTCCTGCCGCGCCTCCGTGCTTCCGCGGCACACCCTTCGTCCCGTAGTCGCCCTCACGGCCCCCCGCCCCACTCACCTAGGATGCGAGTGACGCCCAAGGTCAGCTTCTCCAGGTGCGGCTTGCTGCTGCCCAGCAGCGGGGGCGACGTCTCCTCCATGTCTCGTGTCCCGGCTCCGCGTGCAGCCGGGGAAGGGGTGGGGACCGGGCGGGGGAGCAGGGCGGGCCGGAGGGCCGGACACCGCCCGGGAGGCGCGGCTGTCAAGTTCGCGGCATGCCGGGACTTGTAGTTCTCGGCGCCTGAAAGGGCTGCGGGGCGGAGATGAGGGGCCCGGGCTGCTCGGGCGGTAGTAGTCCTCCGAGGCGCTTGTTCCTGCTGCCCCGGCGGGTGCTCCACGCCACACCGCCGGGACCCAGCGACCCCTCCAGCCGAACCGTCCCGCCCCGCCGGGGCCGGCCGCGCAAGCGGGGGCGGGCCTCTGTGTCGTGTGGCCAATCCGGACCGGGCCTGTGGGCCGGGGCGGGGCGGCCCCGGCGCGACGCCCCGAGTGGCGGTTGTTTCAAGATGGCGGACGTGGCGGGCCCCTCCCGCCCGGGCGCGGCGGCGTTCTGGAGCCGGGACTGTATCCTTTGCCCGCCTGACAGGGGGCGCCGGCGCCTTTCCCGGGGCTAGCGGTCGCGAGGGACTCGGAGCGGAAGGGAGAAGGTCGCTGCGGACCCCGGGGGCGGGGCCGTGCAGTCGGGCCGCCTGGCAGTCCCCTTGCCTGGGTATTAGGTAGCAGAGAGCCCGCACTGTTTCTCCAGGCTGGAGTTCTAGATGTGGGGACTCGACCCAAGCTGTTTCCCTGCCCTCCTTGGCGGTGAGCTCCGGAAAGACGGCCTAGAGTCGGGGGCTGGAAGGGGCCCGCTGCCTGAGGCGACCTCCGGCCGGCCGGCTCTGTGAGGAGTGAGCTTCTGGAGGAGGGCACGGCTTTGGGTGGTCCAGGAGCTTTTCGTCTTGGTTTAGGAGTATCCCTGGCCTGCGCCGTTAGGAGCAAGTCAGTACCTCGTCGGACTTCGAAGGCCTGTCAGTGACGATGTATTTTCATACTTAGATCTTCAGAGAATCGTGAGACTTGGTTTCACAGGGACGTGATCTGGTGATGCTGATGATGGAATCAGATGGGATGCAGATTTTAGGGCCTGGGTGTAGTGTTGATTTGTATGTAGGTTGCGGGTCACCGCTAGCAGGGTTGAACCAGTTCTTGGATAGTTTTATGGTAGAGAAGCGGTGGCACTTTTACGCTTGGAGTAATGAGATGTGTGAAAAAACTGGTTCTTTTGCCTGCGTTAGGTACGCTGTTCCAGATTGATCTTTGGTCCTGGTAACTTGCTTCATGTTCCAGGAGTTACCTGAAAGGAGGCGTTCAGTGTGTTGGGTGCCCACAGAGGCGAGCGTTTTTGTCTGTTTGCTAGTATTGGCCATAGTATTGTTAGAGGCACTGCTGTTAACTTCTTCTGAATCGTTCTTTGCAGGTTCTACTTAGCTAGTCAGTAAAACTCAAAAAGTTATATTATCAATTCCCCTTGTTGGATTACTAGGATTAAAGTGTCACGCCTTGGAGAGTGGGGTATTTTTGCATTTCTTGCTGCTGAATGTTTGGTGTTATGGACTTTCTAAGCATTATTACCATTTGTGTGTGAGAGGTTGGAGAGCATCAAGTGAAATCGTGATCCTACACTGGATAAAAAGCACACTGATATACTATGCAAATTAAATTTTTTTCTTTACCTGTCAGGAGAATAGGTGCATCCGGAGCAGCTGGACTGAATTGGGAAGTCAGGAAATTGGGATGAGTCTTTCTAGTGAAACTGCCTCTGCAGTGTTAGAATTTTGTGATAGATATATGAAGCTTATTAACTTATAATGTGCTTCTTCAGTGTAATCATTTTCATAACATCTATGTGGCTTTCGTTATTATTCCTTACATTTCTGTATAACCAAAGCTATTGTGCTGATATGAAATGTATAAGGATATTGTTCTGATATATAATAGATTGTATGTGGGGTGTGGATAGGGGATACAGTCTGTTGCACTAGGTATGATTAAGTTAATGGGTCTGTAAACAGAATCTGTGCTCTTGGTTTTAGCAGCCTTGTACTCATTTATGTAGTCATATTATGGCATTTTTCATATAGATGTCATACAGCCTTCCTTTTCTCTTATATTCTCCCTTACTCTAAAAATGAATGTAAAATACTCATCTTTGCAGTGAAAGTGAGGAGCCGAAGTTATTTGGGGAAAATGGTGGTGATTACATTCTGTAGAAATTCAGATGTTTGAAAGGAGTTTCAAGGTTACCAGTATCGCCTGTTTCCCTCCCTATTCCACGTAATGACCAATTAATATCCAGCCTCAAATATTTTCATGTTAAATCTGTAGGACTTAAAAGCATGTTAGATGTGAATTTGTTACTGAATCTTTGCTAAAAAACATAATTATGAATCATTTGATTTAGTTATGTGTCTTTTGATCTTCTTGTAAAAATTTTTTGATTGGAATGTCTTTTGATCTTGATCTCTTTTCTCATTACACTGATGACTTCCCAGACCACCCCTGAAGTACTTATAGTTAGAACTTTCAATAGAAAAAGGCCAATATCTATAATCTGGTATTCTTTTCACACTATTCAGAGATTTTCAGTGCCATACCTAAACAATTGGAGAAGTATGATTGAGAGATTTCCCATTCCTAGATGTTTCTGTCATGTGAGAGTAGGTCATCTGTGACTGAAGGTCACCTTTTCATATTGTTGTTTTTATGAGTTGTGTATCTCCTGCACAGTATGATTCAGCAGTACTGTTTTGCACAAGGTATTTCTTTATACCCAATGTGTAAACAGTGATAGGCCATGTTGTCATTTTATGGCTTAAATCTACAAGTGAAATATACCCCTTTGGCCCTAAACTGCTTTCCTTCTTCATTATAGCTCTTGGTAATATCAAAAGAAATTAATATTTCTGCAGTATCTAAATTTGATTGCTGAAGTACACTCAAGTGTATTATCTTTAACAGTATTATGAACTTGATATTAACAAATATGAACTATAAAGGACCTGGTCAAAGCATTGCAGTAGCTATAATCTCTGCCATTGAGTTTTCAATTAAATAGAGACTTTATGTTGATATAAAATAATATCAGTTCAGTTAAGTCGCTCAGTTGTGTCTGACTCTTTGCGACCCCATGGACTGCAGCATGCCAGGACTCCCTGTCCGTCACCAACTCCCAGAGTTTACTCAAACTCACGTCCATTGAGTTGTTGATGCCATCCAACCATCTCATCCTCTGTCATCCCCTTCTCCTTCCGCCTTCAATCTTTCCCAGCATCAGGGTCTTTTCAAATGAGTCAGTTCTTCGCATTAGGTGGCCAAAGTACTGGAGTTTCAACTTCAGCATCAGTCCTTCCAAAGAATATTCAGGACTGATTTCCTTTAGGATGGACTGGTTGGATCTTCTTGCCGTCCAAAGGACTCTCAAGAGTCTTCTCCAACACCACTGTTCAAAAGCATCAATTCTTCAGCACTCAGCCATCTTTATAGTCCAACTCTTACATCCATACATGACTACTGGAAAAACCATATATGTCAGGAAAATCATTATGGTTAGTAATGATGATACACATGTTGCTGATAAGTGATTCACACTCACAAGGTTATTGCAGAATGGGAAGTACCAAGTTTATTTTCTTCACATCTTGTTGCTCTAGTATAGGTATATTTATTTCTCCCTACCATTACTGGCTTGGGTTTCTGCTTGCCACTTTAATTTCGGAAACTTGGGCATCAAAGACTTTATAACTTGCTGTACTTATCCTATTGAGGCACTTCCAGATGAACCAAGTGGAACTAAGGTGACACAGAGAACACAATAAGAGGTCCAAATTGTGTCTCTTTAACTTTCCCATGAAATATACCTTTGTTGGGAATCGGTATTTGAAGAAGGTAAATATTTGGGTTCTCAAAAATAATGAGATGAATTTAGATTACAAAAAATTAGAAAGTATAGGTTTGATGGAGGCAATTTCAAATATATTTTGTCTTATTTATAAAAACTTTCGTTAAGATCAGTTTATTTAGTGGTCTTATATTTGAAAAAGGAATTTGGTGTAGATGTAGCTGGTGGGGTTTGTGTGCATAGTTTGAATAGGACAAAGAGAAAGACAACATTGAGAGCTGTTGGACAGTGCCTCATGGGGTTAAATAAATATCAATTTCATTCGTCCCTAGATGGTTGACTATGATCCAGGCATTCTTTGATCTTAGAGATACAACATTGAACAAAACAATGCAGATTTTAACTGGCTTGATGCTTACATGTTAGTGAAATGAAATTAGTTCATGAATAAAAATAATATTTTATGGTTATGGGTGCTGTGGAGAAAAATAAAGCAGGAAGAGGGTAGCTGTTAGTGTCCTGGGAGTCTTGTGTTTTGATAACTGTTGCTTTGTAGTATTTTGAAACCAGGAATTGCGATGCCTCCAGCTTTGTTCTTCTTTCTCAAGATTGCTTTGACTGGTTAAGGTCTTTTGTAGTTCCATACAAATTTTAGGATTGTTTGTTTTACAATATTTCTGTGAAAAATGACTTTGGAATTTTGCTTTGAATCTGTACATTGCTTTATGGACATTTTAACAATATTCTTTTAATTCATGAGCGTGAATTTCTTTCATTTTTCTTCAGTTTCTTTCATCGGTGTCTTATACTTTTCAGCGTACAGGTCTCTCACCTCTTTGGTTAAAATTTAGACTTTTTTACTCTCTTTTTGATGCAGTTGTAAATAGGATTTTTTCCCCTAATTTGTCTTCCTGATGGTTATTCTTGTATAAAAATGCAACAGATTTTTGTTTATTGATTTTGTATTCTGCAACTTCTGTTTATCAGCAGTCTGAATTTGATTATTTTAAGGTTTTCAGTAGAATCTGTACTGTTTTCTATATGTAATATCATGTCATTTGCAAATGCATGTTTGTCAAGGGCTTCTTTAGTTTGTTTTTCTTAAAGAAATAGGAAGCAAAGTTATTAGCTTAGAGTAAAGATAAGGGAAATGGTATCAGTTTTGAGGAGAGAAGAGAAAGTATAAAATATTTGATGAGCTTCTGAGTCAAGGTATGGCTAAGTAGGTCCCTCAAGTGGCTGGTCCCTTCCAGCTATGAGCAGACTCCTTTGTGGATGGTCTAGAGAAGTGTAGTATGTTTTCCAGGACTCAGTTATGTCAGTCTTTCCATAGGTCATCCTTGGAGATGGAGAATATTCTGCAAATTCATCCCTATTTTATATTTTAACTGAGGACCCTGTCATATGGAGCATGTCCTGAATCATCTTGATTTTTTTTCCCTGGGTACTTTTCTCCATGTGTGTATTTCCAACAGCAAATAATTAAACAGTAACTGAAGAGTCCTAGAGGGTGTAAAAAATGAATCTGCTGCTAAAGAGTCTGCACAATTTCAGCTTGTAAAGCTTTTGTTTTGGATTGGGTGTCAGTGAATTTAGAAATGCTCTGCTCCAGTATTAGCTACAGTCAATTTCCTTGGACTAGTGGGGTCTAATTTTTTGTTTGTTTACTTGTCTTATGTGCCTCCTGGAATTCTCTGTGCTCATCCCTGATGTCTGAGGAAGTTTAAACTTTTTAGAGGCACTCAGTTCAGTTCAGTTCAGTCGCTCAGACGTGTCCGATGCTTTGCAACCCCATGAATCGCAGCACGCCAGGCCTCCCTGTCCATCACCAACTCCGGGAGTTCACTCAGACTCACGTCCATCAAGTCAGTGACGCCATCCAGCCATCTCATCCTCTGTCGTCCTCCTCCTGCCCCCAGTCCCTCACAGCATCAGTCTTTTCCAATGAGTTAACTCTTCGCATGAGGGGGCCAAAGTACTGGAGTTTCAGCTTTAGCATTATTCCTTCCAAAGAAATCCTAGGGCTGATCTCCTTCAGAATGGACTGGTTGGATCTCCTTGCAGTCCAAGGAACTCTCAAGAGTCTTCTCCAGTACCACAGTTCAAAAGCATCAATTCTTGGGCGCTCAGCCTTCTTCACAGTCCAACTCTCACATCCATACATGACCACAGGAAAAACCAAAGCCTTGACTAGACGGACCTTTGTTGGCAAAGTAACGTCTCTGCTTTTCAACATGCTATCTAGGTTGGTCATAACTTTCCTTCCAAGGAGTAAGCGTCTTTTAACTTCATGGCTACAATCACCATCTGCAGTGATTTTGGAGCCCCCCAAAAATAAAGTCTGACACCATTTCCACTGTTTCCTCATCTGTTTGCCATGAAGTGATGGGNCTCAAGAGTCTTCTCCAACACCACAGTTCAAAAGCATCAATTCAGTGCTCAGCTTTCTTCACAGTCCAACTCACATCCATACATGACCACTGGAAAAACCATAGCCTTGACTAGACGGACCTTAGTCAGGAAAGTAGTGTCTCTGCTTTTGAATATGCTATCTAGGTTGGTCATAACTTTCCTTCCAAGGAGTAAGCGTCTCTTAATTTCATGGCTGCAATCACCACCTGCAGTGATTTTGGAGCCCATTAAATAAAGTCTGACACTGTTTCCACTGTTTCCCCATCTAATTCCCAAGAAGTGATGGGACCAGATGCCATGATCTTCGTTTTCTGAATGTTGAGCTTTAAGCCAACTTTTTCACTCCCTTCTTTCACTTTCATCAAGAGGCTTTTTAGTTCCTCTTCACTTTCTGCCATAAGGGTGGTGTCATCTGCATATCTGAGGTTATTGATATTTCTCCTGGCAATCTTGATTCCAGCTTGTGTTTCTTCCAGTCCAGTGTTTCTCATGATGTACTCTGCATAGAAGTTAAATAAGCAGGGTGACAATATACAGCCTTGACGTACTCTTTTTCCTAGTTGGAACCAGTCTGTTGTTCCATGTCCAGTTCTAACTGCTGCTTCCTGACCTGCATATAGGTTTCTCAAGAGGCAGGTCAGGTGGTCTGGTATTCCCATCTCTTTCAGAATTTTCCACAGTTTCTTGTTATCCACACAGTCAAAGGCTTTGGCATAGTCAATAAAGCAGAAATAGATGTTTTGTTTTTTTTTTCCTGGAATTTTCTTGCTTTTTCGATGATCCAGCGGATGTTGGCAATTTGATCTTTGGCTCCTCTGCCTTTGCTAAAACCAGCTTGAACATCTGGAAGTTTATGGTTTATGTACTGCTGAAGTGTGGCTTGGAGAATTTTGAGCATTACTTTACTAGCCTGTGAGATGAGTACAATTGTGCAGTAATTTGAGCATTCTTTGGTATTGCCTTTCTTAAAAGCAAATCAAAGTTACTGTGAGGTTTCACCTTGCACCTGTCAGAATGGCTGTTATCAAAAAGTCTACAAAAAATAAATTCTGAAGAGGGTATGGAGAAAAGGGAACCCTCTACACTGTTGGTAGGAATGGAAAACAGTATAGAGGGTCATTTAAAAAATAAAAAAATAGAGCCACGATAGGATTTAACAGTCCTACTCATGGTCACATGGCCAGAAAAAATCATAACTCGAAGTGATACACGAACCCCAATGTACATTGAGCATTATTTACAACAGGCAGGCCATGGAAGCAACCTAGATTTTCATTGACAAAGGAATGGATAAAGAAGACGTGGTACATATATACAGTGGAATATTACTCAGCCATGGAAAAAGAATGAAATAACGTCATTTGCAGCAAAATGAGTGGACTTAAGAGACTGTCATACTGAGTGAAGGAAGTCTGACACAGAGAGACAAACATCATATCACTTATGAAATCTATAGGAAAGGGTGGAAATAAACTTATTTACAAAACAGAAGTAGAGTCACAAAGGTAAACAGCTTATGGTTACAAGGAAATGCGAGGGGAGGGATAAATTGGGTGATTGGGATTGACATATACATGCTATTAGATATAAAACAGGAAGCAAGAACCTGTTATACTTTTATACTCCATTCAGTACTCTGTAATGACCTATATGGAAAAGAATCTTGAAAATAAGAGTGAATATATGTATCTATATAACTGACTCACTTTTTTGAATACCTGAAACTAATATTGTAAGAATAATAAGAATATTGTAAGTCAAATATACCCCAAGAAAAATTTTTTTTAAATTAACAAAGGATACATCAACCCCACTGTTCATAGCAGCACTATTTATAATAGCCAAGATATGGAAACAACCCAAGTGTCATCTATAGACAATTGGTTTAAGAATATGCAGTATATTTACCTATATACCTGTGATACATGCAATGGAATATTACTCAGCCATAAAAAGAATTAAATGTTGGCATCTGCAGCAACATGGATAGACACAAATAATATAATTCTATGTGAAATAAGTTAGAGAAAGACAAATAGTATATGATATCACCTATGGAATCTAAAAATATACAGATAATTAGATGTATAGGTTGATAGATATAAACTGCTGCTGCTGCTGCTGCTAAGTCACTTCAGTCGTGTCCGACTCTGTGTGACCCCATAGATGGCAGCCCACCAGGCTCCCCCATCCCTGGGATTCTCCAGGCAAGAACACTGGAGTGGGTTGCCATTTCCTTCTCCAATGCACGAAAGAGAAAAGTGAAAGTGAAGTCACTCAGTCTGTCCGACTGTTAGCGACCCCATGGACTGCAGCCCACCAGGCTACTCCGTCCATTGGATTTTCCAGGCAAGAGCACTGGGGTGGGGTGCCATTGCCTTCCCCGAGATATAAACTACTATACATAAAATAGATGTGCAGTAAGGATTTACTGGATAGTATAAGGAACTATATGGGCTTCCCTTGTGGCTCAGCTGGTAAAGAATCTACCTGCAATGGAGGAAACCTGCATTCGGTCCCTGGGTTGGGAAGATCCCCTGGAGAAGGGAAAGGCTACCCATTCCAGTATTCTGGCTTGGAGACCCTGATGCTGGGAAAGATTAAAGGCGGGAGGAGAAAGAGACAAGAGAGGACGAGATGGTTAGATGGCATCACTGACTCAATGGACATGAGTTTGAGTGAACTCTTGGAGTTGGTGATGGACAGGGAGGCCTGGTGTGCTGCAGTCCATGGGGTTGCAAAGAGTCAGACATGACGGAGCGACTGAACTGAAAAAGGAACTATATCCAACATCTTATAATAACCTACATGAAAGAATGATCTGAAAAAATATATATTAACTGAATCACTTTGTTATATATCTGAAACTAATACAATATTGTAACTATAACCATAAAAAATAAGCAACATGGTAATACTGTTAAAGAACATGTTGACTAGACTTATGTGAAGGTATATCTTTTGTCATTTGGTATTCCCTCCTTTGGGAAAGAATCCTAAAATGCAAATGCTAGAAAAGGGTAAATGTACACATAATTCTGCTAACTGCTAAGTCGCTTCAGTTGTGTCAGACTCTGTGAGACCCCATAGATGGCAGCCCACCAGTCTCCCCCATCCCTGGGATCCTCCAGGCAAGAACACTGGAGTGGGTTGCCATTTCCTTCTCCAATGCATGGAAGAGAAAAGTGAAAGTGAAGTCACTCAGTCATGTCCAGCTCTTAGCAACCCCATGGACTGCAGCCCACCAGGCTCTTCCATCCACTGGATTTTCCAGGCAAGAGTACTGGAGTGGGGTGCCATCACCTACTCACACACATAATTCTAGATACTGATAATTTTCTGTCAATAAAGATTGCACAGTTTTAGATTCTTACCAATAGTCTGTGAGGGGTGCCTGTTTCACACCAGTAGATCATGTCAAATTTCTGGATGTTTCGATATGCAAATAGGAATTTATATCTCATGGTATAAATTATACATTTCTTTGATAGAAAAGTTGATCATCTTTTAATATATTTAAGGACTATTGACACGTCATTTTATTTTTTATTTTATTTTATTTTATTTTTTTTTAACAAATGGTTACTTATTTTAATATAATAGTTTACATCATAGTTGTTAAAAGCACTATGAAAAAGCATAGCAGGTTAGGATCCTACTTACAAAGGACCCTCCCCCACTCCATCTCAGCAGATTCACCTGATGACATGATTTTTTTTCTGTTTTTTAAAATTAATTTATTTATTCTCATTGGCAGCTAGTTACTTTACAATATTGTAGTGGTTTTGCCATACATTGACATGAATCAGTTATGGGTTTACATGTGTTTCTCATCCTGAATATCCCTCCCACCTTTCTCCCCATACTATCCCTCTGGGTCATCCCAGTTCACCAGCCCTGAGGACCCTGTCTCATGCATCAAGCCTGGACTGGGGATCTGTTTCACATATGATAATATACACATTTCAATGCTACCCTCTCAAATCATCCCACCCTCACCTTCTCCCATAGAATCCAAAAGACTGTCTGTACATCTGTATCTCTTTTGCTGTCTTGCATATAACGTCATCATTACCATCTTTCTAAATTCCGTATATATGTGTTAATATACTGTATTGGTGTTTTTCTTTCTGACTTACTTCAATCTGTATAATAGGCCCCAGTTTCATCAACCTCATTAGAACTTGAGAACTGTATGTTATACCTCTTGCACATTTTTATACCAGGTTATTGTTTTTCCTTTCCTATTTAAATTTTTTTTATGTAATGGAAGCACTAATTTTTCTTCTGTGACTCAAGGTACAATATTTTTCATCAATTTGTCATTTGTTTAAATCTGTATGTATATGTTTGTATGTATATATACCTTTACATATGTGTTACTTTGTTCATAGTATTTTGTTTTTATGTAGTTAAATTTAACCTTTACTTCCCTTATTGCTTCTAAATATTGAGACAAAAGACATTTTCTAGTCAAAACTATGGTTTTTCTAGTAGTCATGTATGGATATGAGAGTTATACTATAAAGAAACCTGAGCACCGAAGAATTGATGCTTTTGAACTGTGGTGTTGGAGAAGACTCTTGAGAGTCCCTTGGACTGCAAGGAGATCCACCCAGTCCATTCTGAAGGAGATCAGTCCTGACTATTCATTGGAAGGACTGATGCTGAAGTTGAAACTCCAATATTTTGGCCACCTTATATGAAGAACTGACTCATTTGGAAGACCTTGATGCTGGGAAGGATTGAAGGTGGGAGGAGATGGGGATGACAGAGGATGAGATGGTTGGATGGCATCGACTCGATGTACACAAATTTGAGCAAGCTCTGAGAGTTGGTGATGGACAGGGAGGCCTGGCATGCTGCAGTCCATGGGGTCGCAAAGAGTCAGACACAACTGAGTGACTGAACTAAAATGAAGACATTTTCTGTATTTAAGCTTGTAGAGAAATTCATCCATGTATTATTTTTATACTTTTTTCCCCAATGGCTCAAGTGATAAAGAACCTGCCTGCAATGCAGGAGACATAGGATATGCGTGTTTTTATTTTAAGGTTTGATAGCTGGTTCATTTGGGATTTATCCTCGGGTGTGATATGAGACATGAATCCAGTTTTTTTCTTTTTGATTATCCTCAAACCATTTATTTAAAAAATTGACCTTATCCTTAATAGTTTGGGAAGCCTCCTTTATCATATGTTAAATTCCCATATGCAACTGGGTATCTTTCTGGCATTTTCTATTCTCTTCTGTTGTTCTTTATATTTTTACACCAATACTGCACTCTTTGGGCTTCCCTGGTGGCTCAGAGGTTAAAGTCCTGCCTGGAATGTGGGAGACCCCGGAGAAGGCAATGGCAACCCACTCCAGTACTCTTGCCTGGAGAATCCCATGGAGGGAGGAGCCTGGTAGGCTACAGTCCATGGGGACCCATGAAGTGATGGGACCGGATGCCATGATCTTAGATTTCTGAATGTTGAGAGATGTGTATAAGAGACAGTGCCTGGAGAATCCCATGGAGGGAGGAGCCTGGTAGGCTACAGTCCATGGGGTCACAAAGAGTCAGACACGACTGAGCGACTTCACTTTTCACTTTTACCACCCTGTTTCAGGGCTTCCCTGGTGGCTCAGCTGGTAAAGAAACTGCCTGCAATGCAGAAGCCTTGTGTTCGATCCCTGGGACAGGAAGATCCCCCGGAGAAGGGTATGGCTACCCACTCCAGTATTCTTGCCTGGAGAATCCCATGGACAGAGGGGCCTGGTGGGCTATAGACTATGGGATTGCAGAGTCAGATGTGACTGAGCAACTAACACGTAGCACGCTATTTATAGAGACTTTGTATTCCATTTAATAATTAATGAGGCTACTCTGATAAAACTTCTCTTATTTTCCAAACATTTTCAGGTTATCCTAACTTGTCTGTTTCTTCAAAGAAACTTGGACTCACGTTAAAGTGAAAGTGACTCTTTGCGATCCCATGGACTGTAGCCTCTCAGGCTCCTCCGTCCATGGGATTTTCCAGGCAAGAGTGCTGGAGTGGACTGCCATTTCCTTCTCCAGGGGATCTTCCCAACCCAGGAATCGAACCCGGGTCTCCCGCACTGCAGGCAGACGCTTTACCGTCTGAGCCACCAGGGAAACTGGACTCATGTTAAACTTAATATATATTAACTTAGGAAAGATAGTTATCTTTATTAGGTATCAAGTGTTACCACGACAAAGTACCATAAACTGAATGACTTTAAACAACACACAATTTTGTGCCATAGTCCTAGAAGCTAGAAATCCAAGTCGGTAGGTCCATCCCCCCTTTAAAAGCCTCTAGGGGAAGAACCTTTAGTTTCTGGTGTTTGCCAGCCATCCTTGGTGTTCCCTGGTTTATAGAATCATCACTCCAGTTTCTCCCTTTGTCATCACATGACTTTCTTCCTTTCCTTATGTCTCTGTTTTCTCTTCTCAGAAGAACATCAGTCATATTGGATTAAGACCCATCCTAATGACTAACTTGATTAGAGTTTAATTCTAAATAAGGATACATTAATTCACAGGTTCCAGGCGGTAGGACTTCAACATATCTTTTTGAGGGACAGAGATTCTTTGTGACATTTTATTCCTATCTTAGAAAATGGAATGCCAACTTANCAGGCTACTCCGTCCATTGGATTTTCCAGGCAAGAGCACTGGGGTGGGGTGCCATTGCCTTCCCCGAGATATAAACTACTATACATAAAATAGATGTGCAGTAAGGATTTACTGGATAGTATAAGGAACTATATGGGCTTCCCTTGTGGCTCAGCTGGTAAAGAATCTACCTGCAATGGAGGAAACCTGCATTCGGTCCCTGGGTTGGGAAGATCCCCTGGAGAAGGGAAAGGCTACCCATTCCAGTATTCTGGCTTGGAGACCCTGATGCTGGGAAAGATTAAAGGCGGGAGGAGAAAGAGACAAGAGAGGACGAGATGGTTAGATGGCATCACTGACTCAATGGACATGAGTTTGAGTGAACTCTTGGAGTTGGTGATGGACAGGGAGGCCTGGTGTGCTGCAGTCCATGGGGTTGCAAAGAGTCAGACATGACGGAGCGACTGAACTGAAAAAGGAACTATATTCAACATCTTATAATAACCTACATGAAAGAATGATCTGAAAAAATATATATTAACTGAATCACTTTGTTATATATCTGAAACTAATACAATATTGTAACTATAACCATAAAAAATAAGCAACATGGTAATACTGTTAAAGAACATGTTGACTAGACTTATGTGAAGGTATATCTTTTGTCATTTGGTATTCCCTCCTTTGGGAAAGAATCCTAAAATGCAAATGCTAGAAAAGGGTAAATGTACACATAATTCTGCTAACTGCTAAGTCGCTTCAGTTGTGTCAGACTCTGTGAGACCCCATAGATGGCAGCCCACCAGTCTCCCCCATCCCTGGGATCCTCCAGGCAAGAACACTGGAGTGGGTTGCCATTTCCTTCTCCAATGCATGGAAGAGAAAAGTGAAAGTGAAGTCNGTCGCTTCAGTTGTGTCAGACTCTGTGAGACCCCATAGATGGCAGCCCACCAGTCTCCCCCATCCCTGGGATCCTCCAGGCAAGAACACTGGAGTGGGTTGCCATTTCCTTCTCCAATGCATGGAAGAGAAAAGTGAAAGTGAAGTCACTCAGTCATGTCCAGCTCTTAGCAACCCCATGGACTGCAGCCCACCAGGCTCTTCCATCCACTGGATTTTCCAGGCAAGAGTACTGGAGTGGGGTGCCATCACCTACTCACACACATAATTCTAGATACTGATAATTTTCTGTCAATAAAGATTGCACAGTTTTAGATTCTTACCAATAGTCTGTGAGGGGTGCCTGTTTCACACCAGTAGATCATGTCAAATTTCTGGATGTTTCGATATGCAAATAAGAATTTATATCTCATGGTATAAATTATACATTTCTTTGATAGAAAAGTTGATCATCTTTTAATATATTTAAGGACTATTGACACGTCATTTTATTTTTTATTTTATTTTATTTTATTTTTTTTTAACAAATGGTTACTTATTTTAATATAATAGTTTACATCATAGTTGTTAAAAGCACTATGAAAAAGCATAGCAGGTTAGGATCCTACTTACAAAGGACCCTCCCCCACTCCATCTCAGCAGATTCACCTGATGACATGATTTTTTTTCTGTTTTTTAAATTAAATTTATTTATTCTCATTGGCAGCTAGTTACTTTACAATATTGTAGTGGTTTTGCCATACATTGACATGNTAACAAATGGTTACTTATTTTAATATAATAGTTTACATCATAGTTGTTAAAAGCACTATGAAAAAGCATAGCAGGTTAGGATCCTACTTACAAAGGACCCTCCCCCACTCCATCTCAGCAGATTCACCTGATGACATGATTTTTTTTCTGTTTTTTAAAATTAATTTATTTATTCTCATTGGCAGCTAGTTACTTTACAATATTGTAGTGGTTTTGCCATACATTGACATGAATCAGTTATGGGTTTACATGTGTTTCTCATCCTGAATATCCCTCCCACCTTTCTCCCCATACTATCCCTCTGGGTCATCCCAGTTCACCAGCCCTGAGGACCCTGTCTCATGCATCAAGCCTGGACTGGGGATCTGTTTCACATATGATAATATACACATTTCAATGCTACCCTCTCAAATCATCCCACCCTCACCTTCTCCCATAGAATCCAAAAGACTGTCTGTACATCTGTATCTCTTTTGCTGTCTTGCATATAACGTCATCATTACCATCTTTCTAAATTCCGTATATATGTGTTAATATACTGTATTGGTGTTTTTCTTTCTGACTTACTTCAATCTGTATAATAGGCCCCAGTTTCATCAACCTCATTAGAACTTGAGAACTGTATGTTATACCTCTTGCACATTTTTATACCAGGTTATTGTTTTTCCTTTCCTATTTAAATTTTTTTTATGTAATGGAAGCACTAATTTTTCTTCTGTGACTCAAGGTACAATATTTTTCATCAATTTGTCATTTGTTTAAATCTGTATGTATATGTTTGTATGTATATATACCTTTACATATGTGTTACTTTGTTCATAGTATTTTGTTTTTATGTAGTTAAATTTAACCTTTACTTCCCTTATTGCTTCTAAATATTGAGACAAAAGACATTTTCTAGTCAAAACTATGGTTTTTCTAGTAGTCATGTATGGATATGAGAGTTATACTATAAAGAAACCTGAGCACCGAAGAATTGATGCTTTTGAACTGTGGTGTTGGAGAAGACTCTTGAGAGTCCCTTGGACTGCAAGGAGATCCACCCAGTCCATTCTGAAGGAGATCAGTCCTGACTATTCATTGGAAGGACTGATGCTGAAGTTGAAACTCCAATATTTTGGCCACCTTATATGAAGAACTGACTCATTTGGAAGACCTTGATGCTGGGAAGGATTGAAGGTGGGAGGAGATGGGGATGACAGAGGATGAGATGGTTGGATGGCATCGACTCGATGTACACAAATTTGAGCAAGCTCTGAGAGTTGGTGATGGACAGGGAGGCCTGGCATGCTGCAGTCCATGGGGTCGCAAAGAGTCAGACACAACTGAGTGACTGAACTAAAATGAAGACATTTTCTGTATTTAAGCTTGTAGAGAAATTCATCCATGTATTATTTTTATACTTTTTTCCCCAATGGCTCAAGTGATAAAGAACCTGCCTGCAATGCAGGAGACATAGGATATGCATGTTTTTATTTTAAGGTTTGATAGCTGGTTCATTTGGGATTTATCCTCGGGTGTGATATGAGAAATGAATCCAGTTTTTTTCTTTTTGATTATCCTCAAACCATTTATTTAAAAAATTGACCTTATCCTTAATAGTTTGGGAAGCCTCCTTTATCATATGTTAAATTCCCATATGCAACTGGGTATCTTTCTGGCATTTTCTATTCTCTTCTGTTGTTCTTTATATTTTTACACCAATACTGCACTCTTTGGGCTTCCCTGGTGGCTCAGAGGTTAAAGTCCTGCCTGGAATGTGGGAGACCCCGGAGAAGGCAATGGCAACCCACTCCAGTACTCTTGCCTGGAGAATCCCATGGAGGGAGGAGCCTGGTAGGCTACAGTCCATGGGGTCACAAAGAGTCAGACACGACTGAGCGACTTCACTTTTCACTTTTACCACCCTGTTTCAGGGCTTCCCTGGTGGCTCAGCTGGTAAAGAAACTGCCTGCAATGCAGAAGCCTTGTGTTCGATCCCTGGGACAGGAAGATCCCCCGGAGAAGGGTATGGCTACCCACTCCAGTATTCTTGCCTGGAGAATCCCATGGACAGAGGGGCCTGGTGGGCTATAGACTATGGGATTGCAGAGTCAGATGTGACTGAGCAACTAACACGTAGCACGCTATTTATAGAGACTTTGTATTCCATTTAATGATTAATGAGGCTACTCTGATAAAACTTCTCTTATTTTCCAAACATTTTCAGGTTATCCTAACTTGTCTGTTTCTTCAAAGAAACTTGGACTCACGTTAAAGTGAAAGTGACTCTTTGCGATCCCATGGACTGTAGCCTCTCAGGCTCCTCCGTCCATGGGATTTTCCAGGCAAGAGTGCTGGAGTGGACTGCCATTTCCTTCTCCAGGGGATCTTCCCAACCCAGGAATCGAACCCGGGTCTCCCGCACTGCAGGCAGACGCTTTACCGTCTGAGCCACCAGGGAAACTGGACTCATGTTAAACTTAATATATATTAACTTAGGAAAGATAGTTATCTTTATTAGGTATCAAGTGTTACCACGACAAAGTACCATAAACTGAATGACTTTAAACAACACACAATTTTGTGCCATAGTCCTAGAAGCTAGAAATCCAAGTCGGTAGGTCCATCCCCCCTTTAAAAGCCTCTAGGGGAAGAACCTTTAGTTTCTGGTGTTTGCCAGCCATCCTTGGTGTTCCCTGGTTTATAGAATCATCACTCCAGTTTCTCCCTTTGTCATCACATGACTTTCTTCCTTTCCTTATGTCTCTGTTTTCTCTTCTCAGAAGAACATCAGTCATATTGGATTAAGACCCATCCTAATGACTAACTTGATTAGAGTTTAATTCTAAATAAGGATACATTAATTCACAGGTTCCAGGCGGTAGGACTTCAACATATCTTTTTGAGGGACAGAGATTCTTTGTGACATTTTATTCCTATCTTAGAAAATGGAATGCCAACTTACTCATTTATTTCACCATTGTAAATAAAGCCTCCTATTATATCTTGTAACATTTTTGTATGTATGAAGCTTCTTGAGTCTTGTGTGCTAATATATAACTTGTCATTTATAAAATTCTCTACCTAATTGTGGCAAATGAAAGTACATATTTGTAAGTTTGAACTGTCTGATCGTTGCAATAAATTATTTTACCTTGTCCTTTGCAATTGTAATATCTATCTTCCTTTCTTTTGTCTAATTGCACCTGTGGGTACATTCAACACAGTGTTAAACATCAGTGGAGAAACTGGGTAGCTTTTCATTTTATCCTGACTTTTTTATTAAGATGCTAGATTTTGAGTTAAGAGGTGTGCACGCGCATGTGTATGTGTGTGTGTAATACTTGTACATGAACATCTCTATAGTCTTCTTAACAGGTTTTGAGAACTGTGTTACATACATTTCGTAAAAGTAAGACTGAATATTTTCCTCTGTTTTCTGTGATGTAGACTTATTTAAATTTTATTTTATATGTAAGCATTTCTTAATGAAAATTGCTATAAAATCATATGGGCCTGATGCTGGGAGAGCTCTTTAATCTCTTACTATCTATTCTATTGTCTTTATTCAGCCTAAGCCTTTTCTCTCCACCTGAGTCAATTTTGAAAGGTAGTTTTCTACCTTTCAAAAATATCCATTTCTTCTCTCTTCAACTTTATTTATAAAATTGTATAAAACACACAATGTATTTCCATCTTAACATTAAGTCTTTCAAGTCATCTGAATATTGGATGGTCTTCCATTGATTTAGTTCTCTTAAAATTATGTTCAACAATGTTTTGTAGATTTTAATACCCACATCTTATACTTCTTTAAATTTAATCCTAAGTATTTTGTTATGTTTGCTGCTACTGTGAATGGAATTGCTTTCTTAATTGCATTTTGATTGGTCTACTGCTAGAGCATAGAAATTAAATGATTTTTGTATATAGATCTCATATCCTACACCTTTGCTAAATTTGTTAATTAGTTCTAGGATTATTTTTTCTATATTATTCAAGATTTTCTGAGTGCAAGAGCACATCCTCAATGAATAGGTTTGCTTCTTCCTTTCCAATTTGAATGCCTTTTATTTCTTTTTTGCCTAATTCCTATGGCTAGAACATCCAGGTTAGACTTGCATTCCAGCAGAAAGTTCTGCTTGGTCATGGTGAATAATCTTTTTGCTGGATCTGGTTTGTTATTAGTATTTTGTTGAACTTTTGGCCTGTAGCTTTCTTGTGACATCTTTGTCTAGTTTGGGTATCAGTGTAATACTAACTACTGAATAAGTAACTGTTACTTCTATTTTCTAGAAGACTTTAAGTAGGATTAGTTCCTCTCTACAGTTTTGAAAGACTTCACCAGTAAAGTCATCTGGGCATGGGCTTTTATTTGGGATGGTTTTGTATTAGTGTTCTTTTGTTGCTGTGGCTTAAAGAACACAAATATTTTATTTTATAATTCTATAGGTTAGAAATCCAGCATACGTCTAAAATCACCATGAGCTAAAATCAAGGTGTTGGCAGTAATCCCTATATGAGTAGAGCTTTAGAAATGCTGTTCTCAGGAAAGGATCAGTATTACAAATTTTCAATGAAGAAATTCTTTAAAATAGCACATGTTACACATATGTCAACATTAAGTCTAACACTGTTTATCATGGTTCATGTTAGTTATTGGTATATATCCAGTTTACAGCCAAATTTTGAGTAGTATTTGAAGTGAAACACTGCTTGACATAAATCTTATCACAGTTGCATTGAAAAGACCTAATTAATAAATTTAGTATGGAAACTATATAGAAAAAATACAGAATTTTGAGTCATAGTAGACTCCAGTTAGGTCTTGACCTACCCTGTGGTATTTTTATGAACTCAAATTCCCAAATCTTTCTGTAATTCAGAATTTCTGTTTATAAAACAGAACCTCTGTTTATAGAGCTTCTGTGAGGGTATTATGTCAACAATTAGTAGAGTGCCTGAATGCAGTACATGCCCAGTAAATGATAGTTTTTGGATGTTACTAGCTAAAGGAACCTCTCTTTCCCAGCACAGCATATCAAAGTTTCTTTGTATCTGGATTTCCAAACCGTCAGCCTGCTTAGTGCTGTTTACTTTAGCATCCATTGAGAGGCACCTGTGTGTAACTGTTTCTCATACTCTTGAATCTTTTTCTGAGTCATTGCTCACATTCAACCACATATTCACCTTCCTCACTCACTCTGAAAACTTGTAGAATACCTGATTATAAGAACTTACAAGTTTCACCAGGCAGAAAATAATTTATTTTTCTTCAGGATTTATTGATAGTTTTTTTTTCCTTTATTATGCATCCCTTTTCTCTCTGTGGTTTCTTTTATTAATGAGAACATAGTGGCAATTGTATGTGATTTACTGTTACTATACATTCCTAAATTACTTCATAGGTCTGATAGATTAGTCTTGGTCTTTTATGCTTACATCTATTAATAGTCTTGCTACAGATTCAAAAGTTGATACATTTGTTTTTTTTTCAGTGACAATTTCCCCTTCCTATTTTCCAATTCTCCCTTGAGTATAATTTTGCAGTAGCAAATTTCCTGTTTTTCATTGTAGCAGTCAGAGGTACCTATGCTTTTTCCATCAACTTTCTGGTAGAAAGAGTGTGGAGTATGTGCACTTAATCTGGGCTTGATTTTCAGAACATCTGTGTCCAGAACAGAATTTAAACAACTGAGGCAAAATCAAAGTGATGGCTAAAATCCACTCATTTGTGGACTCAATGGGCCAAGTAGTGGTGGAAGCATTGTTCTGGGTAAGTTTTGCTTTTGGCCTTCTAGAGTTGCTTTGCTTTTTGGTCATTTTCCAAAATGTTTCTTTTTTTTTTTTTTTTAACCTAATATATCAATGGTTGGTCTCCACTTAATGTAACAAAGAATCCCATTAGATGAAAAGCTTTTTGCATAATCTGGTCCCATCCTTCTTGAAAGCTTCATCACCTCACTTGCCATTCCTAACTAACTACTCTGTGTTACAGTTGCACTGAATTTCATGCTACTTTATAAATAGTAAGCTCACAGTTTTCAGTAACATCTGTATTGGTTTTCTGTTATTGCCATAACAAATTATGAAAAATTTAATGATATAATCTGCACAAAATTTTATATAACAATTCTCTAGGTTACAAATCTAATTCAGGTATCACTGTACTAAAATAAAGATGTCAATAGGGCTACTCTCCTTTCTGTCTTCTCTGAGGGATGATATATTTACTTGCTTATTTGAGTTGTTGGGGGAACTTAGTCCCTTGTGGTTTCAGGACTGCGGTCCCTTTTTCTCACTGGCTATAAACTAAGGGTCATTCTCAGCTTCTACAGGCCACAGAATACTTAGTTAATGTTCCCCTTCATTCATCTTTGAAGCCAGTAATGACAGTCCAACTCCTTGTCATCCATCTGAGTCCCCTTCCATCATCACATCTTTCTTTGACCCCAGCCAGTAAATAATTTTCCTGGAGAAATTATTAAATATATATGTATATACATGAAGGAAGGACAGTTTGCTTCTCATAGGTCCCAGTGTAGATGTAATTGCTCAGTCATGTCTAACTCTTTGCAACACCATGGACTATAACCTTCCTTTATATATATATATATATATTCTTTTTTTTTTACAGTATAATTTCTCCATCTCAGATTCCATATTCTTAATCACATCTGTAGTCTCTCTTGCTGTATAAATTAACATATTCACAAGCTCCAGGCATTAGAACATGGATATCTTGGGGAAATATTATTCTACCTTCTATGGTCTACCTTCTGGCTCCAAAAGATTCACATTCTTCCCATATAAAAATATATATACAACACATCCCAATATCCTCAAAAGTCTTAATGCATTACAGCATCAACTTAAAGCCAAAGTCTTATCTGTATCTCATAAAGTAAAAATTCTATGTATCATCATCTGTATTATCTAAATTAGATATATTTTAGACTCTCTGATAACCTCTTCCTGGTATAGTTTCTCTCCATCTATGGGCTTGTGAAGCTAAAGAACAAATTATCTGCTCCCATAATACATGGTGAGATAGGAATAGGTTAATATTTTCATATATGTGGTTCATAAATGGATAAAATGGAAAGAAAAAAGTACTCACCGTCCCCAAAACTTTTGAAACTCAGCCTGGCAAACTCCATTAGATTTTAAGAGCTGGGGATAATGCTGTATGTGTCATCATTCTACTGTCTAGGCTATAGCATCTCCCATCTGAGTCCTGTTTTTTCATGAAAAATATCAAGTGTTTGCAGCTGGGTAGCTTTATCAGCCTGTTTCCTGCCATTAATATTTGGAGCATGAGAGGGTACACAGCTACACCCTTCTTTCATTTTCTACTCTCTTTGTCCTTTTCAGTCCAAGTTGGTGGCATTTCTTCTTGCATAAAGTACTTGAAACCTTGTGAATCTCCTATTTATGCCACAGAGATTCCTGTCCAGGAGCTCTGCAGGATTAGGCTGGAACGAGCCACACCTGCTTTCCATAGCGATCTGAAGACAGTGGCCCTGGACTGTCTTGGGAGGGCTGCTGCTCTTAGGAATCTTTTCCTGTCTGTGCCTCCCTGAACTCCTGAAAGTCTCCAGTGTTTGTAAGAGATGGTATTATCTAGTGATTCTCACTGTAAGAACATGGGAGTCCCTGCCCTTCCATTCACAGGGCTGCTGGAAATAAAGACACTCCAGGTTTGACGAGTCTCTCTGGCAGACTGGAGACCTTGTGGGAAGAAACCTCTACCCAGATGTGGTTGGTCGGCTGCTGTCCCAAGGGGTATTTGCCTTCCACTGTCCACGATCATTTATGGACCAACCATTAGGTCAACATTTCAGCTCTTTTCACAGGTTTGACGAGTCTCTCTGGCAGACTGGAGACCTTGTGGGAAGAAACCTCTACCCAGATGTGGTTGGTCGGCTGCTGTCCCAAGGGGTATTTGCCTTCCACTGTCCACGATCATTTATGGACCAACCATTAGGTCAACATTTCAGCTCTTTTCATCTACAGCACCTGGACCTGTTGAACTCCATGATATATCTGCACGACCTTCTGTCTCACTGTTCCAAGTTGCTGAATCTCAGCCTGGAAGGCCTCTGGCTTTCGGATCCCATTGCTGATAATCTTGCTCAAAACACAGATTTACTGCGACTAAACCATTCTGGATGTTCTGGATTCTCTGAATCTGCCCTGAAGACTCTGCTGAGCAGCTCTTCCAGATTGGATGAGCGGAACGTCTCTTGGTGCTATGACTTAACCAAAAAGCACATACAGGCGGCTGTTGCACATGTGTCGGAGACCATCACCCAGCTGGAACTCAGCAAATATCGAAAGAATCTGCAGAGATCAGATGTCTCTGCTGCTGCTGCTAAGTCACTTCAGTCATGCCCGACTCTGTGTGACCCCATAGACGGCAGCCCACCAGGCTCCCCCATCCCTGGGATTCTCCAGGCAAGAATACTGGAGTGGGTTGCCATTTCCTTCTCCAATGCATGAAAGTGAAAAGTGAAAGTGAAGTCGTTCAGTCTGTCCGACTGTTAGCGACCCCATGGACTGCAGCCCACCAGGCTCCTCCGTCCATTGGATTTTCCAGGCAAGAGTACTGGGGTGGGGTGCCATTGCCTTCCCCGTCAGATGTCTCTACCTTAGTTGGAAGATGTCCCAGTCTTGTCCACCTGGACTGAAGCGATAGTGTCATGCTGAAAAATGACTGTTTTCCAGAATTTTAACAACTCAACTACCTCCAACACCTATCACTCAGTTGGTGCTTTAACGTAATACCTGAAACTTCACTTGAATTTGGAGAAATTCCTGCATTGAAAACACTACAAGACTTTGAAACTGTGCCAGACAGTACTCTTCAACTGTTAAAGAAAGCCCTCCCTCATCTACAGATTAATTGCTCTCATTTCACCACCATCGCCAGGTTGACCATTGGCAACAAGAAGAACCAAGAGAAATGGGGCATCAAATGCCGGCTGTCACTGGAGAAGCCCAGGTGTCTATGAAGCCTCTATTGCAAGATGGTGTCTCCTCTTTTCTTTGAACATGGCAAGTAGGCAGGAAGCCTAATTGTGCAGAGCTCAGCTATTTTTATTCTTGGTTTTCCATTGCCTTCCTTCTACAAGTATGTTAGGGAACCATTGGAGAGAGAAAACTATGAAGTGTTGCTTTTTAGAAATGAATAGAGAAGGCAATGGCACCCCACTCCAGTACTCTTGCCTGGAAAATCCCATGGACGGATGAACCTGGTAGGCTGCGGTCCATGGGGTCGCAAAGAGTCGGACACGACTGAGCAACTTCATTTTCACTTTTCACTTTCATGCATTGGAGAAGGAAATGGCAACCCACTCCAGTGCTCTTGCCTAGAGAATCCCAGGGACAGGGGAGCCTGCTGCCATCTATGGGGTCGCACAGAGTTGGACACGACTGAAGTGACTTAGCAGCAGTAGCAGCAGAAAGCTTTTATCACTGCTCTACCCTTAAGAGCCTAAGCTCTATGCTTTTTGAAATTTTGGGGAGAGTGAGCCTATAATTTCAAGATACCTTAAATAGCAAAGTTTGCACCACATCTTCCAAGTGCCCTTTTTTTGTAAATCTATTTAGAATCAAGCTTAAAAATCACCACCAGCAAATCATTTTGATAGCCTATATGGCAAAGAAAGCTTTTATCACTGCTTTACCCTTAAGAGCCTAAGCTCTATGCTTTTTGAAATTTTGGGGAGAGTGAGCCTATAATTTCAAGATACCTTAAATAGCAAAGTTTGCACCACATCTTCCAAGTGCCCTTTTTTTGTAAATCTATTTAGAATCAAGCTTAAAAATCACCACCAGCAAATCATTTTGATAGCCTATATGGCAACTGAACTTTATTCTATTTAATTTTTCAGTCCTGCTTTATTATAAGACATAGGTTGAAAAAAATAATAAGGTGTTTGTATTGTAAGCTGAAAAGAATGAGAGTCATAGAGTAGATTTGCAGCAATCTCTTCTGAGGATAGCAAGAAAAATAGACATTTTAACTGTGCCTTTAGATTAGCAATAGGATTGATGGAAACAAATATCCTCAGGTCATTCACCTTAAAACCTAAATAAAGTAACAAACAATCAGCCAAGAATCAAGCTTAAAAATCACCACCAGCAAATCATTTTGATAGCCTATATGGCAACTGAACTTTATTCTGTTTAATTTTTCAGTCCTGCTTTATTATAAGACATAGGTTGAAAAAAATAATAAGGTATTTGTATTGTAAGCTGAAAAGAATGAGAGTCATAGAGTAGATCTGCAGCAATCTCTTCTGAGGATAGCAAGAAAAATAGACATTTTAACTGTGCCTTTAGATTAGCAATCGGATTGATGGAAACAAATATCCTCAGGTCATTCACCTTAAAACCTAAATAAAGTAACAAACAATCAGCCAACCAGAGGTATAGAATTGGTATAGATTTTAAAGACTCAAGAGACAGGTTTCTATAACAGTTTAACCTGGGGTATCCTCTAGTGCACATTAATGAAGTCTCCTTTATGTACAGTTTCTCTCCTGGAGGAGGAAATGGCAACCAACTCCAGTATTTTTGCCTAGAAAATCCCATGGTCAGAGGAGCCTGGTGGGCTACAGTCCATGGGGTCACAAAAAGTCAGGACATGACTAAGCGACATAGTTTCTATAACAGTTTAACCTGGGGTATCCTCTAGTGCACATTAATGAAGTCTCCTTTATGTACAGTTTCTCTCCTGGAGGAGGAAATGACAACCGACTCCAGTATTTTTGCCTAGAAAATCCCATGGTCAGAGGAGCCTGGTGGGCTACAGTCCATGGGGTCACAAAAAGTCAGGACATGACTAAGCGACTAATACTTTTATTTCCTTTATGTACTGTGTTCCCAGCGTTCTGAATTAGCTGAGGAAATTGAATTGTGGACTTCTGACTTTATGATCAAATTATATTAACCTGGGTTCTTTAGCTTGTAAAATGACTTGCTTTGTTTTAGAGAGGTGGGAACCAGTCAGTTTCTGATTCTTGAAATGTTGGATGGAACTGAACTGCGGATGCCTGCCATTTTCCTTTTTGCTGAGGTTCTTGAAGTTATTTTTATTTCACTCTGGAATCAAATATTTTAAATTGGCCATTTTTATTTTAATGGCCTTCCACANGTAAAATGACTTGCTTTGTTTTAGAGAGGTGGGAACCAGTCAGTTTCTGATTCTTGAAATGTTGGATGGAACTGAACTGCGGATGCCTGCCATTTTCCTTTTTGCTGAGGTTCTTGAAGTTATTTTTATTTCACTCTGGAATCAAATATTTTAAATTGGCCATTTTTATTTTAATGGCCTTCCACAATGATTGTTTTTAACAACCCAGTTTATAAAGTTCTGGACCTGGAGTTCCCTAAGAACTGCATGTTCCTTTCAATTAGGAATATACACTAGAAGCAGGTGTGTGTTCTGTGCAGTTTCAGAGCAATAAGCACAGCTGGCACCTGCATAAAAGTTAAGACTCGAGTGCTAAACCTTTTGATAGCATCAGTGATTTTTTTTTAAATACATAGAAGCAAAAGGATTAAATTCTACTTTAAAAAAAAAAAAACAAAAAAACACTAATTTCTTGTTTAAATCAATGACCTTCCCGTATGTTCAAAATGGAGCAAAAAGCCCAAACTCATCATTTCCTTTAACATTGCTTTTTTAAAAAATCAGATATTTCAAATGATAGAAACAATGGTGTGAAGTGCCCTTATCTGCTCAAACCTAAGGAAGAACATTTTTACAAAGTAGTGTTATACGGGAAATGATTAGGTTTCAGTTTGGTAGTAGTTTAAAAGTGCTACATACTATTTGAAATTATTGTTTACAGATTAGTGACATGGACTGGAAGGAGGATCCAGTTGGCCTCTGATTTCCAGATACCCTCACACATGCAGTACTTCCAAACTCAAGTCCAGCCATAAGCTATTCTGCTATCACGTCAGAGTAATCTGTATTTTTGGTATGTGATTTCTACTTTTACAGACTTGTTTTAAAATAAAACACATTTTTTATTAAAAAAAAAAAAGATTCCTGTCATAGTAAGAGGCTTGTCCATAGATCTTCCTGGACAAGCTTATCCTCAATTATGACTGATCACATGGATGAGGGACAATGCCTGTATTCTTCCTTGTTCTTCAGCCATGAACTGTATAGCATGCCAGACTTCCCTATCACCAACTCCCAGAGCTTTCTCAGACTCATGTCCATGGAGTCAGTGATGCCATCCAACCATCTTATCCTCTGTCTTCCCCTTCTCCTCCCACCTTCAATCTTTCCCAGCATCAGGGTCTTTTCCAGTGAGTCAGTTCTTCACATCAGGTGGTCAAAGTATTGGAGCTTCCACTTTAGCATCAGTCCTTCCAATGAATATTCAGGGTTGATTTCCTTTAGGATTGACTGGTTTGTTCTCCTTGCGTTCCAAGGGACTCTCAAGAGTCTTTTCCAGCACCACAGTTCAAAAGCACCAGTTCTTCAGTGCTCAGCCTTCTTTATGGTCCAACTCTCACATCCATACATGGCTATTGGAAAAACCATTGCTTTGACTGTGTGGATCTTTGTTGGCAATGTAATGCCTCTGCTTTTTAGCTTCCTAAATTCTTTTAAGTTTAAATGAGATCTGTGATCCACACCCCTTTAGTCTTTTTAAAGAGCCTTATATGTGACTGAATACTCTGACCTTTTGATCTTTCTGAGGTTAGGCAAAAGGTTGTACAATCATGCTCTGGGTTTTCTTGTCTAGAGCATACTTTCTCTTAATTTTAGTGTCTTTTGCAATCTGGATAGTCTGGAAATTTCTCAAATTCTCGAGTCCTCCTTCCTATTTATTTAACAGTTTTACCCTAAATTTATCTCATTCTTCTCACATTTCATTATAAATATCAAGAAGATCATTCAACACTTTCCCCAACTAAATATGTAAGTGTTGCTGTATTTTCAACATTTTGCTTGGAAAATCTCAGCTAAATATTCAGTTTTGTCATTTACAAAGTCTGCTTTCCACATAACAGCAAGACATCCTTCCACTAAACTTACTGCCACTTTAAGACAGGATCCCGTTTCTACTGTTTCTCACTTCATTCTTAGCTCTCATTGGCAGTAACTTTCACGTCCATATTTCCAACAGTTTATTCATAATGATTCATATATTTTCTGAAACAATTTCGATATTCATTATCACACTTCTCACCTTATTCTAAGTCTTCAGTAACAAGAGTCACTAACATCTATATTTCTTACAATCTATTCAAAGCAATCCAGGCATTTTCTGTCATGCTTCTCAACTCTTAGCTCTCATTGGCAGTAACTTTCACGTCCATATTTCCAACAGTTTATTCATAATGATTCAGATATTTTCTGAAACAATTTCGATATTCATTATCACACTTCTCACCTTATTCTAAGTCTTCAGTAACAGAGTCACTAACATCTATATTTCTTACAATCTATTCAAAGCAATCCAGGCATTTTCTGTCATGCTTCTCAAAATGGATGTATGAGAAAAGAAATGTTAGCAAATTATAAATTTTAAAAACTTACAAATATGTTAAAGTTTTCAAAACCCAGAAAACCAGCATACTATGTTTTATTAATAAACCGACTGAAAAACCTCTATGATACTTTCCCTCCTCTATTTTTTGATTACCTCATCATATTCCAAATAACTTAAAAATATAAATTTTATTAGAGAGAAGAAAAAGATAATTCTGTTATTCTTCTAACATAAATGATTATTTTTTCTTATTTTGATATGCTAGAAATATTTCTTTTTGCTTCACAATTGGTTATTGGAAATCCCATGTAAAATTTTAGAACTGTTATAAAATTTGGGTAAAATCCTTTTCAAGTATTTTCTTATCCGAATCGTAAGATTTCAAGGAACATACAGTTTTCCTCGGTATTCTCCAATCTTAAATACTATTTGAACTGTTCACAGACATTTATCAGTTTGCCACTGATTCTGTATAACAGCTCTATATTATTGTTTGTTGCTGTTGTTGCAGTTGTTAATGTCACCATTTTGTGTCCATTGAGAAGTAATGTTAAATATATTTCCCTTATGTTAATATGATTTCACTTCTTGTCATGGATTGGATAATCAAAAATACAAGGGCCTAGTCAATACAACCACCACCAGTTTAGCAATGAATGTAAATAGGAGTTTCTCACTGAAACCCACATTTTTCAGTCTATTTCAGTTTCAAGGTGGCATTTTTGTGAACCATTTTAAGAAACTGTCAAGCTTCAGGAGAACAAGATGAAACAGATATATTAAGATGTGATCTGATACTTTAGAATACATAAAATGTGTGACCTCACACATACATTCAATCTTTATAGTGGTACTTCTGCAAATACAGAAATTCTGAAAAATTATATTTTGTATGTTTCTCATGAAATATTTTTCTCTGGTCATAACTGTGTAAACTGTATCATTGAGCATAATCAGGATAGAACAGAACATTTGGCAATGAGTATGAAATCTTGTGTCTACAATCTTATACATAAGATTACTAGAAGAATTTTCCACATGCTAAATTATTGTTTAGTACATTTCAACCCTTGTTTCTCCTCTGTTACCCATAGTTTTATTCCTGGATGCCATAGAGTCTGTTCATTTGCAAATTCTGGCCTTGTCCCTGTGTGTCGCAATGCCAGATGAATCATCCCATCAGTAGTAGGAGTATAGGAAAATGACTAGCTATATAACAACTATACACAGAATTGATGCATATATTCCATTAAGCTCAATCTAATTCTAAAGGAGATCAGTCCTGGGTGTTATTTGGAAGGACTGGTGGTAAAGCTGAAACTCCAGTACTTTGGCCACCTCATGCGAAGAGTTGACTCATTGAAAAAGGCTCTGATGCTGGGAGGGAATTGGGGGCAGGAGGAGAAGGGGATGACAGAGGATGAGATGGTTGGATGGCATAACCACCTGACAGATGTGAATTTGAATAAACTCCGGCAGATGGTGATGGACAGGGAGGTCTGGCGTGCTGCAATTCATGGGGTTGCAAAGAGTCGGACACGATTGAGCAGCTGAACTGACTGAATCATGTCCTCAAATTATCTTCATTTGGATCCCCAAAATACGTGCAGCCATCCCAGCACCACTAAACAGGAGAATTATGATGAAGAGGACGTTGAAGTAATAAGAAAATGCAATTAGCTAAAATCTTATTTTGGCAAATCTTATAGAAAAATGATTCATGTAGTATATTTTCAGGACCCCTCCCAAGCCTTTGAAGGGGTCCAAAGGGCCATAAATACAGGGCAATAAAACTTTAAGGAAAATTTTCTCCTCTAAGGAAACTGAATCATCCTAGGTCTTTTGTAACTTCGTGCTAAGTCGCTTCAGTTGTGTCCGGCTCTTTGTGCCACATGGACTGCAGCCCACAAGACGCCTCTGTCCATAGGATTCTCCAGGCAAGAATATTGGAGCAGGTTGCCATTTCCTTCTCCAAAGGATCTTCCCAACCCAGGGATCGAAAATTTGTCGCTTTTATTGCCTGCATTGGCAGGAGGGATCTTTACCATTAGCACCACCTGGGAAGCCCCATTTGTTACTTGCTGCTACTGGTACTGCTGCTAAGTTGCTTTGTCGTGTCCTACTCTGTGCGACCCCAGAGACGGCAGCCCACCAGGCTCCCCTGTCCCTGGGATTTTCCAGGCAAGAACACTGTACTGGGTTGCTATTTCCTTCTCTAATGCATGAAAGTGAAAAGTGAAAGTGAAGTTGCTCAGTCGTGGCTGACTCTTTGTGACCCCATGGACTGCAGCCTACCAGGCTCCTGCATCTACAGGATTTTCCAGACAAGAGTACCGGAGTGGGGTGCCATTGCCTTAGTTGATGGCAACTCCATTAAGAAATGTGGAGTGATTTTGACTTAATTTTTTAATTCACACTCTCTGTGCTAAATTGCTAAAGTCATGTCTGACTAGTAAATCCCTCAAAGTATACTCAGATTCCAAACTATTACTGTGACTTGATTTTCCATTGACTCTCATTTGTATATTTTAATAATGTCCTAATGTAGTTCTTTTCTTTTCCTTCTCCTTACATCTACGCTCAACATGCCAATATGACTGCTATATTTAGCATTCAGTTATATCTAAACTAGATCGTGGTGCTTCTCTGCTCAGCACCCACGGCTCGGCATCTTAAGTAAAAGCCAGGATCGTTACTGTGGCCTGAGCGGCCTGGACCCCTCACTTCTTGGCCTCGTCTCCCTTTACTCTCTCCCTCTCCTTTGCTGCAACCACACTGGCCTACTTACTGCCTCACACATGTTAGGCAGTTGCACAGCTTATGATCTTAGCCCCCACAGCTCCCACTGCTTGGAATAGCTGTGTCTACACGTTCCTAGGGCTTGTCCCCTCACTTCTGTCAGGACTGTACTCAGAAGTCGCCTCACTGAGGATTTCCCTGGCCATCTTATCTACAATTTCACCCTTGTCTGCTGCCACAGATCCTTCCGATTGCTTTTCTTGCCCTCTTTATTTTTAGTAATTATCATTTTCTAAATGAACACGTGCTTTATTCATTTTTGTTTCTGTATTTTTCTCACACATAGTTTTTATCTACCACTAAAAAATGATCTCTGTGAAGCAAATGTATTTGTCCCTTTTGTTCACAGTGCCCTTCTAATGCATAGACGTGTATATAGCATAAAGCAGGTGCTCAATAAATATTTTAAATGAATATTTTTAAATAAATGACTTTTTGACTTGGAGAATACACAGTCACCTTTTGTTTATCATCCTCTTGAATTGTTCTCAAGTCCTTCAAAACAGAATTTATCATGTCAGTGTGTTACAATATTTTTGCAATGACCTACAAAGTATCGTCATCATGATATGATTGGTTTTTAAAATTTTCTTCTTTACCGTACACCTCTTGGGTCAGGGTCTGTGACACGATCATCTTTATATTCTTGGTGTATAGTTTATCAACTGTAATACAGTAAGCTTTTGAATAATATACATCAAAATAATCCTAAAATTAAGCAATCGCATTGCCTAAATACCAATAATAAATTATATTCTGAGACACAGAGGTAAGAGTTGTTCTCTCCTCTAGATAAAAACAGTTGATAGGTCAAATATTTAATTGTAAAACCTAAGTTAGACAATCCTTGGAGTTCCATATTTAGCAAGAAAGTAGCATTACAGTAACTCAGAAGTTATAATTAGAGACAAGCCCATAATGGATTATTTGATTAAACTTGCTGTTTACAAATCATGAGGCATGTAATAAAGGCCCTCTTGGGTCTAAAAGGCCTTTCAATATTTTCTTGTCAATGAAAAGGGGAGAATCACTTGAAATGTTCCAGTGTCCTATTCACTTGTGGATTACACTCTGGAGCAGCATCTCCCAAAGTGTATAAAGAAAATTACATTCATAGGATGTTGATTTGATGAAATAGGTTAAATGAAAAGAAGCAGGAAGGACCTAATAGGTGAAAGAAAGTGAAAATGATTTTTCTACCGCAGGATTTCTCCCAACCTTCATTTATTTATTTATTTTTGGCTGTGCTGGGGCTTCGTAGCTCCACGCAGGCTTTCTCTGGTTGCGGTGAGTGGGGGCCACTCTTTGTTGCAGTGCGCGGGCTTTCTCATGGCAGTAGCTGCTCTTGCTGCAGGGCACAGGCTGTAGACATGCAGGCTTCAGTAGATATGGCATGTGGGCTCAGCAGCTGTGGCTCACGGGCTCTAGAGCACAGGTTCGGTGCCCATGGCTCACGGACTTAGCTGCACAGTGGCATGGCATGTGGGATCTTTCTGACCCAGTGATAAACCTGTGTCCCCCGAGTTGGCCGGTGGATTCTTAACTACTAGACTACCAGGGAAGCCCTCTCCCAGCCTTTGATATGTGTGGTGATTCATCAAGCCCATATTCTTTAAAAGACTTTGTTTAGAGAACCCCTTTATTTGCTTTTCCTTGCACCTTTACTTTGAGATACATTTTAGAGGTATCTCCATAAACAGCAAATCCTGATGTGTCTTAACAGTTCTCAGGAAAAGAGACCCACAACAGAGACCCTGGCTTTGGGTAATGGTCTCCACAGATTGTTACCACATGCTGTGACAATGTTCCAGCTCAAATTGTCTTCATTTCACACAATGCTTTAACAATCATTCATATTTACTAGTGAGATACATATTTCATTGCTTTATTCATTCAATGATTTTTTTCCCTTTAAAAAGACCCATCAGCTGATAGTTGACAGGATCTTCTAATGCTACCTTAACGTGAGTAATTCTGAGAAACTATATTAGAGTAGTCCCCCTATGGGGGGACTACTAATGGTTCAAACTACTGTAATCATTTTGCCAACCACTATAGGTATTATTGTCAGGCCCCATGATGTGATCTAAATACTTCGCAAATATGAAACATTTTTTGTTAACCCTGTTTGGGACTATTGGCATTCTCATTATATCATTTGGCAGAGGCCACTTTTTTCCAACAGAATATTCTCCATATCTGAAATATTACACAAGACAGTATGGCAGCTGTGTGAAAAGCTGGTTGATTTCAAAGTGATCTCCAGCTTTATGACTGTCTGAGTTTCAACATAGAATGAGTGTGATTACAGCCTACATAAAATGTTACAGGCTACAGAAAGGCTGGCTCCAAATCAAATGCCAAATAATGCTATGTTGTATTGTACTTTGGAGTTGTTGAAACACTTAGAAAACACTGGGTTTGACTTAACAAGCATTTATTGAGCACTCATTGTATGAAAAATAATTTGTTCATGCTAATAATCCCTAGAGCAAAAATAGTCTCACTGTCCCACCGTTTAATCAGGAAGCATTTATGGTACACCCAGTGAGATGGTTCTTTTCCATACCATTGTAATTCTGTGTAGCTAATATTCATCCAGGCCATATAAGCAATGTGTGAAGATAATTAAATGAGTGTAATTGGAAAAAGATCAGTAATGCTGACAACCTAGTCACTCTAACTCCACATCAATTCCCCTTTTGATGATTTGAGCAAGTGATTTGACATGTGATTTGACAGAGTTGGATGCTGAGAGAGGACTTATGCAATAATTTCACGTATTAGAGATTAATTCCCAATGAATTGGGAATTGAATGATTAAAACCAAACAGAATGTAAAGAGTTTATCTAAGCCAAGACTGCCATTTCTGAGACCCAGGAGAGAAAATAAAACATCTATCTAGTGTCAGCAAGGTGAATGCTTAAATGAGTCTGGGTGTGGAGGAAGCTAGGATGTGCTCAGATGTCATGATGCAGTTCAGGGAGAGGGTCCAGGGCGAAAAACTGAATCATACCATACTTGATATTTGATAAATATCAACAAGTGGATGAAGACATGAACTCAAGACTAGGAAACCAAATCAGAAAATCCAGAAAAACATCAGCAAAAATTAATGTGGTGGCTCGAATGAGAGGAACGACCTAGGGGGAGAAAACATTAGCATTTGTTCTTTTGTTTACATTTAGAAATTAATGCAAGGAAATGTCAGGCTTCAGGGACTCCTCAGGAGGTTGAGATTCAAGACGGATACATACGAATTCTTCCTTTCTGAAAACAGCCCTCTGAGAAAAGCAGTCTCTTAAGTTTGTACCCATTCCATCATCAAAGCAGGAAAGAACTGGGGTTTGTCCAATCTGCTTCAGTTCATCTCGAGGTTTGGAAAAAGATCATTCTGGAGAGTGGAGGGCAGAAATTCCCACCCACCAGCCCTTCTCCACCTACATTTTCGTGTTTTTCCTCACTTGGGCTGTTGATCACTTTTTTATATCTTTATCTAAGAAACTGGATAGGGCAGTGGTCTGTGGTGAGGTAGAAAAATGCTTATGGAAGGAGAATAAGGATCATCTTAGGCTTCATTTCAACTGTGTGCTCTAGAGTCAAAAGAAAAATTGCATCAAGATCTATTTATGGCAGCAAAGCTTACTGTCGAAATATAGATTGTATTGCTAGCATGTATGATATTGTAAGTGTTCTCAGTAGCCAAGATTTCGTATGATCTCTGCAATAAGGGGAAGCTAAGAAGTAAAAAAGTTTATTGAATTCCTTAGTATATTATTGAGAGATATCAATACAATTCAAGAAATATTCATTGATAGCCCTAGAAGGCAAGGTAGGCATTTCCCTCCATGGTGGAGCTAAGAGTTTAGCCTAAATATATATAATTAGTAACAAGCAACTCAAGTGTTAAAAAAGAAGGCCTCTGGAGAAACTCAGTAGTCTCTTTTAAGGTGCTTAACCTAGTGTTGTGAGTTAATGACATCTTTCCTGAGTAACTAATAGTTTAAACTGAAACTTAAAAACCTGATAATCTGATGAATAAAAGAACTCATGAAATGAGTGTGATGGTATCACTACAGGTGGGGCAAGTCAGTAAGAACTATCACTCATGAACACTTGCAGTGTGTCAGACGTTTTGTGTGTCTTAGGTCATTTAATCCTGATCACAGCCTCAGAAGATGGATACTAGCATCTCCTAGGAAGAAAATCTGATGAATAAAAGAAATCATGAAATGAGTGTGATGGTATCACTACAGGTGGGGCAAGTCAGTAAGAACTATCACTCATGAACACTTGCAGTGTGTCAGACGTTTTGTGTGTCTTAGGTCATTTAATCCTGATCATAGCCTCAGAAGATGGATACTAGCATCTCCTAGGAAGACTGATGGATTTTCCCAGTGCTGAACATCTAATGATGTGAGAGACTGCTTTCACATGCAGATCTGATTTCAAAGCGCCCAGTGCCTTTTATCTCAAAGTCCTTTACTATTGCTCTGCATGTGTAAGAGCTCAGTCCCTTCAGTCATAGACAACTCTTTGCAATCTTAGGGACTGTAGACTTCCAGGCTCCTCTCTCCATGGGATTCTCCAGGCAAGAATACTTTAGTGGGTAGCGATTCTCTTCTCCAGGGGATATTCTCGACCCAGGGATTGAACCCTGGTCTCCCATGTTGCAGGCAGATTCTTTACCATCTGAGCCACCAGGGAAACACAATACATACAAGAGATAAAAGAAATTCAATGGTTTTAACTGATGCCTTTGAGGCCTGCATCGAATCCCTTAGCCACTTTTGATTTTAACTGCAGCTAGATGTCCAGCCAACAGTGCATTTCAAGCATGAATAACACACCACGTTTTACTGCCTCTGGGCTTTCCCGGACGCCATGGGAATTTTCTTACCCTTGGTGAGTTTGTGCAGGTTAATTAGAGGGTTAATACTCTCTGAAGTAACCCTTATAGAATGGAGGAGAGTAGGCTGGTGGATAAAGGCCCCAGTCTTCTCTCCTTGGAGGGATAGTTCTAGGGCACCTTCCACGATTCCTCAGAAGGCCCTGGGGTACTAAAAGCCAGCTGTTGACACAGGTAACCAGCTTATTAAGGAATGATCCATGTTTTTGTTTCTCTTTCTTACTCTTTCCACTCCATTACACTTGCTTTCTGAGATTATCTCCCAATAAAATCATCCGCATCCCAGGCCTTGTTTCAGGTTATGCTATCAGAGGAATTCAAACCAAGATAATGGCCTTAAGCATTGACTTTTTAGTAACAATTTTACACTGCATTCCTGTTGGAATCTACTTTATCTTCAGCAAAAAGTATGTTTCTTGTATTTTACCACCATATGGGAATCCTTGGATACTTTATTTAAAAAAAAAAGAGCAAAATGCTTAAAATATCAAATAAAATCTTGGGGAAATTCAACTACTGAGTAAAGTGTCATTGGAAACATCTTTTAGAGAAATTCAGTAGAAGAGTTAAAGTATCAAAGGCTAAATATTAATAGTACTAAGTATATTTATGAAGCCAAATCAAACCAGTCAATCCTAAAAGAAATTAACCTGGGTGTTCATTGGAAGGACTGATGCTGAAGCTGAAACTCCAATACTCTGGCCACCTGATGCGAAGAGCTGACTCATGGAAAAGACCCTGATGCTGGGAAATATTGAGGGCAGGAGGAGAAGGGGATGACAGAGGATGAGATGGTTGGATGGCATCACTGACTCTATAGACATGGGTTTGGGTGGACTCCGGGAGTTGGTGATGCACAGGGAGCCCTGGCGTGCTGCAGTTCATGGGGTGGCAAAGAGTCGGACACGACTGAGAGACTAAACTGAACTGATAGCCATTTTAAATGGCCACTTCTTGTCAATTGCTGCGGCCAGTGCAGCACATAGGGATCAAAAGGGGTCGACACAGAGTTTGGAAAAAGGAAACTAAAGACAGAATTAAAGTTTTAAATATGGGACTGGGGGACTCAAGACATCTAGGATCGAGAGCCCCACTGGCTGATTCCATATTGTTTTTACTGAGCTCTTGGTATGCAGAAAGTATCTGGTTTTTAGATAGCATAAGGTTCCCATGCCCTCAATCATGTCCCAGAGTTGATGTTCTTCTTTGTACTTTTATGCTGTCGCCTAGTACCAAGGGCATCACACAGCCGGGGGCAGTAGTCCTTGCATGAACATGGAAGAACAATCAGTGCATGTTGCAAGCAGCATTCTGAACTTGCACTGACCTGGCATTCCAAGGTCCACAGTATATACCTCCTTAGCTAAGCAAGGCATGATGATCCCAACTAACCAGCCCCATGAACTTTTTGTCTTGATTATACAAGGTTGCTATATCTTGCTTTTATTCTTTTCCCATGGTGTTGTTCTCATGGCTTAGCCAGAGCAACAGGCAGCTATCTATTAACCCCTGTAGTCAATGACTTTTAAATTTGTGTTTTTTCAGTCAGTGTGTTGTATAGATGGTGCCAGTGATTTATAATTTATCTGAGTAGTAAACCTCCTCATGATCTAGTTTCCTTATAAAATGCCACATGATTTTCAGAAAATAGTCTTCCAAGCTTTCTGTCACTCACATATATTTCAGGAGTAATTGCTGTAGTAAAAGGCTTGTCTTTGAAGGGTTTCTATGTTTTTCTGTCTCCTTTAAGTGTCAAATATGGGAACACAGAAAAAGCAAACATCTTGTATTGAACAATCTATCATTCATTGGATGGTGATGGATGGGGTCAGACTTGTTCAGGCAGTAAATTCACATCCATTTTCTCAGAAAGGTTTTTGACATAGTTTTGGAAAGTTCTCCCTTGATGTAAAACACTATCCCCTTCTCCTTGTTCCTCCTCTTTTTCCATTTACTCTTCCCTGTTCTACAAGGCAGTGAGATTTCAATTACCTTGAAGGCCTTTTTAAAAATCAAACACATCTGATGTATTCAGCAAAAGTCAGTGCCTTGATAATCTAGAACTTTCCAAAGAAAATAAATTATGGGTTTTCTTCTCTTAAAATTCATTAAAATGAGTTGCAAGCAAAGGTAATTATTTGTCTCACACACTGAGAAACAGGTGTATGTGCTATTTGGAGATCCAAATGAACTTGCCAATTAGTGCATTAGGTTTATGTGCAAATGTAGGCTAACTTAATTGCTGTGTCTGAGAAAATTTGGCTTTTTTTTATAAAGTGAGTTTTGGAAAATAACACTGCAGCAACGGCACCCCACCCCAGTACTCTTGCCTGGAAAATCCCATGGACGGAGGAGCCTGGTGGGCTGCAGTCTATGGGGTCGCTAACAGTCGGACAGACTGAGTGACTTCACTTTGACTTTTCTCTTTCATGCATTGGAGAAGGAAATGGCAACCCACTCCAGTATTCTTGCCTGGAGAATCCCAGGGACAGGGGAGCCTGGTGGGCTGCCCTCTATGGGGTCACACAGAGTCGGACACAACTGAAGTGACTTAGCAGTAGCAGCAGTCATTCACGAGCTATGATGATAGACTTTTAATGGGCAAGTGGAGAATGGCCACATGCTGCATCCACATCTAGACCTTTTGGGGATGCCAAATTTGCAACGTCCCATGTTCTGCCCCCTCAGTTAACACTTTGCTCTATTGCCTGTGCCATTTGGGATCATGATACTGCCTGGAACACAGAGCTTCAGAAAGACAGCTCTGACAGAGCATATATGTGGAGGTGATGGGAAATATGGAACAATATGCTTTTGCATTTTAGAAGAACTTAATAAGCCAGAAAGGGACAGGAAAGCAAGGCCTCTTATATCTGATACCATTATTGCATTTCAAGAGAATTGGCAGAAATTAAGAAACATCGTACCATTATTGCATTTCAAAAGAATTGGCAGAAATTAAGAAACATCCATCTTAAATAATCTTGCTAAAGATTAATGTTGAGATGTCTGAACATCTAAAGGAGGCTAACTTTCTGAATATTATTTTCTGATGTGTGAATTGAGATATTTTTAGGCCAGAAAGATTATTGGTTTGGCAGAGTGAATTTCCATGAAGCAAGCGAGCAATGTATAAGACAACTGATGATTTAGAATCAGCATTATGCCATGTAGGATACAGTTTTGGCAATCTATAAATAGCACCTCTTATGAAAAATGCTGGTGCTCTCATAACCCACCCACTTGTTTGAGTAGCTCTGTGCTTTGTTAAGAACAATAAGAAGTTATAAAGGTATGCAAGTGGTATCTTTGTAATGATAATAAATGGCAAGTTAGTCTTTTCCTGAAAATGTTTTATCAATTGTAAATATTGGGTTAACTCAGTGCTGTGTAGCTTTTGTAGCAAATGATTTGAAATAATTGTTTTTTAAATGTGATTTTTGACAATATCAGTATTCTTAGGACAGTAGTCATAAAAGTTTAGAAGGACAGAATGTATTAGCAGAAGTTAGTGTTATCTAGTTCCTACTATTTAGGAAAGTTTAGAGTCTGGCACACCTGCAAGCTGTTACTTGGCCTGTACACAAAACAGTCAATTGATATTTTAGAAAGATATACTACTTAATAGGCAGACTGTTTTTTCATTCAAAAAATACTACTTAGACATCTTTTTTTTTACTATATCTTGGGAGAAATAAAATTAAATTCAAATTTATAATTGGTTCTACCATACCTCAGAAAGCATCAAAACTAGTTGTTAGATGAAACATATTTACATGAATTAAATGGCAATGAAAAAGTCACGAATACATGGGAAATAGTTACTTTATATGCTATTAATATTTTTTCAGAGCAGCTTTTTCCTCAGCTTCTCATACCTTCTTGACTGAAACAATGATGACCTCTCTCTATTCTCACCCTTTTTGATATTTCTTAATAAAGAAAAGAAGGCGTTTGCTCTAGTGTTAATGACTTGACTGCTGGACTTCTTTGGTCCAATTAACTGCACATAGAAGGAGAAGAGCTTAGATGCTGTTATAATAAGACACCTAATATAAATCTCTCCGGTTTAACATCACTAATGAATATATTTTTGTTTTCTCTTTCTAATATTATCTCTGAATCCTCTTTTTCCACATGTATGCTTTTCCTTGTTTACAGCTAAGTCCATGTTTCATATAAAGGAAATGTTTGTTGGGAAGCTAAAAGAGCAGCAGGTAAAACTTACAGTGGGTTTTAAGTTTGATATCAATGAGAGACTTCATTAAAGCTAATGGGCCAGAATTAAATAGCCATTCAGTCTATATTAAAACTGTGTAAGATCTGAATGTTTCTAACATTTATTTACCATATTTTAGAGTCAAAAGTAAGCATCTTTGAGAGGTATAACTGTGTTCTGCTGGTATAGTAGTCCATTCTGTTAATCATAGGCTTCCAGCTGCTTCTTAAGGAGATACAACCATAATTCAGAGAAAAATAGACTAAGAAACCAAGACTATTAGTGGCATTCAATAAGAGTTAGAGGGAAAAGAATATGAGCCACAAAAGGATTTTTTACCAAGCTGCACTGTAGTATGCTGTGATTGTGGGCAGACACAAATTGAGATTCAACCTTACATTCAAAATTTACCAACTGTTAAAATTGGCAACTTTATGATGGAAAAAAGAGAGACTTATAAAAAAAGTATAGTAGTCCATTCTGTTAATCATAGGCTTCCAGCTGCTTCTTAAGGAGATACAACCATAATTCAGAGAAAAATAGACTAAGAAACCAAGACTGTTAGTGGCAAACAATAAGAGTTAGAGGGAAAAGAATATGAGCCACAAAAGGATTTTTTGCCAAGCTCCACTGTAGTATGCTGTGATTGTGGGCAGACACAAATTGAGATTCAACATTACATTCAAAATTTACCAACTGTTAAAATTGGCAACTTTATGATGGAAAAAAGAGAGACTTATAAAAAAGGTCTTTCAACTCTGAATAAAAGTATTTCTAAGATTGATATATGTGGCTTTTTAACCATTTCTGGATAAAAATATTTTTCATGCAAGTTCTTTAACTTAGAAATTATGTAATTATTCAAATGTTAAAAATTGACTTTTTATCTAATACTATCTGGATATTTTAGCATGAAATCACAAACAAGTTAGACTTATCACCTAGCCAATGCCAGCTATGTTTTAGATATGTACATAAATAGACAAGCAAATAGAACTCTAGTAGACAGGTAGAAAGGTGTCTACTCTCCTAAAATATGCTGGAATAATCTGTCTCTCATCCTGTAGGAGAAAGTCTCTTCATGAGAAGTATCCAAAGTATTTAGTGCTTAATTGAAGGACTTGGAAGAACTCACTGAGCATAAGTATTTGGTGCACAATTAATAGGTTAGCCTTGAACAGGTTCTATGAGATATAGACAGTCAGTCACGGGGAAATTTCTGCCTTTCATGATGATGTTTAGTGGAATTTTGATTAGAAACAATTTTACCTGAAATGAGAAGCTAAACACACAGCAGATTAAATCATACAGTACACATTTATTGCCAAGGTAGTTTTTAAAGGTATCAAATAAAAGCACCTAGATTCATTTGTCTTGTTTGTGCCCTCCAAGAGTCTGTTTCCCAGTCCTGTGTAAGTTCTGGTGGCTCTATGGTGGGGTTAATGGTGACCTCCTCCAAGAGGTCTGATGCCATACCCACGTCTGCAGCACCCAGAGCCCCTTCCCCTGCAGGAGTCCACTGCTGACCTGCACCTCCTCAGGAGACACTCACAGTCTTGTCTCCGTCTCTGTGGGGTCTCTGGGTCCTGGTGCACACAAGGCATTTCTTGAGGCCTCTGAACATCTCTGGCAGGTATGGGGTTTTATTTTAAATGTGATTTTGCCCCTCCTATTATCTTGCTGTGGCTTCTCTGCGCTTGGACGCAGGGTATCTCCTCACAGTAGCTCCAGCACCACACAGCCATTGCTCCAGCACCATACAGCTGCTGCTCCAGTGCCTACAGTCTTGATGGGGCTCTTGGACCTAGGAGAAAGGAGCAGTGACCCTGCAAGAGACTGACCCAGACTTTCCTGAGACGGTCCAGGAGTCTCAGGGGGGTGGGGNTCAGGAAGCTTCCATAAGCCTCATATCATTCTCCATCAGAGGGAAGACAGACTGACAACCACAATCACAGAAAACTAATCAATCTGATCACAAATATTGTTTAATTCAGTGAAACTATGAATCATGCTGTGTAGGGCCACCCAAGATGGACAGGTCATGGTGGAGAGTTCTGACAAAACGTAGTCCACCGGAGAAGGGAATGGCAAACCACTTCAGTATTTTTGCCTTGAGAACCCCATGAACAGCATGAAAAGGCAAAAAGATAGGACACTGAAAGATGAATCCCCCAGATCGGTAGGTGCCCAGTATGCTACTGGAAATCAGTGGAGAAATAACTCCAGAAAGAATTAAGAGATGGAACCAAAGCAAAAACAACACCTAGTTGTGGATGTGACTGGTGATGGAAGTAAAGACTGATGCTGTAAAGAGCAATATTGCATAGGAACCTGGAATGTTAGGTCCATGAATCAAGGCAAATTGGAAGTGGTCAAACAGGAGATGGCAAGAGTGAACACTGACATTTTAGGAATCAGCAAACTCAAATGGACTGGAATGGGTGAATTTAAGTCAGATGACCGTTATATCCACTACTGTGGGCAAAAATGCCTTAGAAGAAGTGAAGTAGCCATCATAGTGAACAAAAGAGTCTGAAATGCAGTACTTGGTAACACCCAAAAAAGATGTCCTTTCCATTATAGGGGATTGGAATGCAAAAGTAGGAAGTCAAGAAATACCTGGAGTAATGGGAAAATATGGCCTTAGAAAACACAGTGAAGCAGGGCAAAGGCTAACAGTTTTGCCAAGAGAATGCACTGGTCATGGCAAACACCCTCTTGCAATAACACAAGAGAAGACTTTTCACATGGACATCACCAGATGGTCAACACTGGTGATGACTGAAATACTGAAATCAGATTTATTAAAACACAGTGAAGCAGGGCAAAGGCTAACAGTTTTGCCAAGAGAATGCACTGGTCATGGCAAACACCCTCTTGCAATAACACAAGAGAAGACTTTTCACATGGACATCACCAGATGGTCAACACTGGTGATGACTGAAATACTGAAATCAGATTTATTATATTCTTTACAGCCAAAGATGGAGAAGCTCTATACAATCAGCAAAAACAAGACCGGGAGCTGACTGTGGCCCAGATCATGAACTCCTTATTGCCAAAATCAGACTTAAATTGAAGAAAGTAGGAAAAACCATTAGACCATTCAGGTATGACATTAATCAAATCTCTCATGATGTAGAGTAGAAGTGACAAATAGATTCACGGGATTAGATTTGATAGAGTACGCGAAGAACTATGGATCGAGGTTTGTGATGTTATACAGGAGGCAGTGATTAAGATCATCCCCAAGAAAAAGAATTGCAAAAAGGCAAAATGGTTGTCTGAGGAGGCCTTACAAATAGCTGTGAAAAGAAAAGAAGCAAAAGGCAAAGGAGAAAAGGAAAGATATACCCATTTGAATGCAGAGTTCCCAAGAATAGCAAGGAGAGATAAGATGGCCTTCCTTAGTGACCAATGCAAAGAAATGGAGGAAAACAATAGAATGGGAGAGACTAGTGATCTCTTCAAGAAAATTAGAGATACCAAGAGAACACTTCATGCAAAGATGGGCACAATAAAGGGTGGAAATGGTGTGGACCTTACAGAAGTAGAGGATATTAAGAAGAGGTGGCAAGAATCCACAGAAGATCTATACAAAAAAGATCTTCATGACCCAGATAATCATGATGGTGTGATCACTCACCTAGAGCTAGACATCCTGGAATGTGAAGTCAAGTAGGCATTAGGAAGCATCACTATGAACAAAGCTAGTGGAGGTGATGGAATTCCAGTTGAGCTATTTCAAATCCTGAAAGATGATGCTGTGAAAGTGCTGCACTCAATATGCCAGCAAATTTGGAAAACTCAGCAGTGGCCACAGGACTGGAAAAGGTCAGTTTTCATTCCAATCCCAAAGAAAGGCAATGCCAAAGAATGNGGAAGCATCACTATGAACAAAGCTAGTGGAGGTGATGGAATTCCAGTTGAGCTATTTCAAATCCTGAAAGATGATGCTGTGAAAGTGCTGCACTCAATATGCCAGCAAATTTGGAAAACTCAGCAGTGGCCACAGGACTGGAAAAGGTCAGTTTTCATTCCAATCCCAAAAAAAGGCAATGCCAAAGAATGCTCAGACTACCACACAATTGCACTCATCTCACACATTAACAAAGTAATGCTCCAAAATCTCCAAGTCAGGCTACTACTGTATGTGAACCATGAATTTCTAGATGTTCATGCTGGATTTAGAAAAGGCAGAGGCACCAGAGATCAAATTGCCAACAGCCATGGGATCACTGAAAAACCAAGAGTTCCAGAAAAACATCTACTTCTGCTTTATTGACTATGCCCAAACCTTTGACTGTGTGGATCAAAACCAAATGTGGAAAATTCTTAAAGAGATGGGAATACAGACCACCTAACCTTCCTTCTGAGAAATCTGTATGGAGGTCAAGAAGCAACATTTAGAAGTGGACATGGAACAACAGACTGGTTCCATACAGGGCAAAGAGTACATCAAGGCTGTTTATTGTCACCCTGCTTATTTAACTTATATGCAGAGTACATTATGAGTAATGCTGGACTGGATGAAGCACCAGCTGGAATCAAGATTGTTGGTAGAAATATCAATAACTTCTGATATGCAGATGACACCACCCTTATGGCAGAAAGTGAAGAAGAACTAAAGCATCTCTTGATGAAACTGAAAGAGGAGAGTGAAAAAGTTGGCTTAAAACTTAACATTCAGGAAACTAAGATCATAGCACCTGGTCCCATCACTTCATGGAAAAAATAGATGGGGAAACAGTGACAGACTTTATATTTTGGGCTCCAACATCACTGTAGATGGTGCCTGCGGCCATGAATTAAAAGACGCTTGCTCCTTGAAAGATAAGTTATGACCAACCTAAAAAGCATATTGAAAAGCAGAGACATTACGTTGCCAACTAAGGTCCAATTTAGTCAGAGCCATGGTTTTTTTCAGTATGCACATGTGGAAGTGAGAGTTGGATTATAAAGAAAGCTGAGCACTGAAGAATTGATGCTTTTGAACTGTGGTGTTGAAGAAGACTGTTGAGAGTCCCTTGGACTGCAAGGAGATCCAACCAGTCCATCCTAAAGGAGATCAGTCCTGGGTGTTCATTGGAAGGACCGATGTTGAAGCTGAAACTTCATTACTTTGGCAACCAGATGTGAAGAATTGACTTTGGAAAAGACCCTGATGCTGGGAAAGACTGAAGGCAGGAGGAGAAGGGGAAGACAGAGGATGAGATGGTTGGGTGGCATCGCTGACCCAATGGGCATGAGTTTGGGTAGGCTCCGGGACTAGATGATGGACAGGAAAGCCTGGAGTGCTGCAGTCCATGGGTTCTCAGAGTCCGACCTGACAGAGCAACTGAACTCAATTCGGATATTCATTGGTTTTCTCTGGAAGCTATACATTTGCTGTGCAAAAATATGAATGAGTAACCAATTAGAGGCAATCTAAGCTATCAAAATAAGAAAATTTTGTTAAACATTTAATAAAAAATGCATCTATGTGAAAGCGAATTGCACTGATTTTTCATATATAAGATATAAGGTCTCTCTTATTTTTAAAATTAATTTTTATTGAAGTATAGTTAAAATGTCCTGTTAGTTTCTACTGTACATCAAAGTAAATCAGCTATACATATATATATATTCCCTTTTCTAAGAAAAATTTTCTTCCCATTTAGTTCAACACAGAACACTGAGCTTTAAAAGCAGCAACTTAAATTGATGGAAATAACAATGCTTCTTTTTCTCACACTATTTCCATATATCCTCATACATTCATTAGCATTCTTTGTAAGCTTTGGTGAGTCCTTTAATTTTTCTGTACTCCATTTCTTTTGTACAAACGAGAGACCACTCTGACTCACAAAACATGTGATTGTTTTCCCTTCAAGATCTCTTGGAGAGAAATTTTATAATCACTTTCAATAAAAATTTCACTGTTTTAATCACCCTTAAGCAAGGTATATATATTTTCATCTTTGCATCTAGTATTTTAAAAATCTGTGTAATAGGTTAAACTGTTTTCCTTTAACTCTGAGCTTTAAGGGTCTAGGAAAGGTCTAGGAAATAGCAGCAGAATCCCCTTGAAATTACTCTTCAAGTTCTAGAAGACAGTTCTGCTTTCCCTCAGGTGAAATGCTTCTGTGTGCTGACATTTATATGAAGTAGCTCTCTGTTGTTTCAGTAGATACTAAATAATTCATTCAAGTGGTGCCTCTGGTTCTGAAAAAAATGTTTCTTTAATACAACCCCTGCTTTTCCTCAGGAGCAGTTATCATATTTTAAAAAAGTGAAAAAGGGGGTATAATGAAAAAAAGCTGAGGCGGTATTTGTCCTCAAATTTAGGTGTATGCAATCATAAATCATTTTACTTTCTCATTCTGTAACCTCACTTAGAGATGTTTTTCTCATTAATGAGGGAACTCACTTAAATTGCTATATATGTTACTTGGAACCTTTGTAAATTAGTTAGTTTACTTTAACATTAACATAGACTTCCTTAGGTCTAAGTACGGCTTCAGACGGACACTTAAGTGACCTTCATTAAATCTTTTCATATTTAGTGGCTTGTGTTTTCATAGCTTTAGTAAAGTATAAACTGTGAAGCTACATGTGTACGTGTCTTTGAGAGTGGTCTTGCATACAAAAATTGCTAACTAGAAATTAATTTTGGCTTAAGAAATTTACCTTCAGTTACTAAAGTTCTAAACAAAAAACTAATTCTTAACCTTAGTTTGGACAAAATTTTTTATTAAAAACTTTTAAAAATTGAAACGTATTTGATTTATAATGTGTTAGTTTCAGGTGTACAGCAAAGCTATTTAGTTATACATAGATACATATATATATACTTTTTCAGATTTTTTTCCATTATAGGTTATTATAAGATATTAAATATAGTTCCCTGTGCTGTACAGTAGGTCCTTGTTGTTTATTTTATATACAGTAGTATGTATCTGTTAGTCCAAAACTCCTAAAGCATCTTTATCCCTCTCTCTCTTCTCTTTCTCCTTTGGAAACCATAAGCTTGTTCTGTGTCTGTGATAGGAATATATGTTATTTCAACCAATGTTGGGAGTACCTCCAATATAATTTGGGGGGTAACCTTCCCACTTTCTGGAGATAATGCAGATTCAAGGACAAAGACTGGATTCTTATTAAAATTATTCTATAATTTCTAGATGCAAGTTGTCACATATGTGCATTCAAGTTGCAGATTAATTACCTAATTCTTCTGTCTACTCATAGGTTCATATATATTGCTCCCATGATTTATTTTTTTTTCAAACCTTAAAATTATGAATGTATTTTCCAGAAAACTTATAGACATTTGCCCTTGTTGAAATCTTTATTATTGCTTCTTGAATCATACTGATTTATAGGTTTTATAGTAATAAATGATTAAATTTTAGATACCTTTAATTGTTCCAAATGATTATTTTGTTATACTTTGAAAGTCATCCAAATGACATAAATGAAAAAAATTTAGCAATGTTTTCAACATTAATACTCGACTCACTTAAAAATTGATTGTGCTTGTAGTATGCAAAAGACCATTTCCAGGAATTTGGAAAAATAAACAGTTCATCATGAACTGGCCTTTTAGAGAGCTAAAATTAAAGAGAAAATAAACATTTTAAAGTAGAATTCAAGTACAATGAAATACCAGGTGTTTCCACAGATATAAAAATACTAATGAAGTGTTTTGAAAGGAGCATTTTATATAATTGACTAGGAAAAACTAGACTGGCATCTTAGAGACAGAAATTTATGGCTGAGTTTTGAAGAACTGACAGATAAGAGGGAGAGAGGTGGATGTTATGAAAAACTTTAAAGTAGAAGATATTTAACAAAGCCAAAAATGTTGAAGATCACTAGCTGTATTTTGGGAATAACTGTATAGAGAAGACGGGATGAGAGTGAAGTAATATTAATGAAGCATGTATATCCTTCCACTGAAAATAACTTTGAATGCCAGAAAAGAGTCAGAGCTTCATTCTATATTCATAAGGAACATAACTCTGATAATCATGCACTGGGTAGATTTGAGAGTATTATGTAATAAAAAACTAGGAGCTTAGAAAAGAAGACAGTGGTGAAAAGTATATGGTGAGGGAGCTAGTCATATAGAACTTGCATCTGACTGGTGATTTTGCAAGGTGTTAACTGGTGAAAGAAAAGAGAGATCTGATTATTAAGATTCAAAAAAGTATGAACATGTACATCAACTTGTGCATGCTCATTCACTCAGTTGTGTCCCACTCTTTGTGACCTCATAGACTGCAACCTGCCAGGGTCCTCTGTCCATGGGATTGTTGTTTTTCAGTTGCCCAGTCATGTCTGACTCTTTGCAATCCCATGGACTGTGCACGCCAGGCCCCTCTGTCCCTCACCATCTCCCCAGTTTGCTCAAGTTCATGTCCATTGCATCGGTGATGCCATCCAGCCATCTCATCCTCTGATGCCCTCTTCTCTTTCTGCCTTCAATCTTTCCCAGCATCAGGGACTTTTCCAGTGAGTCAGCTGCTCACATCAAATGATCAAAATACTGGAGTTTCAACTTCAGCATCAGTCCTTCNCATCGGTGATGCCATCCAGCCATCTCATCCTCTGATGCCCTCTTCTCTTTCTGCCTTCAATCTTTCCCAGCATCAGGGACTTTTCCAGTGAGTCAGCTGCTCACATCAAATGATCAAAATACTGGAGTTTCAACTTCAGCATCAGTCCTTCCAATGAGTATTCAGGGTTGATTTCCCTTAAGATAGATTGGTTTGATCTCCTTGCTCTCCAAGGCATTATCAGGAGTCTTCTCCAGCACCATAATTTGAAGGCATCAGTTCTTCAGCCCTCTGCTTTCTTTATGGTCCAAGTCTCACAACTGTACATCACTACTAGGGGAGACCATAGCATTGACTCTATGGACCTTTGTTGGCAGAGTAATGTCTTTCATTTTCAACACACTGTCTAGGTTTGTCATAGCTTTCCTTCAAAGAAGCAAACATCTTCTGATTTCATGACTGCAGTCACCATCCACAGTGATTTTAGAGCCCAAGAAGAAGTCTGTCACTGTTTCCCACTTTTCCCTATTTGCCAAGTAATGGGGCTGGATGCCATGATCTTAGTTGTTTTAATATTTAGTTTTAAGCTGGCTCTTTCACTCTCCTCTTTCACCCTCATCAAGAGGCTCTTTAGTTCCTCTTCACTTTCTTCCATTAGAGTGGTATCATCCGCATATCTGAGGTTATGGACATTTCTCCTGCTTATCTTGATTCCAGCTTGTAACTCATCCAGTCTGGCATTTCTCATGATGTGCTCAGCATATAGATTAAACAAACGGGGTGACAGCAGACAGCCCTATCGTACTCCTTTCTCAATCTTGAACCAATCAGTTGTTCCATAGAGGGTCCTAACTGTTGCTTCTGTGACCTGCATACAGGTTTCTCAGGAGACAGGTAAGATGGTCTGGTATTCCCATCTCTTTAAGAGGTTTCCACAGTTTGTTATCATTTACACAGTCAAAGGCTTTTAGTTTTAATCAATGGAACAGAGATAGATGGTTTTTTGGAATTCCCTAGCTTTCTCTATGATCCAGTGAATGTTGGCAATTTGATCTTGGGTTCCTCTTCTTTTTCTAAATCCAGCTTGGACATCTGGAAATTCTGTTTGCATGATGCTGAAGTCTAACATGCAAGATTTTAAGCATGACCTTCCTAGCATGGGAGATGAGTGCAAATGTCCAGTGGTTAGCACACTCTTTAGTACTACCCTTTTTGGGGTCTGGGATGAGAATTGACCTTTTCCAGTCCTGTTGCCACTTCTGGGTCTTCTAGATTTGCTGACATATTGGGTGCATCACCTTGATAGCATCATCCTTTAGGATTTTGAATAGTTCTATTGGAATTCCATTGCATCCACTAGCTTTATTAATAGCGGTACTTCCCAGTAGTCCATGGGGATATCCCAACACTGGAGTGGGCAACAATTCCCTTTTCCAGGGTATCTTCCCAATCCAGGGATCAAACACATGTCTCCTGCATTGCAGGCAGATTCTTTACCATCTGAGCCACCAGGAAGGCCCTACATCAACTCTACCTCAATATAAACAAGAGGAAGAAGGAAAGAGAGAAGGATGAGCAGAGCAGGAGGAATCAGGGAGAGAGTCTGTGAAAAAGCAACCAGATTTGAAGAAAGATCACCATGATTCAGAAAATCCTAGAGAAAAGGGAAATATGGGTGGTGACTAAATGTATCTGATGATGTAGAGGTGAGATAATACTTTTAGGAATGTATGATCAGAGCTCAACTTCATGAGTGGAAAAGAGAAGAGAAATAGAATCAGCAGAAGATACAAAAGACTTGTCAGTAAGTTTTGTGTTAAAGGAAAATGAAAGGGAATGCATAAGAATTTGAGCAGGGTCAGTAACTGGGTGAAAATGGGGAAGGTGAGAATATTAGGAGGTAATACCCAAGAACCCAATGAAAAGGGAATGATTGAACACAAAGAGGGAAATACAAACACATCTAGGAGTTGACAAGGCAGAATAAACATCTAGATAGAGGCTGTGTTAGAGTGGAGATGGGGATGGAGGGAGAGTCTGAGGCAGGACATCTAATGTCTCCTGAGCCTGGAGGAGAGGAATAAAGGGTTGATTCACATTTCCAGATTTTGAGGTAAAGGGAAGAAGAAAATTTTAGAGATTTATTAGTTGTGTTCAGTGCTGTGAATGATTAGTCAGAAATGATTAGTTAGCAGGGCATAGGTGGGGATCCTTTTCCTTTCCATGCCTTCAGTAATAACTTTTCTGTTTCAACATATTCAAGAAGTAAAAAAAAAATGCAATGCTACATTTTATAGTTGCTTATCATCATTGATTTTTATGGCACCTCTGGTAGGAAATAATCAGGCAGATACATCCTAATGCTTAAAATTGAATTCATTTTAAAACTCAAAATGTTATTGTTGTATCCATTTTAAACAATTTTATTTTGCATTTTGAGATTTCATTATATGTTGGTAGAAATAGTGAAATTTGTTAAAATGACTTTGATGGGGAAGTTTAAGTATCTATGTGTTAATAATTATAGAAATCAACTCATCAATAGCAAAATAGTCTTTTCACAAAAGATATAATGCAAATGAAAATTCAGCTTCAGTGGTTAGAAATATGGAAAGTAATTTTTTTATCTACTGGCAGAGATATTTTTTTAAAAAAGTAACAGTGCTCAGTTTTGGTGAGAATGGAGTGTAAAATAGTATCTCCTGGGACAGGGCATTAACAAAGCTCCAGGACTTTTTGTATGTAAGTTCATCTGACTTGAGTTTGAAAGTTCTACTTGTCCTTTTTATCTTACCTGAAAATGGAATAATATGTGCAATAGACATTTTGAATAATGAGTAGCATTTTACTACTTATATTATGTTACTTATTATTATTACTAATATCCTTAGTAACAATTTTATGGAGTAAGTTTTTCCATTGCTAGATACACAATTAGGGAAAATTCAGATGTGAAACACAAAGGGAAGCCATTTTTTCCCCCAAGCTTTAATCCAACCTGAAAATTGACATATAATGTTCAAACATATTTATATCCTCTGACTGAAGTAACTGAATCAAATCCATTTGAAGATATTTAAAGGAAACTTTAGGCTTGAGCTTCAGTTTCTGTTCCATCTTTACAGTCTTGAGAAGATTGGTGGGGGTGGCAGTTTAGCCTCTGAGTCGTGTTTGACTCTTGCGGCCCCATGGACTGCAGCTTGCCAGGCTCCTCTGTCCATGAGATTCTCCAGGCAAGCATACTGAGTGGGTGCCATTCCCTTCTCCAGGGGATCTTCCTGACCCAGGAATCAAACTCGGTGTCCTGCATTGCAGGCAGATTCTTTACCAACTGAGCTACAAGGGAAGCCTTCTCGAGAAGATTAGGTCATAGGAATGCAAAACATCCTTTAGAAAAATCTTTAACTTATGGCTTAAAAATTTTCTCATGAATGCAAGGACTTTTAATTATTTTATCCCTACCATGATAATAGACGGAATGGTGGAATTTGTATACTACTGGCACCAAGTGAGGAACTGAGAAAGTAAAAATCAGCTTTACTATTGAGCTGGAGTAATACATATAGATGAAGGCAGCTGCAAAGTTAGTATGAAACAATTTCCGCCCAAGATATGCTACAGATACTGTATCATAGCCACTTCTTTAACGGCCATTACTCTTATTCACTGAGAATTATAGTTCTCCAAAATCTTAAGCTGCTAGAAACTTTGCTGTTTGAAATGATATCAATATGAGAAACACACTTCATTCTTGCCCGGAGTCTCTAAGTCATTTTGATGTTAAGAAACAGCTTTGATGTACAACCCAAATGCATAGTTTCTTCAGATAGGGAGTTTCTGGATACAACATGCTACATTTACNTGATATCAATATGAGAAACACACTTCATTCTTGCCCGGAGTCTCTAAGTCATTTTGATGTTAAGAAACAGCTTTGATGTACAACCCAAATGCATAGTTTCTTCAGATAGGGAGTTTCTGGATACAACATGCTACATTTACGTTGACTTCGTATTTCATAAGAAATAGGGCCATGGGTCCACTTTCTCTGATAATTTTTGTATTTTTCCATTCATTTGATTTGTTGAATTGTTGGAATTGTACATAACATTCTCATGCTATACTTTTTACGTCAGTAGGATTTATATTGAGGTTTTATCTTTCTAATTTATTGATTTCTATGCTTAGCTTTACTATCTTCTTTCTAACTTGGGTTTAATTTGCTCTTTACTTATTAGTTTCTTAAGGCGGTTATGTAGATCTTTGACTTGTGAGCATTATTCATTTTTTCAATATTAACATTGAATCTTACAAATTTAACTCTGAAGACTGCTTTGGCTTCATTCCAAAAATCTTGCGTTTTTATACTTATGTTTTTGTGTTTATATTTTTATACATTTTATGACTTCAATTCTTTTATATAGTTTTATGTTATGGCTCAAAATATGGTCAATACTGCTGACTGTTCATGTGTACTTTAAAAGAAAGCTTACTGTGTTTTGCTTGATAAATATGCTTTACTGGTATGTTCTGTAAATATCAGTAAGAATAAGTTGGTTAACGTAGTGTTGTTTAGTTATTCCATATCCTGATTTTCTGTCTACTACTATCAGTCATAGAGAGACGTGTTGAAATCTTCAACTGTAAGTTTTTATTTATTGCAGTCTATCCATTTTTTGCTTAATGCATTTTGAAGCTCTGATATTGACTGCATACACATTTAATATTTCCATGTCTTCTTAATGAATTCACTCTGTAATCATTAACTAATTTCCTTAATTATCCCTGTTAATATTCTTTGCTTTCAAATCTATTTTGTTCAATACTAAAATAATAATTTCAGCTTCCTTTTATTTAGTGTTAGTCTGGTATATCTTTTTCCATCAATTTTTCTTTCATTCACTTTATAGTTAAAATGAGTTACTTATATAATACAAGAGTTGAGTTTTGCTTTCCCTTGATCAACAATTGTCATTTTTTGGAGCATTTGGATCATTTATATTTAATGTAATTATTGATGTGATTGGGTTTCCTGTTTTGATTTTAATATTTCATGTTACATTTTATATCTATCATTTAATAACTCTGGTTTTAGAGCTCGTTCTAAAGTTTACTATTTTTTAACTTATAACAGTCTACTTTGAGATAATATAATACAACTTTGTATAAAGACATTACAACAATATCCTATTCCTCTCCTCACACTTGTGCTTTAGCTGTCATATATATATATTTTTTACATGTTACAAACTACATAATTCACTGTTTTTATTTTTGCTTCGTCAGTTATCTTTTAAATAATTTAAACATCAAAAAAATATTTACACCTACTAACACATTTACAGTATCCTGTATTTTCCATTTCCTTAGATAAATCCAAATTTTCATTTTCTTCTGCCTTAAACAGTTTTTTAGAAGATATATGGCAGTGCAAGTCTTCTGGAAACAAATATTTTCAGCTTACTTTATTTTGGCCTGAAAAAATTATTTTTTCAGGCTCATTTTGAAAGATTTTTTTTCTCTGAATATAAAACTCTGAGTAAACATGTTTATTAACAAAATTTAGCACATTAAAGGTAGCATTTATTTCCTTTTAGTTTGAATTGTTTCTAATGAGAAACCTGTAATAATGCTTATCTTTGTTCTATGTAATATCTTTTCCCTGTCTACTTTGAGGAGTTTTTTCCTTCAACTTTAGTTTTTAGCAAGCTGATTATGGTGAACCTTGGTGGCTCAGGGGGTAAAGCGTCTGTCTACAATGTGGGTTCGATCCCTGGGTCAAGAAGATTCCCCTGGAGAAGGAAATGGCAGTCCACTCCAGTACTATTGCCTGGAAAATCCCATGGACAGAGGAGCCTGGTAGGCTACAGTTCATGGGGTCGCAAAAAGTTGTACACAGCTGAGCGANCCTTGGTGGCTCAGGGGGTAAAGCGTCTGTCTACAATGTGGGTTCGATCCCTGGGTCAAGAAGATTCCCCTGGAGAAGGAAATGGCAGTCCACTCCAGTACTATTGCCTGGAAAATCCCATGGACAGAGGAGCCTGGTAGGCTACAGTTCATGGGGTCGCAAAAAGTTGTACACAGCTGAGCGACTTTGCTTGTTATATTTTGTTTATCCTGCTTTGGAATCTGTGGGCTTCTAATTTTCAAACTTTAGGTATTTGGGGCTTAATTTCTTCATTTTTATCTGCCTTCCATTCCTCCAGGACTCAAACTGTACATATGCTGACTGCTTTGATATTGTCCATTTAGTCTGTTTTTTTCTTGTTTCAGTCTTTTTCCTTCCCATATTTCATTTTGTACAGTTTCTTCTTTTTTTTTTTTATTAAATCCTGTATGTGAGACAGCAAAAGAGACACAGATGTATAGAACAGCATTTTGTACAGTTTCTATTTCTACTGCTCCATTGATTTTTCCCCATATCTTTCAATCTGTTATTAAACTCATCCAATGTATTGTCATCTCAAATACTGAATTTTTAAACTTTTATATTTTACATTTCAGTTCAGTTCAGTTGCTCAGTCATGTCTGACTCTTTGTGACCCCACGGACTGCAGCACGCCAGGCTTCCCTGTCCATCACCAACTCCCGGAGTTTACTCAAACTCATGTTCATGGAGTCAGTGTTGCCATCCAACCATTTCATCCTCTGTCGTCCCCTTCTTCTCCCGCCTTGAATCTTTCCCAGCATTCTCATCATTCAGTTCAGGTCAGTCCAGTTGCTCGGTCGTGTCAGACACTTTGCGACCCCATGAATCGCAGCATGCCATGCCTCCCTGTCCATCACCATCTCCCGGAGTTCACTCAATCTCACGTCCATGGTATGGTTGGTCATTTCTATACTACACTCTTAAACATGTGAAGACTATATGTATTGTTTTGATATCCTTACCTGCCAATACTATCTCCTCAGTCATTCGTGTCTGTTTCTACTGCCTGACTTATCTCCTGGTTATGAATTATTATTTTCTGCTTCCTTGCATGTTTCAAAATAACTGATCAGATCCAAGGCACTGGAACTTTTGGGCTGTGTGTTAGAGCTTTTGTTATGTGGGATATTGTTCTGGTATTGAGTTACTTGGGTCAGTGTCAGTTGTGGTCTGCTCTGAAGACTCCATTCTTGGTCTGTGATGTCATTAAACCACACTATAAATAAATAGCCTGTGAACTTAATCTGATAGCATGTCTTGTGAAGCCTCACTATTCTGGCTTGTAAAAATAAACTATTCCCAGCTTTGTGTGAACTTTCGGAATTTTTATGTCTCCTCGTTTTGATTGTTGTTTCTCAGATTATATAGTTTCCACTTAGGAATGTGCAGGTTTGTGTTCAGCTAAAGATGTGAGGGGACTGAAAATTTCCAGAGCACTCTCTATGCAACCAGCTCCCTTTTCTTTGGTGCTCTGTACCATATATTCGGAATAATCTGATCTCTCAAAATCTAATCCTTGTCCCCTCTGCTCAATGAGACCTCAGGCTCAATGGTACTTTTCCTCCTCTCTTTGCTGAAGATTGGAAAATAGCTCTGGGCAATAAACTGGTGTAATTTTAGGTCCTTTTCTTTCTCACAAGGAGCACAGTCCTTAACTGCTTGTTGTCTAATGTTTGAAAATCTTTTAAAAAATATATTTGTCTAGTTGTCTAATATAGGACTATAAATCTAATTTCTGTTCCTCCAACTTGGCTGGAAGCAAAAGTCCTCTAACATTCATTTCAATTCAGCTACTAACTTGCATTTTTCTTTAATCCTTCTTACATCATCATTTGCCACTTAAAATTTTCTCTGATAGGTAATTCATAGTCTATTCAATTCTTTGAGTTTCTTCTTATTTTTAATTAAAGCCAAGTCTTTTTTGCTTCCTAGGATCTAGGCTGTACATTCTGCAAGATATGGTATCAGGGAGGAACAATTATTAATTTTGAAAAATAATGAAAATTCTCAACAACTCAAGTATAAACCATTATCAGAGTCTCTGCCAAGGACTGGACTTCCCTGGTGGCTCAGATGGTAAAGCGTCTGTCTACAATGCAGGAGACCCAGGTTGGGAAGATCCCCTGGAGAAGGAAATGGCAATCCACTCCAGGGCTATTGCCTGGAAAATCCCATGAGCTCAACTTCATGAGTGGAAAAGAGAAGAGAAATAGAATCAGCAGAAGATACAAAAGACTTGTCAGTAAGTTTTGTGTTAAAGGAAAATGAAAGGGAATGCATAAGAATTTGAGCAGGGTCAGTAACTGGGTGAAAATGGGGAAGGTGAGAATATTAGGAGGTAATACCCAAGAACCCAATGAAAAGGGAATGATTGAACACAAAGAGGGAAATACAAACACATCTAGGAGTTGACAAGGCAGAATAAACATCTAGATAGAGGCTGTGTTAGAGTGGAGATGGGGATGGAGGGAGAGTCTGAGGCAGGACATCTAATGTCTCCTGAGCCTGGAGGAGAGGAATAAAGGGTTGATTCACATTTCCAGATTTTGAGGTAAAGGGAAGAAGAAAATTTTAGAGATTTATTAGTTGTGTTCAGTGCTGTGAATGATTAGTCAGAAATGATTAGTTAGCAGGGCATAGGTGGGGATCCTTTTCCTTTCCATGCCTTCAGTAATAACTTTTCTGTTTCAACATATTCAAGAAGTAAAAAAAAAATGCAATGCTACATTTTATAGTTGCTTATCATCATTGATTTTTATGGCACCTCTGGTAGGAAATAATCAGGCAGATACATCCTAATGCTTAAAATTGAATTCATTTTAAAACTCAAAATGTTATTGTTGTATCCATTTTAAACAATTTTATTTTGCATTTTGAGATTTCATTATATGTTGGTAGAAATAGTGAAATTTGTTAAAATGACTTTGATGGGGAAGTTTAAGTATCTATGTGTTAATAATTATAGAAATCAACTCATCAATAGCAAAATAGTCTTTTCACAAAAGATATAATGCAAATGAAAATTCAGCTTCAGTGGTTAGAAATATGGAAAGTAATTTTTTTATCTACTGGCAGAGATATTTTTTTAAAAAAGTAACAGTGCTCAGTTTTGGTGAGAATGGAGTGTAAAATAGTATCTCCTGGGACAGGGCATTAACAAAGCTCCAGGACTTTTTGTATGTAAGTTCATCTGACTTGAGTTTGAAAGTTCTACTTGTCCTTTTTATCTTACCTGAAAATGGAATAATATGTGCAATAGACATTTTGAATAATGAGTAGCATTTTACTACTTATATTATGTTACTTATTATTATTCTAATATCCTTAGTAACAATTTTATGGAGTAAGTTTTTCCATTGCTAGATACACAATTAGGGAAAATTCAGATGTGAAACACAAAGGGAAGCCATTTTTTCCCCCAAGCTTTAATCCAACCTGAAAATTGACATATAATGTTCAAACATATTTATATCCTCTGACTGAAGTAACTGAATCAAATCCATTTGAAGATATTTAAAGGAAACTTTAGGCTTGAGCTTCAGTTTCTGTTCCATCTTTACAGTCTTGAGAAGATTGGTGGGGGTGGCAGTTTAGCCTCTGAGTCGTGTTTGACTCTTGCGGCCCCATGGACTGCAGCTTGCCAGGCTCCTCTGTCCATGAGATTCTCCAGGCAAGCATACTGAGTGGGTGCCATTCCCTTCTCCAGGGGATCTTCCTGACCCAGGAATCAAACTCGGTGTCCTGCATTGCAGGCAGATTCTTTACCAACTGAGCTACAAGGGAAGCCTTCTCGAGAAGATTAGGTCATAGGAATGCAAAACATCCTTTAGAAAAATCTTTAACTTATGGCTTAAAAATTTTCTCATGAATGCAAGGACTTTTAATTATTTTATCCCTACCATGATAATAGACGGAATGGTGGAATTTGTATACTACTGGCACCAAGTGAGGAACTGAGAAAGTAAAAATCAGCTTTACTATTGAGCTGGAGTAATACATATAGATGAAGGCAGCTGCAAAGTTAGTATGAGACAATTTCCGCCCAAGATATGCTACAGATACTGTATCATAGCCACTTCTTTAACGGCCATTACTCTTATTCACTGAGAATTATAGTTCTCCAAAATCTTAAGCTGCTAGAAACTTTGCTGTTTGAAATGATATCAATATGAGAAACACACTTCATTCTTGCCCGGAGTCTCTAAGTCATTTTGATGTTAAGAAACAGCTTTGATGTACAACCCAAATGCATAGTTTCTTCAGATAGGGAGTTTCTGGATACAACATGCTACATTTACATTGACTTCGTATTTCATAAGAAATAGGGCCATGGGTCCACTTTCTCTGATAATTTTTGTATTTTTCCATTCATTTGATTTGTTGAATTGTTGGAATTGTACATAACATTCTCATGCTATACTTTTTACGTCAGTAGGATTTATATTGAGGTTTTATCTTTCTAATTTATTGATTTCTATGCTTAGCTTTACTATCTTCTTTCTAACTTGGGTTTAATTTGCTCTTTACTTATTAGTTTCTTAAGGCGGTTATGTAGATCTTTGACTTGTGAGCATTATTCATTTTTTCAATATTAACATTGAATCTTACAAATTTAACTCTGAAGACTGCTTTGGCTTCATTCCAAAAATCTTGCGTTTTTATACTTATGTTTTTGTGTTTATATTTTTATACATTTTATGACTTCAATTCTTTTATATAGTTTTATGTTATGGCTCAAAATATGGTCAATACTGCTGACTGTTCATGTGTACTTTAAAAGAAAGCTTACTGTGTTTTGCTTGATAAATATGCTTTACTGGTATGTTCTGTAAATATCAGTAAGAATAAGTTGGTTAACGTAGTGTTGTTTAGTTATTCCATATCCTGATTTTCTGTCTACTACTATCAGTCATAGAGAGACGTGTTGAAATCTTCAACTGTAAGTTTTTATTTATTGCAGTCTATCCATTTTTTGCTTAATGCATTTTGAAGCTCTGATATTGACTGCATACACATTTAATATTTCCATGTCTTCTTAATGAATTCACTCTGTAATCATTAACTAATTTCCTTAATTATCCCTGTTAATATTCTTTGCTTTCAAATCTATTTTGTTCAATACTAAAATAATAATTTCAGCTTCCTTTTATTTAGTGTTAGTCTGGTATATCTTTTTCCATCAATTTTTCTTTCATTCACTTTATAGTTAAAATGAGTTACTTATATAATACAAGAGTTGAGTTTTGCTTTCCCTTGATCAACAATTGTCATTTTTTGGAGCATTTGGATCATTTATATTTAATGTAATTATTGATGTGATTGGGTTTCCTGTTTTGATTTTAATATTTCATGTTACATTTTATATCTATCATTTAATAACTCTGGTTTTAGAGCTCGTTCTAAAGTTTACTATTTTTTAACTTATAACAGTCTACTTTGAGATAATATAATACAACTTTGTATAAAGACATTACAACAATATCCTATTCCTCTCCTCACACTTGTGCTTTAGCTGTCATATATATATATTTTTTACATGTTACAAACTACATAATTCACTGTTTTTATTTTTGCTTCGTCAGTTATCTTTTAAATAATTTAAACATCAAAAAAATATTTACACCTACTAACACATTTACAGTATCCTGTATTTTCCATTTCCTTAGATAAATCCAAATTTTCATTTTCTTCTGCCTTAAACAGTTTTTTAGAAGATATATGGCAGTGCAAGTCTTCTGGAAACAAATATTTTCAGCTTACTTTATTTTGGCCTGAAAAAATTATTTTTTCAGGCTCATTTTGAAAGATTTTTTTTCTCTGAATATAAAACTCTGAGTAAACATGTTTATTAACAAAATTTAGCACATTAAAGGTAGCATTTATTTCCTTTTAGTTTGAATTGTTTCTAATGAGAAACCTGTAATAATGCTTATCTTTGTTCTATGTAATATCTTTTCCCTGTCTACTTTGAGGAGTTTTTTCCTTCAACTTTAGTTTTTAGCAAGCTGATTATGGTGAGCCTTGGTGGCTCAGGGGGTAAAGCGTCTGTCTACAATGTGGGTTCGATCCCTGGGTCAAGAAGATTCCCCTGGAGAAGGAAATGGCAGTCCACTCCAGTACTATTGCCTGGAAAATCCCATGGACAGAGGAGCCTGGTAGGCTACAGTTCATGGGGTCGCAAAAAGTTGTACACAGCTGAGCGACTTTGCTTGTTATATTTTGTTTATCCTGCTTTGGAATCTGTGGGCTTCTAATTTTCAAACTTTAGGTATTTGGGGCTTAATTTCTTCATTTTTATCTGCCTTCCATTCCTCCAGGACTCAAACTGTACATATGCTGACTGCTTTGATATTGTCCATTTAGTCTGTTTTTTTCTTGTTTCAGTCTTTTTCCTTCCCATATTTCATTTTGTACAGTTTCTTCTTTTTTTTTTTTATTAAATCCTGTATGTGAGACAGCAAAAGAGACACAGATGTATAGAACAGCATTTTGTACAGTTTCTATTTCTACTGCTCCATTGATTTTTCCCCATATCTTTCAATCTGTTATTAAACTCATCCAATGTATTGTCATCTCAAATACTGAATTTTTTAACTTTTATATTTTACATTTCAGTTCAGTTCAGTTGCTCAGTCATGTCTGACTCTTTGTGACCCCACGGACTGCAGCACGCCAGGCTTCCCTGTCCATCACCAACTCCCGGAGTTTACTCAAACTCATGTTCATGGAGTCAGTGTTGCCATCCAACCATTTCATCCTCTGTCGTCCCCTTCTTCTCCCGCCTTGAATCTTTCCCAGCATTCTCATCATTCAGTTCAGGTCAGTCCAGTTGCTCGGTCGTGTCAGACACTTTGCGACCCCATGAATCGCAGCATGCCATGCCTCCCTGTCCATCACCATCTCCCGGAGTTCACTCAATCTCACGTCCATGGTATGGTTGGTCATTTCTATACTACACTCTTAAACATGTGAAGACTATATGTATTGTTTTGATATCCTTACCTGCCAATACTATCTCCTCAGTCATTCGTGTCTGTTTCTACTGCCTGACTTATCTCCTGGTTATGAATTATTATTTTCTGCTTCCTTGCATGTTTCAAAATAATTGATCAGACCCAAGGCACTGGAACTTTTGGGCTGTGTGTTAGAGCTTTTGTTATGTGGGATATTGTTCTGGTATTGAGTTACTTGGGTCAGTGTCAGTTGTGGTCTGCTCTGAAGACTCCATTCTTGGTCTGTGATGTCATTAAACCACACTATAAATAAATAGCCTGTGAACTTAATCTGATAGCATGTCTTGTGAAGCCTCACTATTCTGGCTTGTAAAAATAAACTATTCCCAGCTTTGTGTGAACTTTCGGAATTTTTATGTCTCCTCGTTTTGATTGTTGTTTCTCAGATTATATAGTTTCCACTTAGGAATGTGCAGGTTTGTGTTCAGCTAAAGATGTGAGGGGACTGAAAATTTCCAGAGCACTCTCTATGCAACCAGCTCCCTTTTCTTTGGTGCTCTGTACCATATATTCGGAATAATCTGATCTCTCAAAATCTAATCCTTGTCCCCTCTGCTCAATGAGACCTCAGGCTCAATGGTACTTTTCCTCCTCTCTTTGCTGAAGATTGGAAAATAGCTCTGGGCAATAAACTGGTGTAATTTTAGGTCCTTTTCTTTCTCACAAGGAGCACAGTCCTTAACTGCTTGTTGTCTAATGTTTGAAAATCTTTTAAAAAATATATTTGTCTAGTTGTCTAATATAGGACTATAAATCTAATTTCTGTTCCTCCAACTTGGCTGGAAGCAAAAGTCCTCTAACATTCATTTCAATTCAGCTACTAACTTGCATTTTTCTTTAATCCTTCTTACATCATCATTTGCCACTTAAAATTTTCTCTGATAGGTAATTCATAGTCTATTCAATTCTTTGAGTTTCTTCTTATTTTTAATTAAAGCCAAGTCTTTTTTGCTTCCTAGGATCTAGGCTGTACATTCTGCAAGATATGGTATCAGGGAGGAACAATTATTAATTTTGAAAAATAATGAAAATTCTCAACAACTCAAGTATAAACCATTATCAGAGTCTCTGCCAAGGACTGGACTTCCCTGGTGGCTCAGATGGTAAAGCGTCTGTCTACAATGCAGGAGACCCAGGTTGGGAAGATCCCCTGGAGAAGGAAATGGCAATCCACTCCAGGGCTATTGCCTGGAAAATCCCATGGACAGAAGAGCCTAGTAGGCTACAGTCCATGGGGTCGCAAAGGGTCGGACATGACTGAGCGACTTCACTTCACTTCACTTCTGCCAAGGACTGGCATCATAGTTCTATATATGTTCTTACTGAGGTTAAGCAATTAAAAAAAAAATCAAGGACAATTTTTCCATGCCTGAGTATATTTAAAGGAAAAACAATGTCTCTGCTTTTTATATTCATGCCTTATTTAGTGCTATGTGCCAATCTTGATGCACAGAGTTGACCTTTTAAAAATAATCAAGCATCAACTCACATTTTATCAGTGGTTCTTATTCTGGATATGTTCCTTGGATACATTTCGGGGCTACTTGAAACCTTGAAAATTGATGGAATATTTTGTGTATGATTATTGATTCTATATTCCTCTCTAGTGGTACAGGACCCAGTTATACAGAAAAGTTTTAAGAATTGCAAATGACATCATAGATTATAACCTAGCTATTTCTTATGCATATATTTCTGATTGGAAGGAATCACTAATTTTTAAAATTAATTTATTGATTTTACTTTATCTTTTCCTTCACTGCTTGATTTTTTAAAAATTCTATATATTTAGAATTTGTGATTACAAAGAAATGATTTGCAGCTTTTAAAAAGGGCCTGTTAATCGTATTCAAGGCTTCAGAGATAATGTCAATTTTTCTTAAACTTCCATTAGAATGTGATCCCTGCTATTATTTTAAAGAATGATTGGGAATAATGCCTGGCAAGAAATAACTAGAATTTATAGTTTCACTAGGATTTCCAAGCCTTATCAGAAGATTCTGTTACTTCTCTGAAATCTCAGTATTATTTAGGGGGAGGAAGCTAGAAATTAAAGAAAAATAATATCTCTAGCCTACAATATGCTTTTCCTCTAGTAATAACAATACATTGGTCATATTTGTTAATGTGAAGGACATATCGATTCAAAGGAAATAATAATCTGTTAAGTGAAAAATGGTTGTAGTGAAGAATATTAAATCTCTTTTGGCAATGTTTCACAGAACACATCTTCGTACTAAAAATATATTTTTAAAAAGCTTTTTTCTTCTCAAGTTGACACAAAGGAGTTTGGTCTTTTTTTTACTGTATTGCTAAAATTAAAATATGGATGTTTTGTATATTTTAACACATTTATTGAGGCATAACTTGATTTACTTACCATAAAATTCGTGCATTTTAATTGACAGTTTACTGATTTTTAGTAACTTTATAGAGTTGTGTAATCATTATTACATTCTAATTTTAGAACACTTCCATCAGCCCCCAACTTCTCTCACACCAGTCTGCAGTTAAATCTTCTCTTATCTCCAGTTTCAGGTAAACATTAATCTGTTTTCTATCTCTAGATTTGCCTTTTCTAGACATTTCATAAAGATAAAAACATATGTAATCATCTACATTTGAATTCTTTCATTAGGTATTGCAGTTTTGAGGTTCATCCATATGGTAGTGTAATTGAAAGTCTTTTCCTTTTAATTGCTCTAGGCTGAATTCTAAATCAATGTTAAAGTTAATAGTTGCATTAGTAGGATATTGTTGTCAATTTATTTTCAAAATACTATATGTGTATTTGTTGTGACCCCTTGGATTGCAGCATGCCAGACACCCCTGTTATTCTCTATCTCCTAAGGTTTGCTCAAATTCATATTGAGTCTATGAAATGTTTTAGGAAATACCTTTAAAAATATTTAAGGGGATTTTGAATTACAAGAGTCATGCTTAATAATTAAAGGGAGTTACAGGTAACAACAGAGAAGGCAATGGCAACCCACTCCAGTACTCTTGCCTGGAAAATCCCATGGACAGAGGCGCCTGGTGGGCTGCAGTCCATGGGGTTGCGAAGAGTCGGGCACAACTGAGAGACTTCACTTTCACTTTTCTCTTTCATGCATTGGAGAAGGAAATGGCAACCCACTCCAGTATTCTTGCCTGGAGAATCCCAGGGACAGGGGAGCCTGGTGGGCTGCCGTCTATGGGGTCACACAGAGTTGGACAC